>JAYGXS010000006.1:18957110-18967370 GCA_036362985.1 Ligula intestinalis | reverse complement strand
AGTCAAAATCAATGATAAAAATGCATGCTATCTAAATAGCCATTTTTACAGAATCAACTTTTTTGTAGTTGTCATAAAGAAGCTTATCACAGAGTTGGCATCTTAGTGTGACTGAAATTAATTGAAACTGGACTGCATGATAAGCAGTATTGCAACCCTACTCAGTGTTGGTTTGCGAGTGATTATCGGTCTCTTTCTAATTGCGGAATGTTTCTGGCAGAACTCACCATACTGCACCAGCATGGAAGTGGAATCGCCCTGCCTCCGTCTGACTTCTCCTCGGCAGTAGACTGCCAAGTCATAGTCGTACCAATTCCGACCCCAGCGGTGATTACAGGAGTTGCTAATTAAAGGGCGCATGCGTTTGCGTGGCCGCTATTATCGACAGGTTATACCGACTACGTGTGAGTGCGCCAGGTTGGCTGAGTTGAACTACGGCAGAAAATCAGTATGCCGTGTCAGAGTTGTATGTGTTGAAGGGGTAGAAATACCGTTGGCAGTAGAAGTAGGATCAGAGTATGGAAGGGAGGTCTCGATGATAGCACACCTAGTGGGAACTGCTCTGCGGGGCGGTAAGGGAACCATAGTCTGGGGTCGATGGGCCATGAGCGGTTGAGGATCTCCATCATGCCTCACGACAGGATGTCGGTGAGAAAATTCTTCATGTCGTGGCCACATAAGATGACACAGGAAAATTTCAAATGAAGTTAAGGGGAGTCTTATTGTTGGAATGACCCGGACGCGAGTTATCACTCGGGCAATCCCGAGACTACCAGAACAAAGGATCCTCACTGATGGCCGGTTCATGCTGGTACAAGCGACCTTCAAAGAGCGGACACTAGGTTTGGACAAAGGAGGCATGCCGAAGCGAGACTGCACTGTGAGCCGAGCCGAGTGAGGTCACGTTGAGGACAGACGCACAGGCACGCGTTAGCGGCGTGTGCACGACCACTTTAGAGCCAATGGGGAGCAATAACGACTGCCCCTTAAAAAGCGAGGCACGAGTAGAACGGAGACTCTGCTGTAGAACACGCTGCGGCTACACGACACTGCTGCCGAAGCGAGACCGACCACAGAAGGCCAGCTGCTGGACACATGGACCAGAGTTCATGTGCTAGTACCAGTGACAGTAAAGTACTAGTTGTTATCCCAATTTGTCTTCTCTTCCTAACACGCACTGGTGGAACATAACCGCTGTTGACACAGGAATACACAAGGTTACAACAGTGGCGACGCAGGTGAGATAACTAATGTTGACACAGAAACACACTCGGTTACAACGCTTATGATAATTGAGCCACATCAGAAGTTGAGAGTTCATCACATGTCGTGTGTCACAAATTATTAAGGAGACTACAGGTTAATAGAGTTAACTCGAACGGCTGCGACTTTCCAGGTCTGGTATCTTAGCGGAATAGAGAAGTCATAGGAAGCACAGAGTGGTAGGAAGAGTGTATTTTCTACAAAAGTATTGGAGAATAGTTAGAAGGAACTGTTGACTGTTAGAGCGCATGTCCAGCCACGAGGGGAGCTAGGTCCTAAATGGTGTCTGGCGCAGTCACCACATTGAGGTCTGTGTCCAGACAGATTGGGGCCAACCAACTAGACGAGGCTAGTCTACTAATGCGGGAATCTCATTGGACGGATCGAGACCAGGAAGTGAGATGTTGTGCGTCAGTTTGCGCCTGGCCAGAAGCACGCCAAAAACTGCATTCGCGCGAGGTCCTTTGATTTGCGTGACTTCGGCGTCGTGAATTAGGAAGGCATCGGGCTGCAGAGACACTACACCACCTCTGGAGGTACTTCTGATGCAGGGTTCAAAACAGAACCCAAAACGTCAGGTAAATGAGATCCGTGTTCCAGCGGTCGCTCCTTTCACTTCTAATCTGCTTCCTGGGAATTGCCAGTTCGATTCTAGCATCAAGTTCCTGTGTGTGTGTGTGAGTGTGTATGCCCCTCAAATGTGCCGCGTGATAGATGCACTGGACCAAGACGTGCGGAAGGTCAGGGCTCGGAGGTCTTATTGGGGTTGCGCTCTTATAATAGATGAAGGTTGTGGTGGTAAGCATAGGTGAGGGTTCAATCGCGCCAGCAACCTGCGCCCTAACCAATCTCCAGTTTTCTTGACACCAGGCAAATTTCGGTGAGGAAAACGAGAGTGAGGCAGATTCAGTACGAGTCGGTTTTCACTATAATTCAGCGCAACTCAACATCGCTGCTGAGGAGCATACGGTCAAGTCTTCTTCTCATTTCATCAGTTAAGCAATCTAGTGTATGTTTTTATTAAAATTGTTGGGGAACTGCAGACTTCTTAAGGAGTCAGGCTTGCAGAATGATTTTTCTGAAGGCGGTCGGAAAAAGCTTATTCAAAAGGTGACATCGCGAAGTGACTCAAGTACGATAATGAATTGTATAACTGAACTTAAGTAATTTTTCCTAATCAAGAACACATTTCAGAGTTTCCCTTGACATATTTGGATATACAATTTCTAATGTAAGTGTAAAACCATCGAATTCTCGGAGTTTTTAATGAACATCATGCTTAAACTATGCTCCCCTCATGAAAAAATGAAAAAACCCTCATAGAAGATATAAACTTAATGCCTGCATTTTTACTCCCAACGTTCCTTAGCCTCCGAATCACTGCAATTTGATTGGAGCATCCAGGGAGCCAAGAATACCACCACAATTACCAGGGAACCCTATCTGAATACAATATTCGAAGTCGACGGCCCTTACAACATCTCTATACTGGTGACTAATGGTCTCGAGGTTGATAACCTGGCCTACGAGGTGACAGCCATAACTAGCTGCCAGGTCGTGCTTCCGACGCTTCCCACGATTTCGGCACGAGAACCCGTGGTATGCCAACCCACGGCCGGCTCTGCTGTGAATTGCAGTTATCGCTGGCTGCTAGATGGAGAATTGATAGAGGAGACACGGATGCCTGAACTCAACATGACCTATAACAAGTCCGGGGAGTACGTACTGTGTGTGGAGGGTAAGAATGCAGCTGGGAAGAATTCTTTAAGCTGCAGAACGCAAAATGTGACTTCCCCGATCTATAGTAAGTAAGACAGGATGTATTTGTGATGATTTTGTTGTGACGTATCGTTTTGCAATCCTATATGAACGGTACGTTTTACTCAGAGCACTAGAGGCTACTTTTAACTGACAATGGTGTCCAGAAGGCTGTCAGTGATTATCCCTATGAGGAGATCTTATTTGGATCCCATTGGCAGGTAACAAAACTCAAAGACGCAACAGAGCATTCTTAATGAGAGGTGAAAACATGTCACGGTAGAACTTAAAACCGGATCTGTTTGTTTGGTACCAGCCTAACCGACTCGCTTGCACACTGCCCTGAAGACTCGCTCTCATGCCACGCTATCGATCCGCTCACATGCATTGCATGTGATGACGCGTAAGCTGCCAGCAGGATAAGGACTTCACGACGCCAGTCGAATGAGTCAGAAAGCTGGTCAAGCTGCTGGCCACTTGAGGCCACTATCTGATTGGTCTGAGTGCAGGCCGATCGTCTACATGCTAGTGCATGCCTTGTTTGCCTTTATTAAGTACGTTTTTAGCATACGACAATGCACGTCCTTTCTTTCGTTCTTGCTGTTGAGTTCTCCGTTGGGTATTCAATTGAGGCGTTGCAAGACGGCAAACATCATGGCAAGGTTATAACAATATGTCCTTTTGTTATATTTAAAGGCTTTTAGGCTCTTCGAAAACCTCAGATTGTTTTTCTAACTGAGCCTGGAAAGATTTGTTCCAAGGGATTCACCTCAAGCTTGCACATTGATTTCCTTGTCAATTTGACTAGACAAGATGAAACCTGCAGTTCATATACCAGAACACGCAAGGCAATGCTGGAGGTCCTACTGATGAGCTGGAACCCCCCTGCAACGACACAATCTCAACTTAGCAGGCGTGTTTGGGCTGTTAGCTAGTATGTACGCTGCAAATATGGTAAATAAATGCGCATTTAAATGATTTACTAGATGAAGTGACACTTAGCCTTCATCGCTGTCGGGGAGACACAAAATAGAACTTGAAGATACTGAAATTCTGGTAGTTACCTGAAGTCCCAAGTTGCGTAAGTCTTAGTTTTCCCGTGAAGAATAGCTCAATAAATTCTTCTTAGTCTTGCTAGCTTATGCAGGTTTGAGGCCTTGTGGCTAATTCACCTACGAGATTCGAGAATAAACAACGCATTGGCGGGAGAACTGAGAGCGATAGCTAGCTATCACGCTCGATAATTTTACGGCGAAAAAAACTCCAACATTTTAACTGTCAGGAATAAAATTCAAGCTCTCATGACGGAACCTCAGAGTCCACAGAACAGGTGTTGGGTGTTTGTGTTAGGGCAGCGAGTTTATGTCTGATTCTGTCTGCGAATGATTCCGCAGGTTCGGAGTCGAAACGCCGGGTATATGATGGGCTCGTCACAGCGATCATGCTTGTTAGGTGAGCCCTAACCAACTCGCTGCCCTGATAACCCGTTCCATGCCGCATAATCGACCGGCCTTGCGCGTTATGGTATCGCAAAAGCTGCTGACGGGATTAACGCACTGCCCAACCAACCGAGTGAGTCAGAAAGCCAGTCGACATGCTAACCCCTCAAGGTTGCTATCGGATTGGTCCGATTGCAGTTCGACATTATACATGCGCGTATGCTGTTTTTTGTCCTTAAATACGTTGTACTAAATAGGTCAAGAAACATCAAATTTCCACCCCTGCGTGTTCTCCTTTGAGGATTCGAACGAAGCGTTGTTGGACAGGGAAGATCATGATTTATGGCAAGGTTAGAACACGGTCCTTTTCCGCAATTGCCTTAAAATTAGAAGAAGCTAAGAATTTATGCACGACTGCACGAATATATGCAGCCTTCGTCATAGGATTGGTCCGATTTCAGTTCGACCTTATAGATAGGTCAAGAAACGCCCTTGCGTTTGCGTTCTTCTCTGGGGATTCGAACGAGGCGTGGTTGGACGGCGAAGTTCATGATTTATGGCAAGGTTACAACGTGGTCATTGACTGCAGTTGTCTTACGATTAGAAGAAGCCAAAATTAACAGAAATGTATGCAGCCTTCGTTGTAGGATGCTGCGGTTTTAATGACAACATTGCGGATGAGGCAGTATGTGCGGGGGTTCCATCAGCCTCAACCAGCTGAAATTGTTCAGTGCATATCAGGAAATGGACAATTCTGACCGTATGCTATATTTCGAGATGACTAGGCCACATTTTAGTTTATCCAAGTTTTCCGAGAATAGATAAGGGAAAATCCAATGGTTATACATTTGTCAGGGGGGTTTTAGCAGATTTGCTTAATTCAGTTGACTTAATTATGAGAAATTCGCGGCGTCGGTGGTATTCGAACCCACAAGGCAAGGAAAGCTTTTGCGCAGCCAACGCTCTACCATTTAGCTACAAGACTCACCATGAGCCGTGAATTTAATCACACTGGGATCGATTTTACCTGCTTAACTTACCGCTCGAATGGAGCCCACCATTATGGAACAACAAGCTGACTGCCCAAGCAGGATTTTCGAAGCAATCACCTAGAATTCACCCGAATGACTACTAGGCTCACCAACTTGTTAGGGGTGGTTAGCAAATTAACTTAATTCATTTGATCTTATTGTGAAAAATTCGCAGCCTCAGTTGCAGATTTATTTAAGGTTGAGAATATCTCCATTTCCAGACGGAGGCAGTCAATCTAACTAGAAAGTATATGCGCACCTCAGTATGCGTGCTACCTGCATGCTGTCAACAGCGATTCGACCTTGACTAGGGTCACAGATATAATTAACCTGCTGCAGTTGCCATGACGACGCAAAATAGCTCAAAGCTAAAAGTGCTGGATATGAAAGCAAAAATAACCGATTGACGGGTTGAGAAAAATACGCTCAAATTTAAAAGTAGTATCCAAATATTCGGCAAAAAGAAACTCCATTCATTGAGACCGCGGAATTAGTTAACAAAAATACGCAAAGCATAAAGATTAACATAAAATGCACATCTACTATGGAGACACACATCCAGTCTCATTTTCCGTATTTTATCTGTTTTTACGTGAGTTAACGTGCTAGAAATGATCGTAGAGCAAACTTATATGCTGATCTACGGCAGGGCACACGTCGGAAGACTCGGCGCATAGTATAGGAAAATTTCGTAGCCATGAGGTCAGACTTGAGGTAATGTATGACATCATCAAGTGCCCGATAAGCGAGTTGCTTGCCCCTTGTAAACTATCACTGCATTATAATACAAATTATAACCACCAGCAGTTAAAGGAAGTAGTTGGAGGATTCGGTTAAAATTAGCAATTTTCCAATAATCAAGGCTGAAAAAATAACCAGAGGACGTTAAGGAAGCCACTGTGGAGCCGAACTCCTTGGTGCTATATCATGCGGTACCAGAACCATCGGCGAAACACGTGTTTGGGCTTTAAGCTAGTGCCTATGCGGAAGAACAGTATAACAACATTGCCATATATATACCTATATATTGCTAATAAAAGCGAAGATGCGCGTCCCCGGACATAAATGAGAAGATAAGGCGATCTCGGGAACCATTGTTTTATCGTCCTGACTATTCAAAAGCGTACAGGCTTCCGTCATCAGAGGTGGTAATTGTACCGCGCCTCACAGTATTTAAAGATGTTGGCAGTCATAGTCAATAGGGTTTAACCAATACAGAGGAGGGGGGGATGAACAGGGGGTTAGACGGGATGTTCAATCATCGTGCCCTGTGAAGCGTAATAACCTCAGTCAAGGGGTCTCTCGTCAACTTCCGGTGTTCGCGTTTGTGCAGCCATCATTGACCAGAGCTGTCTTCCCAGGCCGGGAATTCTCCTTATGCCCCTACGTCCATCTGGTTTGACACTTGCAAGCTGACCGGATGAGCTGGCTGAGCTGATGATTGCCACTTCCGGTTGTGGCTCAGCTATGGGTGTGTCCCTCATCGGCTCGCGAGTATGCAGATTCGCGTTCCGCCTATGGTCTCGTTTGCTCTTTTCTTCATTAAGATGCGTTCGAAGGGCTTGGTAGGCCGTGGGAAGTATAACACAACGGTAGATTGAGGTTGTCCCCGTGTGCCAGGCCTATATATTAGAAAACATGTGTACACCGATCATATGCAGGGCACACCTGCCCTGGTATTTAATGCCTCTCAGCTGTCATGCGAGGATGTGAGTCACACAACCGTTTGCAACATGAATATGTTGATATTGTTTACTATGCTTCAGTAAAATAGTTATTTTAGGCATTTCCGGCAGAAACATTGGGACTTGCATGATACGTATTTCGACCTTATTAGGTCTCATCTGATGCTGATACGCAAATCCAGTGTAGCCGCAGAAATTGCTGCCACACCCGAGATTTGAACCCATGTCACTCTTGTCAGGGGCGAAGGCCCTAACCCCTGAACTATCGGGCTGGATGTTTTGCCGGTTGTTGAGCTGGATATAGATTAGCACATATGTGTTCACCGATCATATGCAGGGCACACCTGCCCTGGTATAAAATGCCTTTCAGTTGTCATGCTGATCAGTGTTTGCACATTTCTGAGTGCATATAGACCCGATCAGCAGTGACAGCAATTGGCAGGTGGCAAGGCTCTGATGAACTGCGGTTCGATTAGGTGCTTATGACCGATCTCATGGACACCAGTGGTGGACCAACTGCGTCGTCTGTGAGTGCGTTTGCTTGTGTTGTCTGACCAGCTGGTGTTCAGGGTTATGCTTGACTGATGAAGGCTAATAAGCCTGAAACTGCAGGTGGGAAACCAGATGAACGAGTGAACACAAACAGGAACACCGCCCAAGGACGGCAGCTTAGATAAATGACAGCTGTACAGGCGCGAAGAGGAGAATCCGATGGGAGACCCCTTGACTGAAACTAATCCGCCTCGATGATTGAGCATCCCTCTCATGCCCCAGCCCCCCTTCCTTTGCATTGGCTTCAACTCTATTGACATTGACTGTCACCTACTATTAATACTGTGAGGCGCGGTACAACACCCACCTCGGGCTAGGATTTCAGCGTCATCAAAAGCGAAGATGACGGTGAGAAACCCTGGTCAGCAGGACGATGACGGAGCTCCAGCCCCGCCCCCGCAGGGGATCTAGCGCCAATAGACAGAGAGCAAACGAGAAGTCAGTTGTAACACCTATAAAAGACTGTGAGGCGTGTACAAACACCAACCTCCGACGATGCAAGCCTGTACGGTTTCGAAACGTCAGCATATTATACCCATTATTCCCGAAATCACCTCTTCTTCTCATTTATGTCCTAACCCCTGAACTATCGGGCTCGATGTTTTGCCGGTTGTTGATCAGGATATAGATTAGCACATATGTGTTCACCGATCATATGCAGGGCACAGCTGCTCTGGTATAAAATGCCTTTCAGCTGTCATGCTGATCAGTGTTTGCACATTTCTGAGTGAATATATACCTGATCTGCAGTGACAACAGATGGCAAGTGGCGAAGCGCTGATGAACTGCGGTTCGTTTAAGAGCTTATGACCCATCTGGTAGACCCCAGTGCTGGACCATCTGCGCCGGCTGTAAGTGCTTTTGTTTGTGTTCTGTCAACAGCTTGTATTCAGAGTTATGCTTGGCTGATGAAGTGTAATGAGCCCGAAACATGTGCCTATCAAGTTACGGCCAGACGCCGTCATACCCCCCTCAATGCTGTTATGACTTGGACGGAATCGGCGTGGCAGACTGTCTCTCGTTGGGGACCTCTGTTCACCACATGAACTTTGTTTAGTTCGGAAGCCCATATGATCGGTGGTCGCACATTTCTGAGTGAATATATGCTTGATCTGCAGTGTCAGCAACTGGCAGGAGGCGAGGCGCTGATGAAATGCGGTTCGATTAAGTGCATATGACCCATCTGTTAGACCGCAGGGGTGGACCAACTGCGCCGTCTGTCAGTGCGTTTGTTTTGTGTTGCCTTACCAGATGTTGTTCAGGAATATGCTTTGCTGATGAAGGCTAATAAGCCGGAAAAGGTTATCTACCAAGTTATCCCCAGACGCTGTCATACCCCCTCACTGCTATTATGACTTGTCCGGAATCGGCGTGGCAAGTGGTCACCCGTTGGAACCTCTTACCACCACATGCTGTTTGTTTAGTTTGGAAGCCCATATGATCGGTGGTGGCACATTTCTGAGTGAATATATACCTGATGTGCATTGACAGCAAATGGCTGGAGGAGAGGTGCTGATGAACTGCGGATCGATTTATTGTTTATGACCCATCTGGTAGACCCCAGTGGTGAACTAACTACGCCTTTTGTAAGTGGGTTTATTTGGGTTGCCTCAACCGCTGCTGTTTAGGGTTATGCTTTGCCGATGAAGGCTTATAAGCCCTATACAGTTATCTATCAACTTACATACAGACGCTGTCGTACCCACCTTATTGCTGAAATGAGTTGGCCGGAATTGGCCTGGCAAGCGGTCACATGTTGGGGATCTCTGACCACCACATGAAGTTTGTTTAGTGTGGAAGCCCATGTGATCGGTGTTCACACATTTCTGAGTAAATATATACCTGATCTGCACTGACAGCAAATGGCAGGAGGCGACTTGCTGATGAAATGCCGTTGGTTTAAGAGCTTATGACCCATCTGGTAGACCCCAGCGCTGGACCATCTGCGCCGTCTATAAGTGCGTTTGTTTGTGTTGCCTTACCAGATGTTTTTGAGGGTTATGCTTGGCGTATAAAGGCAAATAAGCCCTAAACTGTTCTCTATCAACCCAGACGCTGTCATACCCACCTTATTGCTGTAATGAGTTGGCCGGAATAGGCGTGGCAGGTGGTTAACCGTTGGGGAACTCTAACCACCACATGAAGTTTGTTTAGTTCGGAAGCCCATATGATTGGTGTTCGCACATTTCTGAGTGAATATATACCTGATCTGCAGTGAGAGCAAATGGCAAGCGGCGAGGCGCTGATGAACGGCGGTTCGTTTAACTGCGGTTTGTTTATGACCCATCTGGTAGACCCAAGTGGTAGACCAACTGCCTCTTGTCTAAGTGCGTTTGTTTGTGTTGGTTGACCAGTTGGTGTTCAGGGTTATGCTTTGTTGATGAAGGCTAATAAGCGCTAAAAAGTTCCTGATCAACAAAAACCCAGACGCTGTCCTACCCCCTCCCTGCTATTATGACTTGGCTAAAATCGGCGTGGCAGGCGGTCACGCGTTGGGGACCTCTGTTCACCACAAGAATTTGGTTGATTTCG
>JAYGXS010000006.1:18920887-18954574 GCA_036362985.1 Ligula intestinalis | reverse complement strand
GAACTGTTTCGGGCTTATTAGCCTTCATCAGCCAAGCATAACCCTGGCTAATAAGGCTAATAAGCCCGAAACAGTTCTGTATCAAGTTACCCCCAGATGCTGTCATACCCCACTTACTTATATATATATATATATATACAGATGATAAATGGTATGGCAACTCATGAATGTCTACTGCTTACTCACCTTCCTTTATGGTAACACTTTACGATTGCAGTGAGTGCTAGGCCTGGTGCTCTAATGTGTGGCGCAAATTTCCATCATCATCATTACATACCTATGACTTCTTTGACGGAAAGACAATACAATGAAACATTGGTTAACGAACTTTCAGCACCGAGCTTTTCATGTGAAATACTCATTCTGCTGAGTGCGGCTTATCAAAGTGCAGCATTTCACTGGATGGCTGAAGGTGACCCAGGACCCATGTCCTGGGAGCAAGACACAGTGCTAGACACAGGCACACACACGCGCACACTGACAGCTTGTTAACTGGCATATGCTCGTTAATCGAAAAAAGTTTTCTGTTAGTGGCTCGCTCATTACCTAAGATGCTCGTCATCCTAGGCTCCATTATATACGCAATCAATACTCTAATGCTCACGAAGAACTTCAATAGTCCCCTCCTCTCCCCGCTGTAGAAACCTTCCAGGCATTTTCGCCTTTTTGTAGGACTCCGACTGGTGTCCAAGGCCTGTTCAAGATTGAATTGTGAAATCCTTTTCGTCTATGACGACGGGGCTATCACTGGAGTCACCGCGACCATCGATGGTGTCGCCTTCACACCGATCCTAAACACAACCACCAGGGAGATCGCCATAAGAGCGGGCAAGCAAAGTGCCCAAACCCTCAAAGTGGTCCTCACTGCCCTAGCGACAGACAAGCCAGTCGAAGTCGAAGCGACAGTCAGAGTGGATGTTCCTCTCGAGTACATGCATATGTCTGTTTCTACCAGGTTAGACATATTTCCAGACGTTTTCACCGGACTTTCCTTATACAGTTTTTCTATTTTCTTCGCGGTTATTTGCAAATCGAAAATGCCCCCCCCCGTTTCTTTCAATTTAGTTCGGTTTATTTGGAGGAAATTTAGGTTTGAACCTGTGAACTTCGTATTTTTTACATCCAGTGTAAGAAGGCCAAAAAGTGGGAAAAGTGAACATCAAAAACTACAAAGGAAATATTGAATAGAGTGCAGGTCAGGTCAGAATTATGAAGAGAAATAGGAGCAAATGCCTTTGAACTCCTCAGATTTATGAAAGAGTACGTGCGCAGCAGCATTAAGAGATATCTGTAACCACGGGTCCAGAGAATAAAGTAACTACTTTAACCACACGTTCGCTCCAGGGAAAGAAAAGCTGTCTCTGCTCTACACACATTACGACGAATATACGCAGATGTTGATGCATTTATAGATTCTACAATAAACGCTACTTAAACGTATAAGTGGCGTTTCAGAGTAAATAAATATACTGCTATGGGCATTGACATAGCAGCTGTCGGCTGATATCGTGGTGCGTACTGTAATGCTGATCCAGATTCCGTTTAAAAGCTTATGTGAATGAAGACATAGCCTTATCCTCTGGCAACACATTCCCAACTTCACCTGCTATCCCGAAGAAGTAAGAGTTATTTATGTCCAACCTGGCAGCATTTACATGCTCATCATAATGTACATGAATATATAGGTCCAGCCATGACAAAAAAGTAGCACGGATTGAGAAGAAGTCGTACTAGTCGTTTACTAGATGGATGGCTGGGAACAAGCTCTTCCAAAAGCCGACATACTTGCATCCTGCGATTAGGCTTTATGCTAATCAACATTACAATCCTACTTATGTAATATCTTTTAAATGAAAACACATTTCAGAATTCCTGTGACCATTTATCTGCTCTAGCTGCAATTCGTCAAAAAATATCCGGAGAATTTCTGAGTAAAGGTTGTCTGTAGTGCTATGTAGGCCCCTTTAAAGCCATTGAAGTGATCATGGAGGCACGAGTGCGTTGCAGTTGAAGCAACTCTTTGATGTGGTCTGTGACTCAGTACCGCCTGATCATCCAGGTCTCCACCTTGCAAATAGTTGCAAAGAGAACCAATCAGCTCAAGGCTAAATCACCCACAGAATCACGAAAATTCCCATGTAAGAACTGAAAAGGCAGAGTGACAAATATATTTGTTCAGTCATTCAGCATCAAGCCGACACAACGGCATAGACAATGAACTCCTGAGTTAAGTAGACACACGCACTGCAGTTCCTCTGTCGATTTCGACTAGGTCCACCATGTGCTTCACAGGAGGGTTGTGTAGGGACTATGACTTGTGCATGAGTTAATTTAAGGCTAAGGTAAACTTGCGCTGCATCTACAGCACTATATCATCCTTCAAACACGTTAAATAGTATCAAGACAGAGGCAAAATACTGGAAGCAGGATTGGGCGCAGGTGGCTGGCGCGGCAGGGGCCAGTACTTACACGTGCCACCACAACTGCCAATCTGGCGATTTCGCACATGAGTTTAAGTACTGTAAAGTACTGCCAATCTAGCCAAATGCGTGTATCCCAAACTCATCTTGTGAATCCGAGTTGAGTACTGTCGAGCTGTCAGTTCTGTAGTACTGGAAAGAGAAGGAGTGCGTGTACAGAGGTCTATAATTGTCTCAGCAAAAGGGGGGGGGTGCGTTGGAATGGTCCTCGGAGCAGCCCTAGCTAACTGGGTAAAAAGGGAAGAAGAGGACAGTTGGCCTTCCGCCAGAAAGTCACTTCACGGGTTTTCAGCTTGGCTAGTCGAAACAGTCATCTCTCAAGGCAGTAGGGAGGGGAGGCGGGTGACAGCATTGTGGGAAAAGTGATTAAAAGCACGGCAGCCGAATGCGGGCTCGTTTTGGCTCCAGTGTCGACGGGGAGGGGGGCCCGCATTAATGGAACAAGAGGTTAATGCGCACGCACGTCAGAAGAAGGGGGAGCGTTCTCATAAGAGGGAAATGATTATATCTAGGTCAGACAACATTTCACTGGAGAAAGACGTGGAAGATTATAAACTTGTTCAACCAAAGGCAACAAGCAGCCTACGTAAATAAGTCCTAAAATCAGTGATCATTGGCGACTTAGGTAGCGAATCAAGGGCTGAAGGCGTTTTATACTGACAGTTTGTCTTCCTTCGTTAATTCCAGGTGTTAATCACACGCCGTTTCAACGACGCACATCAGTCACACGCAGTCCGCACGTTCGACGAACGAGCTCTGTTCATAAATTACCCTAAAACTCTCCTCTTCCCGCTTCCGCTTGTGTTCTCAACTCTAACACCAGCAATATGCCAACTATATCATACTGGCGGCGTGGGAACTACAAGTAAACTGTGCGTGTCTCTTGCCGCGTCTTCAGGCTCCTCGTCTGTCGGTCTCCTGTCTGTCGCCGTGTCGCTTATTTTGGTGTCGGCCCCCTGTGTGTTCGTTCCGTGGCCCTTCGCGAAACGATGACCGGTGCTCGGAATAAGCATATTGGCCGCGGCGCTGGCTGACCGCGTGGTAAGGCGGCTAGCGCTACTGCCAACCCCCTGTATGTTCGGTCTGTCCCCTCTAATGGTGTATCGAGTGGTTACAGGCACGCAGACGTTGGCCGTGGTGTTTGCTGTCCGCGTGCTCATCTTGCGTGCGTTGGTGTTGGTCTCCTGAGCGTTAGGTCCAACCTCCCCCATCATGTCCCTCTATGGCTATGTATATCAAGGAATTTGAGCAAAAATAAACAATCTGCAAGTCATAATAAATAAAAAGGAATTATCACAGCAAACCCCAATAATAAGTTCGTGCATGTCCTTATGTGAATGTGGTAGTTGACACACAAAGGAATACTTCCCGCACCTCTGAAATTCAGACAAGACTATGCATTTTAAATCCAGAGGACTTGCATAGCTTATCCTTATCCACGTAAATTTGCATTCTAGCAGCGTCCTCCTCACTAAAAGTACAGGTTTGTGACTTGATGGAAAATCAGGTTATTTAAGTTATACAGATCATATCACGCAATTTGGCTGCGTTTGGCAGTTTGGTTGAAATCCTCCTAGATAGATTGCACTGCCGGAAAGGTCAAGGGAGAATTGAATGGCCATTTCTGTCTCATTAGTCGTCATCAGCCAGTCATACCCAACCCAAAGTGATGCACCACCCGAGGTTAGAAGCGGTGATTTTTCGATGCGAAGTCTAACACTCTTACCATTCAATTGTGGGCTCCTTGTCTCGTCGGCTTGAGAAATTGATGTTGTAATGAGTTGCCAGGCTAGATTTTTGCCGCCCAGTCTCTTTGTGGCAGTTCAGAAAGGAGAACAACGAAGACGGCCGTAAAGGAAATGAAGTTGGTCAGTGCCCCTTAAACGGGGGCTATATGTTAAGCAAAGTTATACATGGGGCCAATCAGGTTGTGTCTTCATGCGCCTACAGTCCTGGTTGGCCATCATGCGCGCGCCCGTCAGCGCATGCCTTTGTCCAAGTCGGCTTGTGTGACCTCAAGGCGTGCGCACACCGCGCACGTCCTTTTTCTGTGGGCGGGCCGATAACGTGATCTGAGAGTTCACCCAGACCGCTTGTTAGGGATAATCCTAACAATTGACACTTGTTGATGAACGTTCACCGATGGCTTAAGGAACTCACATGTCAAGTTCTGTCTTGGGGTTCTTTCTTGAACTCCAGTAACAGCTGCACAGCGGCTCGTATTGTGAGCAGATGACAGTTCGACCGTGGCTTTCGACAATTTCCACCACGAGCTTCGACAAGCCGAAGGTAGACGTGGTGGCTATGGCTAAATTATAGCGAAAGTAGACTTCCAGGCCACAGCAAGCCACCCCACTCAGCAAGACACACTCGGATGACTGCGGTGTCCAAGTTATCCCGTCCGTTGGCAACCCTCCAAGCCACGGTTGTTAGCGCACCGTGATAGTTCCAAGCATATCAAATTGTTTTAAGTGAGGCAAAAATTCGCTGAGGGTCTCCCCTACCGTCAGCAATAGACCAACGCCTGGGGTGGTGTGGGCGCAATGCAGTAGAGATAGGCAGCATTGCTAGAAAAGCCGGTGGCTCAAGTTAGAACGTTAAAGTTCTTATCGAAGGGTCGCGGGTTTCAAAGCTCGGGTGGTGCCCCACTCACGATTGGGTATGACTGGCTGGACAATGGCTAATGAGCCAGAACTGGCCATTCAAGTCCCTCTTGTTTTTGCGGGCAATGTTTATCTGTCTAAATTATTAGACGATGAAGGACTGCTGGCAGGAGACGACAGTGAGCCCGAACGGGACGAAGGCGTCCTGTTAGCGGTTGTTGAACGTTCATCAACGAATGAAACTCGTTTGTCTGCTGGTGCTGCCCTCCCCCTCCTCGTTCCGCACTAACCTGTTCTGTTCTGTTACCCCGTAGCTCTGCTCTGATCGGTCAGTCAGTGGAGGTGCGTCTAAACATTCGTGGTGGATCCTCGGGCAACATTCGAGTGAGGTACGTAGAGGGCGCGCCCGCCGACGAAAAAAATTTCGCGCCTGGCGAGGCAATGGATGCCAGTTCACCGCTTATTTTTCATCACACCTTCACTAATGTCGGCGCCCACCGCATTTGCGCCGCCGTATTCACGGCCGGTCAGATGAATGAATCCTGTTTGTACCTCATCGTCGACACCGGCCTGCGCAGTGACTACAGTCTCCACCTTGGACCCAACGGCACAGTTCGCGCGCAAACCCCACTAAGCCTGGCTATTGGCTCCGCGGACCCGAACGCAGAGTCTCCCCTCGACCTGATCCTCACCGTAGACTGGGGTGACGGAAGCGGTCCACCCATGCAACAATCTAATTACAAACTCCGCTCCACGGTGCAACACACCTATGCGGAGGTAGGCTGCTACACGATCAAGGTGCAACTGACAAAGGACCAGCAACAAGTCAGTATGTTTGGCAAGATTGAGGTCACTTCCGTACTGAGTGACCTGAAATGCACATTGAAAGCGAAGGAGGTGGCCCTGGGGGACATTGTGCAGGTACAGGCCTTTTGGAAAGGTAGCAGGCAGGTGGATTTTAAGCTGGCTAGTGATGGGCAAGAGGTAGCCCGCGGCCACATAAGGGGTGAGTTGTTGTTGTCCTCATCGCCTCTTGTACTTTCTTTTTTTGAACCGTCTATCGCAGTGGCTTAAACTAACAGGTTAAACTACCGAGAGGTGCTAAAGCCAAGAAGGTTAACCATAAGATCTACGATCTTCTAGGCCCATGGTTTCCTTTGGTGAAGAGAGAAGATGGTGGTAAAGGCAGTTTGTTAGATATAGTGTTTTCTGCAGAAGGATAGGAGAATAGATGGAAAGAGTTTCGAATCTCGGATGACCGCAGTCCGACTGCCAGAGCGTCAATTTCGGAGTAACGACAGCGTCGGGAATAGCCGGATGGCCGGCGCATGCTTTGTTACAATAGCCAATCACGCGACTGATGTCTAGACTAGCGGTAGGGTGCGACCTTGAGATGGGTGAAAGCTGCCGTGCGCGCGCGGACCTTCAAGGGCAAAGGCGCCATACGTCATCGGCTGATCTTGGGTTCCAAGTGGTTGCTAGAGTCCACTACAAAACTCTTACCAATATGATCTTCAGGTCAGTTTCCGTGTGGGAAGAGAAGAAGGAGTGAAATGGCAGGTATGCGCTCAAAAAACCGTGCAACTTTCATAACTTTGCAAAATTTCGTAAAATGTTGACCCTTTCTCGGATACCGGTATGAATTTATTCAGGAAAACTTAGAAATATTAAGGAACAGCACTAGGCATATTTAAAACTTAAAACAAATGTAAGAAATGTATTAAGTATTTGTTCAGATAAATAAAATTTCTCCGATAGTGCCCAATTTCCGGAGACGTAAAAAATAGCTATAATTTAGAACAATAAATTTAAAGTATTTTTTTATCCTAAAAGTTTATGTAACTACTTTCTTTATACAAAACGATCTTTTCTTTCGTCAAAATGTTTTGCACAGGTGATCATTAATAGATAACTATTCACTTTATATCGTCCTTGAAATTGTCGAATCATTTCCCTCGTTTTCAGTATCTTCATTTGCTAATCCAGCAATTCATTATCTGTTCGACGTTTACATCGAACCTTTAAAATAGGATATACATAAAGAGCATTTACTGAAAGCAAAGGTGTTTACATATATGTCCTCATGAAGATGTTCAAGTGAATCATATTTAGAAATGCCTCAAAACAGCAAACCAGTCAAGTTATTTGCAGCACTCGCCATACTGTTCGTACCAACGACAGAGTTGTGAATAGCATAGATGGCTATGACTGTCATGTGTGAGCCAGGTTGATGGGCGTGACTAGAGAAAAAGCCGGCAAACCGGTATCCTTTGGCAGTAATGGATGGGTTGAGAAATACTGTTAGCCATAGAAGTAGGATCCGATGTTGGGAAAGAGGTTTGGGTGCTTATGGCGAACTGCACCGTTGGATTGGGATGGCAACATGGCCTCGGCTCGATTGGCTGAGAGTGCTTGAGGAAATTAGAGGATTACTTCATCTAGAAAGTGTAAGTTCAGCTGGTGTCGCGATCACAAATATCGCAATGGCTTTACCACTGCAATCTTTACGTCCAGAATATAGAAGACGTCTTTCAGAAAAAAGGGCCGTTAAAACAGAAAATAGCGCAAAAAGAACAGTCGAGCCGAGGTTATTTGACATCCGCAATTAGTACAATTCCAGGTGTATCTAGCAGTGCATAAGAAGGAGGATGAATATTCCTCATAACTATAAAACAGTT
Source organism: Ligula intestinalis (assembly GCA_036362985.1). NCBI lineage: Eukaryota > Metazoa > Platyhelminthes > Cestoda > Diphyllobothriidea > Diphyllobothriidae > Ligula > Ligula intestinalis. The sequence goes on along the minus strand of JAYGXS010000006.1, from coordinate 18,946,813 downwards.
TACTCGTCAGATTCGTTTCTTTATTCACCTAAACGTTTGAATTGCCACTGGAGACAATCGTCAGCAATAAAAAGGCAGCCCTATTTTAAATATTAAAGGGGGTGAGGGACAAGCAAACATGAGTAACGCCAGTTTGGGCTCTGTATGGCGACTTTGGATCGATAAAATCGATAAGCCTCGTTCTAATAGCAGGCGCAAGCTCCAATCAGTTCAAGGCTTGTTTGACTTCTGGCCTGGATGATTATCTTTGTGGCTGCAAAGTTAAACCCGCTTCCTAGATGGGTTTAGCCACTTGTGTTAATCAGCCGGTCTGTCTCATAGCCAGCTTCTGTTCGTGTATGCATGGTACAAGCGTTTTTGCAGTCTGCTTTATTTACCAGGACAGTTTATGCACTGATAAGTAAAAATTTCCGGTAGCCCAGAAGACACATTTAAGTGTTAGAAGCAGTACAAGCAAAGTGCAGGTGTCTATAATGTCTCATCTGAACTGTTTTTTTGGGAAGTTCACTCAATCTTAACGGAGCTATCACTTTGGACTATTAAGGGCAAATGCATTGCATGAGAGTAAAGCAAACACGCCTGAAGGTATTACCACTGTGCAGTCCGTGACCTAAGATAAGCAAATGCGGTCACTGGGACAAAAAGTTTGGTCACCTGACCTATCGGATTCCATCGCGAATCCACCATTAGAGACAATAGCGAAAAGGGATAATGCTTACACAGAAAGTTTCAGTACTTATAGGATACATTCCCTATGCTATTGCATACCTGCGACGATTAACGGCTCTCCCCTATGGAGGATAGTTGCCCCCTGGTGCGCTAATTGTCTGATTTCCAACCTGCGGGTTGATATGCTTCTTTATACACGCTGGATGAAGACTGCTCGGCTATATGGCTCTCTGGTCCTGACGTAAGAAGACACATTGGCCAGAACGCGGCTAGCCTGGTAGACGGATTTCACCTTTGTAGACTTTCTGCTGGTCAGTTGGAGATGAGAGGGTGGCGTAGTATAAAATTGATTTGAGCATTTGTTCCCCGGTAGGCCTGTGCAAGCAGCCAGTCCACGTGGTCAACCTAGAATTCCCTTGGTAATTGGGCAGCTAGTTTTCATCACGACTTGGTTTGCGCAGACCCTTGCTATTACACATTGAAATTCTGTGAGCTTCAATCTGTTGTATACTTCTGAGCGTTAACAGACTCAGGCAGTTGAGAAGGCCTCACAAACGTTAGAAATGTTCGCCTGAAAATTCAAAGGCATAAATGGCCACTTCCTATGATCATAAAGGACCACGAAGCAAAATTCATGAAGAACATGCAAAAGACGCAATCTGAATGCCTCTAGATTCCTTGTGATGATGGTTCTCAAATTCGCAAGTCTTGCAGCATTAATTACTGCATGTTTTTTTTCATAGCGTTTACCGCTACTGTTTTGCCTTTCTATACAGTGCCACCCAACGCTGTCAGCACGTTTTCGGCCGATGCCACAAACCTGGGCTTTCATTTCTATGTGCTTGACATCAAGGATAATTCCTCGTCAACAAGTTGTTCCGTAGGCGTCATGGTTGTCAATACGGATTTTACCATCAATTATAGCATTCCGGCGCACTACGTTACAATGCCAGGTATGTAACGGATCACCTACTACAAATAGACCTGCAATATGTGCGGCAGCTGAACCCGCTTGCTTAGGCATTTGCCACCTGAACCTGGCTACATAGTGTCTACGCACATTCCACCTTTATAAATATATTATGTCTACTTATTTTATTTACGTAGAAAGATTAACTGGGTTAATTCCATGACTCGGAACAAGAGTTTGGGCATGGAACATGGATTTAGGATGAGTATTAAGGGTTGGACTTTAAGTTAACGTAAAGTAGGCGTTGGGGTTAGAGGAAGGGCTTGCGTGCCTGTCGTGGTTAAGTTTCGTGTTACTCTGCTCAGTCATCGGTACTCTAACCGTTCACTCACCCTCTAATTCGCATCGTTTAAATTGCGCTTTGTTTCCGACGTATTGCTGGAGCAGTAAAAAACATAACGGAAATACGAGTTTCCTCAGTGCTTTCCTTAGATTACACCACTTCGGCTTTCAGCTGGCAAAAGGCGTAATCACACCATTCGAGTGCTAAAGGATTCGTTCGCTCAAGTTGCTTACACATGCAATCCTTGTCAAGCACTTGGTGCTTTGCACGGTTGGTCCAACGAATCGTCGTAAATGAACGATACTTGTTTCACCGTTGATATTAGTCTCTGTCTTTGCACATACGCTAGGGAAGACAAATTCCTGCAAACTGGTCGCACTGCATCGTATGAAGTCCTCACTATCAGTAGGACTACTAGATTATAGTGGGGGTAACTTTGCCCCTATCAAGTCATAGCCTTTCCCATCCAAAGATACTTTATTTTCACTTTGCCCTTTCCAACCACCCATATTCCGAATGGTAGACACTATATGCGCCCAGGTTATTGAAAAATCGTAAAATTCCCATATTCTTTGGCGATAGCCTCGCGTGAGATTTCCAAATGTCTGAACTATCACTATGTATGCAGAATGCTACAACCGGCAAACACAACGGAGACTGGAATGTCCATTACTGGCTCGTTAACCGTCGTCGGCCATAAGACACCCAAGCCCGAGGTTCGAACCCGAGACCCTATTTGTTAGAAGTCCAACACTCTAGACACTTCACCACACGTTTGCAGTTGTGGTCCATGAGAACGTTTTACCATATTCTGTTCAACAACGTAATCTGGGCCTCGCATCTTCTCAACCATTCAGAAAATGTATATGGAACTGGGGTGTTCATCCGATCTACTTCATATACAGATATATGTAGAAAGACATTACTGATAAAGACATTTGTGATAATATTATACTTTGTTTCTTTTAGAAAATATGTTGATTTACATGAGTCATATCGGGGGAACGCCCCCATTACCATCAGATCTGTTTATTACTTTCGCCTGCTCTGATGGAACACTGGGTACATCTAATTTTATTGGCATGGCCAACTGGGATGATGGTCATACGCACGATATAAGATTCGCCTGTAAGACTGCCGGTCGCCACAACTGCTACCTCACCTCTCAATACAACATTGGACAATACAACGTGACAGTAAGTTTAAGTATTCTTTCAAAGCTAGACTGTGCAGCTTCTAACCTACTTAAGGATTGCGAGCGCGGTTACAGTATTTTTTCAGAGATAGTTCCTTTCCAGAAGCCAAACCAATCGGTAGGTATCCCTTCTGGACTGGATAAAGACCCGATCTACAGCGACAGAGGATGACAGGTAGCCAAACATTGATGAGCTCCAATTCGAGGAAGTTATTATGCTTCATCTGCTAGGCCCATCCTATAGACTCTCTGCGCCGTACTCGAATGTAGGCATTTGGTTTGAGTCCCAGTTGGTAGTCAGGGGTATGATTGGCTGAATGAAGGCAGAATTAGCCAGAAGTAGGCTGTATCAATCGACTTGCATTTCTCTTCGTCCCTCTCCCTGCTACTGTTACTTTGCCGACTTCAGCCTGATAGCTGGTTGCCTTTTTGTGACCTTCGTTGGTGGGGGGGGGTGTTAACTTTAGGAAACCATGCGTGTTTATCGCTGATTAGTTAATAATTATTTGTGTCTGCTCCTGTCATCATCGTCATTGCTGAGTGGCAATTGAGTGTCTATTGTCATCTGGCCACGCCAGTAGAACCCAACACAGACCCCCTTGTTTCAACCTCTCACGAAACTATATCATATAAAATATCCTACTGACAAACTTAAAATAATATTATTTTATAAGAGTTTGTTAAATACCTCGTAGGGCGCCAACCTGTCGTCTAGGTTATGTCTGATTTTTAATTTCATAAGATGAATTGGAGCGAAAATTTATCTTTTAATTTTTTCGCATTGAAATTCTTCCATTCCCTAAACCAGTCCAAGGATTCAGATGCATCTCCATACTAGCAGAATTTGCCCTTGCATCATGCTGGTCGAAAGTTACACATGATCACACGTGCTACTTCCTATTTTTCTCTAACATTATTTTGAGATTGTCTTAGTAAATGCGGCCTGAGGGTACCGGCGTGTTGTCGGCTTGGTAAAGGCCTTCCATTCTATGCAGGCTGACTCCCACCAAACGCTGCTCGTTTTTTTCACAATTGGGTCAACTGAATTATTGCAATTATTGCTTTCTTTCACCCTTAATTGCCAAGTTGGAGTAGACCCGTCTTGTTGGAGGTCTAGAGGCCTAGACCGGAATTTGATTGAAATATCTCGGCAGACTTCTGTTAGGCACGGCAGGATAGCCGGGCAATATTCAATAGACTCCGGTAGTCAACCAATATTATATATGAAGGCGTTATAGGATACAATAACAGGGAGTTTAGAATTATTTGCCCGCTTATAAAGCTGTACTTAATTGAACTGAACATCGACGGACATATTTCACAAAATCTGCTTAGAAACCTCAGCGTCCTTCGTTATTTTGTATTCTCAATCCCCACTATATTTACCAGGACTACGATGCCTGTCGGTAAGAATTATATACAATTATCACCGTACAGTATTCAACTTTACATTAATACCTACTAACTTCATTGTAGTCAACCTTTTATTTTGTGAACGTATCCAGCAGTAACCATTCATTGCATTCCCCACACGAAAATCTTGGGCGGCCTGCGGTTACTTTTAGTTTTATAAGATTGAATTTGGTGTGGCATATTTTTAGTTTAGCCGTTTATTTGAGTTTGCTTTTTGTTTAGGTTTAGTCAAGTTTACTTTTAGTTTAATTTATTGTGTAGTGCAGTCTTCAGTTTGGTTATTTCGGTTTCATTTAGTTCATTTAGTTAAGCTTTTTCTTAGTTTATTCTAATTTTCATTTGAGTTAAGTCTTCAGTTTATTAGCGACAAGCGGCTGCTTTTCCGCTTAAAAATAGGTAACAAAATTAAGCTTTCATGTTTTTACCTTACACTGGAAAATTCATAGTTGTTTGCGCAGTTCCGCAATTTGCGGCGTACTTGTTTTTTATTGTTTGCATTTTTAATTTTAATTTTCGGGCGCCGTTTTGCTGCCAAGCATCGGTTATTTAAATACTTATTCCCATGATATTTCTTAATTTATACGCTTATTTCGTCTGATATGACCCACCCATATAACCACTATTTCAATCCGTCCCATATTAGACAAGCCTTGCGGTTTTTATTACTGTGTTAAGGATTACATTGAAGCCTCACCGCCATTTTTCGTTTTTATATTTTCTTAATCAAAAATGCTGTTGAATTATCTTTCATGTGTGTGCCGATTCCCTATCATTTCAGCTTGGCTGCGTTCGCCTCCTCCGAGGCCTATTTCTGAAGCTCCAAAATTGTGCAACGCATGCCACAGGATTTGGCAAAATCAGACACATCTTCCCAGCCGGAGAACCAATCTGTTTTGAAGTAATTGAAAACGAAGGCACGGTACTGGATGGAACAATATCCCTCTATAAGAAAGATGGGGCTTCTTACAATCTGATAAAGGAGACAATCTTTGAAAATTTACAGTTTAACTGGACTCTCACGGAGGTGAGTAGGGGTTTGGAAAATAGTTTTCCTGTAGGTCTGAAGCCCGTATTTTTTGGTTCTAATTTTTGTTACGACCCGCGCCTGGTACTTTTAATTCACACGAACCAGTTCTCAAGAGACGGCAAGAGAGACAGAGAACGCCAGTCGGCTAGAAAGAGAGAGAGAGAACGTGCATTCAGATAGAACACGTGAATGCAAGTCAAGTCAAACACAGGCTGCATGTACTTTAAAGGTAACGCAAGAGACATCGTCCGGCAATGAGCCAATCAGGATGCAGCAGACAGGACGTGCTCATGGCCAGTTGCTCTTGCGTAGCCGTTGAGTGCATTGACTCATCGTGGGAATCGCGGCTTTCCAACAATATATTGATATTCACGTTTAAGAATTCCTCAGTAAGTAGGCTTTGCCGAAAATATACATCCGCAGTTCTCTGATTATTCTGAGTCTACGTTTTTCTACGAATAAAACCTATCTCATTGTTGAATCCGATTGACTCTCTGTTGAGGCCACTCAAAATGTACCTACTATCTTCCCACAGCGTGGATCCTACAGAGCACTGCTTCGCGTCAGTAATGTTTTGAGCAATTTTACGGTAAGCAGTGTATTCGCTGTCACCTCGCCCGTCATTGGCATGGCGCTGGAATCCCCCGTCGAGCACCTACGCCCCCGGCAGCAGGCCTGGATCAGCCTGCACTTTCGTGGTCTTGGCGGTTGCGTCTGCCTGTGCATCGATCCTGGCAATGATCGCCGCCTAGTCTATCCCCGTGTCAACGGCAGTGCTGCCGACTGTCAGCCCTGTGTGGACAGTCTGGAGGTAAATGAACGTCCTGCCAGTGGCCAGTTCTTGATTCCTGTCCAATATGCTGCCAACGGCTTCTACAAGTTCACGCTTCGGGCCTGGTGGACCGGAAGCGTTGCGCGGGGTGATTCAGTGCAAACAGCTCTGCCGCTGCGTGTAACTGAACCAACTGCCTGTCAGCCGGTAAGGCTAGAATTCAGCCACACAAAGCTGCTGGACGCGGACAACCCGCTGACGCTGTACGTGCTGGATCACTACACGGTGCGAGTGACGGCCAGTCGGTCGGGCAGGGTGTGTGAACAACGAACCACCTACCTCTGGCGTATCTACCGACTGGATGAACAGACGGGTGCGCAGGTGGAGCTGGTTCTGCAGACCAACCAGTCCGCCAAGTCTGTGGTGCAGTTCATGTTGGAGCCGAGGCAGCTCCGCCCGGGACTCTACAACATCCACCTTCTGAGTAAGGAGGCCCCCTCCGCCTCAGACGACCACGAAGAGCTCTTATGTTCGGGTTATCTGCGTCTGCGGCCTTCGCCCCTCATTATTCAGCTGCTGGACCGGCCGCTGGAGAGAGTTTACTTTGGCGCTGAGAGCACAGAGTTCTGCATCTCACCCAGACGTTTCTCAATTGATCCCAACGCTCTGGCCGGCCAAAATGCATCGGTTAGTCTAAGCTTTAGAAGGTTCTATTCGGTGAACATGTACATTTTTTTGCTATTCATCATCGGGCGGATACAAGAGCAGGGATTGCCAATGGTGGAGAATATGCGAGTTTCAAGAAGCAGTTCAGAAGACGAGGATGCAATCACTAGAACCAGAGTTAAGTTTTGGATTCCGTCGGGAATCCTTTATCATAGGTGATGATAACAAAGTAATGGTCATGCTCAGATGGGGTGAAGACATGCACAAGTTGCACTGTATTTATAGATCATAGTGGTCATCCACGTGCATTCGATAATTATTCACTTCTGTAGCCATCACTTGGATGTTAATCAATGCGGTACTGGCTTGACACTTTGCGTTCGACTCACTACTTTCCACAACTGGCTTGTCAGCGTCGGATGCGGGCCTGATAATTGCGTGACTATTATGCCCATCGGTCACAAACGCAGCTGTGTAAGAGCGCTTTACCGGCGCGTTGAGACGCATTGTAGTGAAGTGGAAGACAAAGTTGCTGAATTACAACATCTTCAACGGGTACTGAGAGCGAATGGTTACCCGCGAAATTTTGTTAACCAATGCATATGCAAACGAGAGAAGAAACCACGTCCAACTGGCCCAAAAGTTTGGCGAGCTCTTCCGTACGTGAAGAATGTATTGGAAGTGGCCAGCCGCCTATTCATCCCACATTGAGTTGAAGTTACGCACAGGCCAGAAGCAACCATCAGGCACCGGGTTTGACGAGGCTGAAGTCATGGTTCTGAGGCCCCCAGTCCATCAAAAAGCGCAACGATTAGGTGTTCCCATACGGTGTACTTGGGAAGGACCGGGGGCCAGCAACAACACTGACAACAACGGGCATAATTGTCACGCATTTATCAGACCCGCATTCGACGCTAACAAGGCAATTGTGACAATTAGTGAGTCGAACGCGAAGTTCAGAAGACGAAGGTGCGATCACTGGAACAAGAGTTTTATTTATTTATTTCCTGGGACTCGAATATTTGCTACTATTGGCGAACGCGAAGTGTTAAGTCAGTACCGCATCAATTAAGATCCAAGTGGTGGCTACAGAAGTGAATAATTATCACAGGCACGCGGATGACCACTATGAACTATTAATACCGTGCAGCCTGTGCATGTTTCAACCCTATTTACGCATGACTATGACTACCCTACCATCACCTATGATTAAGGATTCCCGACGGAATCTGAAACGTCAGGAAAATAAAACTCTTGTTCCAGTGATCGCATCCTCTTCTTCTAAATAGCATGGAAAAGCGTTAATCAGGGTTTAATGATCACGCTGCCCACCCGCACGGCGAGGTCAACTTGCAGAGGTTATTATACTGGAGAAGAGAGGGCGGAGGAAATTAGAATGGGTTGTGAGTATTGGTCATGAGTCAGGTACTTGGAGCAAAAACTACTGTCATATGCATGGAGTGAAAAAGTCAAATTTGCCAAACCCCCGCTCCCCTTATAATATAATAGATTGTTACCGACAATTTGAGACCGGGCAGTGCAGGGCAGGGCATCAGTGCAGGATGAAGTGTTAGGATTTTTAGTTGTGGTTAGAGCGTTAGACTTCTTACTTACAGGGTCACGGGTACGAACCTCGGTTGGGGCATTTCTTCAGGTTGGGTGTGACTGACTGACGCCGGCTAATAAGTCAGAATATACACCTAGATAACAAGCCGTTGCGGCTGCTCTCAGGGACTGAGAAATAACTTCCAAGGCAGAGTGGAACACATGATATCCGTTAGCTGTCGGTGAACGTTTGACAACGAGTGTCATTTTCAATTGTGGTGAGATTCCCAATTATCCAATATGGACTAGCAGCTGTTTTTGAAACGCTGACACAATTTGGTGAGTAGGACAGGCAGATCTTCAAAATTAGCCTCCATATCAACGTGGTAGTTAGTGTTGATCATGCTAGGATGCCAGGTCTCCAGGGATTTTCGCAATTTTTTAGTGTTAGCCATGTTGGCAACGTAACTTCTGTTCCTATATAAACCACGGTTGCACTCACGGGCGTGCCCAAACGCGAGTGACAGGATATAAAGCAACAGGTGGTTACCTTTTATTGGCTGCTGCGGTTCCATAGCCCTTGGCCGATATGACTGACGTAGGTACAATGGCAATTGGCACAAAAATGACCCTTCCGTTTCCAGTGTCTTCTTATTTCCCACTGCTCTCTTTTTTGCCTGCCGCCAATACAGATTATTGAACGTTGGACAATCTCGTGTTTGGTGGGCTGTGAAGTATCGAAGGTGGAATGTCCATCGTTACCTGCCGTTGCTAACTTTTCTAAATGTTCCTTCCCGGAACTGACCAATGCCACATCCGGCCACCTGTGCGTGCCTTCGCATCGATTCGACCCCTACCGAATCTACACCTTCGTTGCCATAGGCGAAACTGCTACTCAGATGGGAACAAGCACTTTAGAGGTGATTTATGGGTCAACACGTGCGCCAAAATTGAGCATCCGGTAAGTCGGATTCTGGATGTGATGTTATCTGGCTGTAGATTTCTCCTTTTTAGCCAGGCGTCTTTTGCAGTTCAGTCACTGCCCACCTGATGAATTGTCTGGTTCCGAAAAATTGCGGTTATAACATTCGGTTGGTGACATAAAACCTCGTATCGCTTCAAACTTTCTTGTGGGAAAATGCCTATAACGTGGACCACAGGAAAATGAAAAATAAAAACTGCAAACACACGTTAGGTTATTTGACAGTGAACTAGTGGATTCTAACGTCAGAACCCAATTTCTCAAGTACCATCTTCTTAGGACATAAGTTAACATTAATCGCCTCTAAGCTATAGTAATCATAGGAAACTGTTAAATGTTTTTGGGTTCAAAATAGCCAAAATAGCTTCCATTAACGAAACAGACAGAAGATAAATAGTAATCACAAATCCTAACATACATTAGGCCATTCTACTTTGCAGTTGCTATTTTCGAATGAACATTAAATGTAATAAAATATGGTGAACAGCACTCCACTATAAAGGAGAGAGTGAGTTATTTTTTGGCTTTTTTAAGTTAATTAAAAACAACTGGTCAAAATATTCCCTTTTTTTACTTGAACGTAACCTTAGAGAAAGGTAATATGCAGTAGAGTGTCAGTAGCATATCTGATTCAAGTGACTTTTAAAAAGGTAACTTTCTATATAATGTTTTAATTGATCTTAGGTTTAACAATATCAGACTTTTGTTGTGGACGTTACCATTGCTAGAGAATAGATTTCGGTCTTTCCAGGAATTTACATATATAGGTGACTTTGCCAACTTAATGAGAACGAATATGCAAACAGTAACGTTTTTGGCAAAAGCTTCTAGTACCTATCTGATTTTAAAGGATTTCATATATACGTCGAACAGAATAAACGTTTATGAAAGAAAGCTTGAAATCACTGAAAATCAAGGAATATTTGTCGAAATTTGTCGGACGATCTGTAATTAATTTTTATGCAAAACCTGAAATAGGTATACAGAAAAAGAACGAAGGAAAGTTTTCATAGTATGAAAAAATGGTATGGTAACCATCTCCCCTGACTAATTTATTTACCTTTATTGGTAAATTTTATAGCTATTGTCGACGTTGAGGATCCTAAAGAACATTTTTTTCAAACGGGTAATTAGTAATTTTTATAATTCTTGTAGGTACCAAATGGTTTTTCATTATTATAGGCTGCCCCAAAATAATGGTAACTCTTTAGAATTTATAGTATTACCTCAAGAATAATAATGCTTATCCATTTCTTAACCCTGTTGGTTGGCGATGTATTTTAAAACAAACTGTATACCCAATGCCCTCTGCACATAGCAGCAGTACATTGATCGAAAAAGCTCTCAATCTTTGCAAAGTAATAACTGGTATCCTGATGGTCCGAAGCTCAGACGACGGGGGTCGAACTGTATGTATGATAGAGGCTGGAATGCAGCGATTGAGATTGCTAAAACTGTAGTTGTATCTACCAAAGTGGTCAATGATTGGTGTTAACGGTACAAACGAAAAGGTACCCTCACAAACAGTGGAGCTCTGGAAGACCAAAAAGGTTTAATCGGTGTTACAAAAAGCATTGGTAAACCAAGGCAAAGCACAAGAAAACTCGCGACGAAACTGAATACTTAAGGCCGAAAAGGGCTATAAGTTCGGTGTGCAACAGCATTTTCATGAAAGGTTGGGTGCAACCACCTATCGCAGAAGGAAAATCCCTAGACTAATGGAAAAAAATCGAAAATAGTCAGGAGGTTACTGTAGATGACTGGAAACAAGTCAAATTTTCCGATGAATCGCTGTACGAGCTGTTCCATTTGCCAAACGCAAAATGGGCTCTTAGTTGTTAGATTGTTTTTGAATTTTGAAGTTCCAAGATTTAGCCCTACATTCACGGAAGAGAGGCATGGAACGAGTAAATAGTCTTGACTTGAAACTAATTGAAAATCCATGAGCAATTCTTGGTAACCTGGTTGACGAAGAACTGCCTGCTGGAGCGTTGATCCACCAGAATCCCGTTTACTTGATGCCATGTACTGCAGAGGCTGTCTTAAAGGTCACAGCAGACGTTCCTGTAAAGTAAACTGGGAAATATATGGATATTACTTTATAAACTGTTGGTGTATTATTGTGATGCAAAGCATTTTAGGCCACCCTTTTTTAAACGTTTTTATGCATCGTTTATGTTGGTTTGCGAGTGATTATAAATCTCAGTATAAAAGTATCAAGAACTTATAATCTCCCCGGTTGTACTTTTAGGACCGTACAACCGTCTCTGGTGTTGGAGGGACATCTCGAGGGTGCGGCTTTGGTCAGCCAGACTAACGATTTGGTTTTGCGGGCGGAGTGTGAGGATGCTGGTGGCGGTCAAGCGGCCTGCAGTGGTCCAATGAGCTGGCACCTTTCTGGAATCTACCCTAGCGGCAAAGTAGTGCCAATAACGCCCTCAAAGCAAAAGAGTGCAATCGAAGGTAAGACACAGGAAGGGCCGTTGTTGTCGATGCAAAACAGAAGCCTGATTGGTTGTAGGAGACGGCAGTAGTGGCCCAACTGCATATCACAGCATGCAGAAACGTCATTGGCTAATGCAGAACCAATCAGCAGCCAAGACGTTTTGTCCCGCGTCGTTGACCTTGATCTTTCCCCTGTCATGCGCTTGTGGTTCACTACGGGCAGTGTACAGTGCAACGATGACAATGATCCATATACTTGGCATCACAACTGTATTGCGGCCGAAAAGAAGCTGATGAAGTCAGCAAAGTCTGCGAAGGATGATCTAGTACCGGACAGCATTTCGAGGCTTTGGATAGTCATCAAGGACTTTTATATTTAGAAAACGAAGGGGTTGTGGGATACGATGTGGCCCAGTCGGATAATAGACGATGAAACGTATCCCAACGAATAAAAACTAGTTGATATGATAAAGCGTGAAAGGGCAGATTGTTATGAATGATTTAATAAGGTTAGAAGGAGTCGAATATGAGTAATGGATAAGGGACTCCCAGACAAGTGCAATCCAGCCATGAATGGTCCGGAGTCCAGAGGCGCAGTCCGGCAAGTAGATCACCGGGTCCGGACGTCTGCAACCGAATAGTGGATCGTCGGCTTCGAGAGTGACTGAGCGTAAACAATTCCCCCTACACTGGCCTTGCGAAGTGGGTGGCCAGTGAGCCAGACAGAGGGTGACCTTGAAAGGCTTGTCCCCACGGCGTCCAAGGGAAGCATGGCTTAGAAATACAAGGTCGATACAAGGTTTTGATCACCGGCATTACACTTTTATTCTTCTGAGCTTTTCAGTTCTTGGAGGAGTCTGTCGTCAGAGATAAAATCGCCAACGAATAACCAGCAACATTTAAAGGGGGAGGGTCCAATCAAAATTTGTAAGGGAAAACGGTGGAAAGGGTGGAGGGAAGAACCAATTAAACCGGTGCTGTGAGTTTGGAGATGCTTGTGCAGGGTGATGTATGTGGGCCCCAGATCGATACATCGCTTGACTGAGCTGTCATCACGCTTCAATTATTTCTCGTCTCATCTTGCTGCCATCGTAAGCAATTATCCTCGCGGCTGCAAAATTAACATTCGTCGCCCGTCTCATAAGTGTGGGCAGCCAGTTTTGATTATGCGTCACCCCGTCTGACAGCCAGCTTATATTTGCGCATGCTCGAACCAAGCATGCGTTCAGTCTCTCCGGTGTAATTTCAGGAACTTTAATAAATTTCGTGCCAGGCCAAATATGATTAGGAAAAACGGAGATGCTGCCTTCAGCTGTGTCTAGACAACAGACACCGATTAAACAGACACCCTCATGAATAAAATCAGTTCCCAGTCTTGGGTATTACTTGTGAAGAGGCATCTCCCTGCAGGTCAGTGTGGGATATCTGGTTGGAATGAGACCAAAAACAAGAACACGCCAAGATGAACTCAACAACCAATTAAGGGACCCTGTTTGCCATGGGGAGGTTTTTAGTTTCCAAGCAATGTGGGCCATCGCAAAAAAAGCAGCACAGGGGGCGGCTTGGATCCCAGTTGAGTGAGGGTGCAATGAAAACCACGTTAAGAAGGAACTATTGCAGCCTGACCCACAGTCCGTTACTCACAACACACATTGGATTGACTGTGCGGACCGAATTCTACCAAACCACGGGGATAAGCATCCTGTGGTAGCCTCAAGTACGTCAGAAGAAATTCCTCTGAGCCGTCGACTTCATACTTACCTGCTACCCAAGCCGCAGGCCACTGTCCGAGCAATTCACTCCTCTAAGGTGAGGAGGGCGCAGTTTTCGACAGGGTCAGTGGTCCCGTCTTCGCCCGCCACAACACAATCTACCCCCCCCTAGACACACACGCACTAGAATTGTCAAATGTCGGCGTAAGTAGGAGACGTCACCGTCTGACTCCTAGTCCACCGACCAACCACTTCAGATACAATGCACACCGGGCTGATAGCATGGTTTGCTATAAAGCATCAGTTGGCAGTCTTTAAAGCCACGGTTTTTAATTAAACCACGATCAAGGCATGGATTGCGTTTATAACATAGGGAGCACACGGGGCAGGGTAACATTGCGCATGGCCGTGTATAATGTAGACGCTGTTGAGGAGGGATGTGGCCACATAGCCGGTGAAATTTTACTACAAACTCTCATAGAGGCACAATTGACCTACTAGGCCGATGTGGTGCATGAATCTGTGCGGTATATAAAAACGCGTGCCCTTTCTTTGATCATCCACTGACCATGTGGGCGGCAACGAAGAATAACAACGGTTTTCCGAGGCTCGCATTGAGGAACATCAACCGGCGTCTCGAGAACGGAATTAAATTTGATTGTTGCTGATGTTGACGCTGATGGGATCGTTACGTAGACGACGACGATAACAGATGCTGGTGACGATAACGACGGCGAAAATGAAGATGATGATGCAGGGTCGAAAGGGTTTCGCATCTTGGAAACTGAATCTGCTCATTTTACGGCGTTTGTGGACCTCATTTATTCGTTCGAAAGTCACATAATACCCTAAGAGAACGTTTACAATGTTAAAAATACTTAACTAGCGGTTTTTGGTTTCATTCCTTATGCAGCTATATTGGCTTATCTTCCACGTACCGAGAGTGCAGAGGTTTCAATGGTTCAATAGCAATTATTAGTATTCCGGCAAGATAGGCAAACCACGGGATAGCTATTTCGGGCTGTTGGCTCTCATCGGCTATGGGCGGCCAACTCTAGTGTGGCCACAAAAATTGCCGCCACACCCGAGTTTCTAACTCACGCCTCGCCGGTAAGGGGCAGACGTCCTAACCATTGAGCCATCGAGTTCAATATTATAAATAAAATGCTCATTATTATTATGAATAATTTGCTCATAAAGTTTTAAACCCTCGCGTGTTTCTTATAGGATTCAGACAGATGAACGGGCCTACACAAAGAGATCATCAAAAAAGTCTTGCTGATTCATCCATTTCTTGTAGAAAGGAGGGGTTCGGACAGGCCACTCTCTTATTTGATCGTTAAAATCGTAAAATCCACACTAAAATAGAGAAAAAGCACTTTTACATGCAGTCTTTCTTTCTAATTGAAGTTCCTTTGGCGTTTTCCATTAATCACTGCTTTCTTCATCTGATTATCTGTTTTTTAATACATTTCACCATTGTCGTTCTTCAACTAATATCTACCCACCGGTTTCAAGGTAAACATATTATTATTATTCAGAATTGCATTCAAGGGACCTTATACTGCCGTCAAGCTTCCTCGGTGCCCTGCCCAATAGAATCCTTCTGAACGTGTGCTTTCGCGTTAATATCAGCAGCCAGGATGCCGTCGACGCCTGCAGGCGTTTCGCCTTCAGCTCGCCGCCAAAAATCATCAGCTGCGCCACCAATGCCTCGAGCCAAGTTAAACTTTTCGAGGTTATCTGGGTGAAATGCAGGGTCCTGCTGCACGAGGCAAATGATGCTACCGTGTTCAGGGTGGATGGTAAGGTTCAAGACATTTGCTTGTTCATCTAAAACTACAAATGATTTGGATAAAGCCACTGCAAAAACAAAATGAATGAGTGGGTACTTTTGCCTTTTTATCGTCTTCGATGAATAAGTTGTCTGACGCAACGATCATGGCAAAAATTATCAAGGATTCTTAACGGGGGACATTCGGGTATAAACTGAACCCAACTTTGAAGCAGGCCTATATAGTGGAACCTCAGTTAACGAGTTTTGTTGCGTTCTGGCACAAAAATCGTCGCGTGAAACGTTAATTTTGTTAAATGTAGCCAATCAAACTGCGTCACTTCACTGATTGGTTGCTGGCGACCAAGAAAACACCCCCTGAGAGTAAGACTCAATGGCGGACACAGGAACATATGCACTGACAACTCGTCAAGCGAAACGATTCTTCTGCTAGTTGCTCACTCGGTACCTCAAATGCTCGTAGATCAGGCTGCTCGTGACCTGAGACTCCCCTATACATTTATAAGCCTGTTGTAGAAGAAGGCACATTTATTATCACGCTGTGTGTGTTCTAGATAATTCAACGTAACCAGGAAAATTAGGCGATCATCCCAATCAGGGTCCATGTTAAGTTGAACGTATAGTTACTGTGCATCGGAATCCTGATTTCGCAGCAGGAATGTTACAGCAGACTCGAAGCAGGTATTTAGCGGTAGTGCTAAAAAAACTGATACTCTTATTGTTTAACACTCGGACACCCTAAGAGAAATTTAGAACACAAATAGTACACAAGTGTTATCGAATCAAACATATCCATTTAGAACGGAAATTGGAAGTGTACTTAAATTTCCTGATAATAACTACCATAAAAAAGTTAGTAACACTGCGCTTTTTAAAATCAATAGTTTACACTGAGAATAACGTTGCGAATTATGATGGTCGTGACTGCGATCGAAGTCCTCGCGATGCTAGTTTTGATAGCAACTTGGAAACCAAAACCATTTATGTCGAGGACAGTCAACTTTTACGCATTACACCCATTTTACATCAACCAACTGGCAATTCTGTTATTATTCTAATATTATCAAATCAGACTCCCAAAAACATACTGACTAAAACCAAAACACCTTTTCTTAGATCGGGGAACGCATTTTGTTTGCACAGGTCTGCTTAAGTCAGCATTCATTTAGCGTCCTAATGTTGTGGCCTGGGGTTTTACTAAGTTGATGAACCTTAGCATCTGCTGTCAAATTATCGTATGAGGCCTAACCCCATCACATTTTCGGTGGTTTTATGTCCCCTAGGACATCCGTTGGTGGCAGTTCCCAATAATCTTATAAACCCACCCCAACTCTCCCTACTAGCTCTCCAAGGTCAGTCTCGCGTAACTCTGGCGACGGCCTATACTCCGACCCTATTTGTCACCCTACCCTTCTCCAAGGAAGCGCAAGCTATCTGCTTTCGCGTTATCGACCGGTTCCACGCCTTTGCGGAAGAGTGCGTTGCCACCGTTCAGGTGAGTCCTTCAGTTTGAGAAGAATGAAAACTGGAGTTCGCCCTTGACCTCTTCCTTATCATATACAGCTACTTGTATTAGTAAGCAAACGTGATTGCCTGACGCGTGTACTTGTCGGACGGGAGGGAAGGGACGGAAAGGACGGGAGTGAAAGGCAGAAACTTATCTAAATTGGAATTATCCCAGGAACCGTTTTTTTTTACTTGCTAGTTTAATATCCTCGACTCTGTCTGGCGTTATCGAAGTGAATTATAAAATGCAGTCATTTGTCGCTTATAGTGGCATTCCATAATCTCAAGGTCCTTCTCACGGCGCTCCCTCGTTATCAAATGAAAGGGATTTGATTCGGAATTCGTTAATTAAGCTAAAAAAATAGCTGGCTTAGAATCAAATTACTTAAGTATGTATTTTTTAATGATGTAGCCTTTCATGTTTTTGCTAAATCCTTCTGCATCAGTTTTTTTCTCAGAAAGTAATTGCATTCCATGTATATTCAGATGATAGTCACAAATACGATATAAGGGAAAGATGCATAGACAGAATTTTCTGCAGAATAACACATGCATGGACTGAATTTCTGAAAGATTGACTTGAATTCACAGCCATTTGGAAGATGCTTTTATAACTGCAATAACGAAGTAGGTACATTTCCAGACTGCGCTCGAGACTGAAAACATGTCCACATTAAGGCCAGGAGAGTGACCGAGATAGTGAATGTCACTTAATCACGCAATCATTGGCATCTCAATTAAAAACCATTAAGTGTTGGCCTGTTTGTTTGATTCTATAACTCCTGGGGTTCAGACCTCCCGTGTTTGGCTATACTCAGGTCAAATGTGAGTGCACCACCTTTCCTTTGACAAGAAATCTGCAGTCCAAGCTGATTTTGCATCTGATAGAAAAGCTATAACTACCGTCACTATTCCTCGGCTTCTGGCGAACACTGCTCTTGTCATTTCCTTTTGTATTTTTTTAGGTGCACTACCAACTTGCCCTTACTCATAAGTGCTTATTCATTCTCCTGCATTAAGGTCATTTTGCCGCCAATCAATCAAATTTACGCCAAGCTGCAGGCCTTGGTGAACGCGACGGGTAACCACCTTGAAGAGACCCTGAGAACTAGGGACCACAAAGAACTAGCCAACATGATTTCTCCCCTGGCTTCGGTTCAGGCAGCACTGAGCCACGGGGACTTCGAAGGTGAGGCAGCCAAGGCCTTCAGTCGCGAACTCTATAACATGTTGAAATATCCGCACCGCCTGCACTGTTAATAGTATGCGCTAGGCCGTCTGCGTTGTGTTTTTGCATCAGCTTGACAGTGTGTGTGTGTCCTTTTAAACACTGCGCCCATCCCGCCTCAGGCGGCCAACCAGCTAGGCAGTGGTCTGCTGCTGGCAATGGAGGAGAGAGTGCGGTCGACCCTCAGAACATTTCTTTCCTCACTATGGTCAGTCTGATGCGCTTGAAGCTATCTCAGTGCGCTAAAAGCCGTGGCTTGGAGGGTTGCCAACTGACGGGATAATTTGGACACCACAGCCGACTAAGTGAGTCTTCTAGTGTGGAGTGGCTGTCTGCGGGCTAAGAGTCAGGCTAAGAGCTCTTTATGAATGTGGCCTTTATGACGCTCCCAGGCGAGAGCCCACCTAGTGAGCTGTGCTGTTGGTATGCGGACTGGAGTGTTGATCGCGCCAGCCGCCTGCATCCTCCTCTATCTCCGGCCTTCTTCGATTTTTTCTTGACACCGGACCCCGGCGTGGGTGTGATGAAAGAGTAAAGTAGCTTCTGCGCAAGTCTACTTTAACTGTAATCCGCGCGAGCCACCACGTTGCTTCAGCCTGCTGAAGCTCGCGGTGGAATTCGTCGAAATTGACGGTCAAACTGTCATGTGCGTTTGTATGTGATGATATTCGCTCGGTGATCCGTGCGATACTCGCCGGCTCCGTGTTCACCGGGAGTTTGTATGCAACACATTTAGGCAACACGTTGTTGTTAACACACTTATGCAGAAACCGGATCTGCGCACAGGTTGAGGTCTCACGAAAAGTAAATATAACCCACCATCGGACCAATCGGAGCACATCGCCCCCAAAATAAATTGCCAATAAAAGCAAAACATGCGAGTCCCAGGAAATAACTGAGAAAAAGAATATGCGATTGCTGGGACAAAAATTCTTGCGTGTGACGTTTCGACATCCGTCGCGGATCCTTCACCAGAGGCGTCAGTAGAAAATAAAAGCAGAAACTGCTGCTACCTGCAAAAAATTGCAATATTTATAGGAAAAAATAATTGCTGCACACCTGTGACAAATACCGACAATTAACGGTAATTTTCGTCTTGTGCGTGGATTGTCCGATGGCCGCCATTCGTGCCGTGAATTTCTGAACTTGCATCACACGGCCGATTCCACCACGCATGATGCAAGTTCAGAAAGTCACGGCACGACTGTTTGACCTTCAGTTTCGACAACTTTCACTACGAGCTTCAGCAGGCTGAAGCATCGCAGTGACTCCCGCGGGATTATGTTGGAAGTAGACTTGCGGAGAAGCTTCTTCACTGTCTCACCCCTCCCACATCGCAATCCGGTGTCATGACAAAACCCAGGAAGGCCGGAAATGGGGCAGGATGCAGGCGCCTGGCGCGACCAAAAGGCAACACGCGAACCAACATTCTGCACGCGTACCAACTGCACACCTCACTAAGTAGCACCATGAAGACCACATTAAGAAATAAACTTTGAGCTTGACTCTTAGCCTGCAGACAGCCACTCCACCCAACAAGGCACACTGCGGCTGTGGAATGACCGTGTAATAGTCACTACAAGCGAAATTTTGAATATCGGAAAATAATTGGGAAGAAGGAAATGGGGCAGCTGGAATAAGAACTTTATTCGCCTCACGCTTCGCATCCCGTCGTGACCGTATCATCAGAGAAACCCAGATTAGTTACAGTATTTAGAGGATACAATTGCTATTTTGCTGCCCACTTAGGACAATTAACGCCTCCCCCTCCCTATCTGGAGAATAGCTGTCCACTTATGCGCTAACTGCTTGATGGTTGGCGTGCGGAACGTGACTTAATGCACCTTCATCACTCGTGGTGGACTTGGGCGTGATGATTGCTCGGCCATCTGGCTCCATGGCACTGGTAATAAGAGACGCGTTAGCCTATGCGCTCTCCACATGACGAATTGCTTTGGCCAAACTGATCCTCAGCACAGCATATGGGTCGGGCAGGTCATTGCACTTTGTAAGTACTGGAAGCCAGGACTCAAGCAACTCACGTTTCATCGATGAGGCCGTATCGATGTTGACTGTGTGGCCACGCGAGGCCAGAATGACATGGTCTGGGGATTCTGGAAGGCCTTTAAAGCATGTCGAATAACTTGAGTCGCAGGGTCTCAGTATTCCCCCGACCTGAACCGGCTAGACAGCGAGCTTGTGGCTCAATGGTTAGGGCGTCTGACTCTGATCAGAGGGGTCGCCAGTTCGAGGATCGGCTGGAACATCACTTGGGTCTGGGTATGACTGGTTGACGACTGCACCTCCAAGCTGAAAACTAACAAGGAGTACTTCTTAAGTGCAGTTCCTACGACATTTTTATGCTTCAACCTGTCTTCCGTTTATGGTAATGCTCATGGTGTTATTTTACCTTTCAACCCCCCTCCCCACCCAGGAAGTCCTCAGGTAAGCGTGAATATGATTTTGCATATCCGGGCACCGAATAGCATGCTGGTGTGGACACAGCCAGTGGAAAATATTACCACACATCTCATTATAATTGTGTACATTTCTATGTCCTTTTAGGACGCAGAGGAAGCTCGCAACATAAGATCCAAAGTGAGTCTGCACATTCAAGTTATTTGCTCATACCAAATGTTTTTCATGAGTAAGAAAGAGTCATTCCTTCCGACCAGCAACTAGAAGTTTAGGCTCTCATTATATTGCGCAAACAATGCTACTATAAAAGAAACGGCAGTAGCACGTCTTACGTTTGTGTAAGTAAATCGCTTGCCTGTTAACGGGCGAAAACTGCGATTTGCCATTCTTCCACCGTTTGCGCAAAATGCATTTTCCTCCAAAATTCTTGTCAGTGTTAATGTGTTCTGTTTTCTTTTGCTTGCAGGTCGTGGCGTCATTAGTGTCCGCCGTAGTCACTCTTCCAGTCACTGACGCAGAATCGCTTGTCCAGACAGCGTCTCTGGCAACTCTGACCGCCAAATGCTCACGTGACATGCCCGCCGGCTCTCAAGTTGATTTTATTAACTATCTGTCCAAGTTGGCGCAGGGTTTGGGTCAGATTTCTAATTCCACATCACGTGAGGATATTCTGAAGCTCGTCGGCGAATTCTCGACTTTGGCTATCTATATGCTCGAGGTACAACTTGACGCGATTGTTTGCATTCCAGATGTATGCATAAGCAGGGAAGGGGAAGAAGGCTGTAATATTGCCGAAACCACTTCCTTGTTGATCGAACTTGCACAGGGAGTCCGTCGTCAATTGTGTGTAGAGTACTGCGATCCATACCTTTCAGTCTGCAAGTATGCTCGGATCGGGCACACCTGAAAATAAACTGGCTATACTGGCTACGCACACCTAGAAAAATTTATAACGAATATAACATCACAGCTGTGAAGAGTATCGCACATACCAGAAGCAGGAAGACCCGCGGATTGATCGAAGGCTGGGCCTCAAATATGAACGTAGTTGATCGATACGTCGATCCTCTGCCGGACTGCAAAGTCCCACGTAGTCACCTCTAGACTGATCTTACTGGTGGTTGATGGGCTTCTACCCGTTATAACTGTTACAATATTGTGGCCGATTTCATCTCTGACCTTGGACTTCTGTTCGAGCTCCAAAGCTCAGATGAAGGAAAGAGTGCTTCCTGTGATGGAACGACCTTCAAATTGCGTCTGCCTTTACCTTTAAAAACATGCGCAAATCTGCCAACGCCACCCATTAATGGGCAGATTATTGAGAATAAAGAATATATTTTTCATCTCTATATGCACCTGAATTACTCTCAAGAACACACATTTCATGCATAATGGCAGTTGTATCACCTTTTTGTGTAACGTATTGACCAGTTTCTTGCTAGAGGGGATTCAAAAATGAAGCCATTGACTCAACGAGGTGAGAGGTAGGCATGTGAGCAGCAGAACGCCAATACTAATAGCCTGAACTATGGAACTTGTACAGAAGTACAACTTAAAAGAAGATGATTGATAGTATTGCCAGCAAAAATAAAAACATTCAGTATCAGTATCAGTATCAGTTTATTGAGGGAAAGATAGGCGAATGCCTTTGAACTCCCTGTTGGTAACAGGATGATATGAAATAAGTTGATACAAAGAAAAATTTAAACTTTACGACAGTTACATGTTCCGGGAAGACAGTCTTCACAAAAATATAACAGAAAAATACAGAAAAATATATGGCTACTCGCAAATCGCGAGTAGAATAATTTGATGCAGTGGATGTGATAAAAAATGTGATTCATTTGTAAGTGATTCATTGGAATCTGATGAAGGAGTTTTCACCTTCGTTGCGTTTGCACTTGATACATGTCCAGTCTTCTCTTAAATGCATGGACACTAGTGGAGAGGACAACCTCTTCTGGAAGAGCGTTCCACGCTGAAACTATTCTGTTGGTAAAGAAAAATTTTCTTTCGTCGATCCTTGCTTTGCCCGGGCGTAGTTGAAGGGAATGCCCGCGCAAAGTTGGCGTGTTAGCCTGGGCAAAGAAATCATCAGGAGCGAAACAACAATGCAGCTTATTCATAATACGGAACGTTAATATGAGGTCCCCCCGGAGTTGTCTGTAGGTAAGGGGAAATAGGTCGAGGATTGACAGTCTGCTTTCATAGGGCAATGTTCCTAGACCTTTGACCATCTTTGTCGCTCGCCTCTGGACCTTCTCTAAGACAGTATAGTCTTTGACAGTTCAAGGTCTCCATGCCTGTATAGCGAACTCCAGGTGCGGCCGAATGAAGCTTCCAAAGATTTTGGAAAAGCTGTCTTTTTCAAACCCCATAAAGGCTCGTCTAATCAGTTGTAACATAGATCTGGCCGACTTCGCCGCCTTCGTACAGTTCAGCGTTGGTTTGAGTGAAGAAGTTATCCACACACCCAAGTCCTTCTGACTCTCAACTTGTTGCAACGGAGTACCATTTAAAGAATAGACTTTCGTGCAGGATGCTCTAAAACTGCCGATTTGAAGAAAGTTACATTTACTAACATTGAAAGGCATAAGCCAAAGCTTTGACCAGTCCTCCAATCTGTTCAAGTTGGCTTGTAGATGGTTTTCGTCTGCCGTACTTTGGACAACTTTCCATAATTTGATGTCATCGGCGAACAAGGTGACTTCACAGTCTAGCTCCCTGTCTTTGCTTGTAGTACTATCTCGCTATACTACTAGTTGCTATGGCTGTTGTGAGGGCTCGAAAAATGTAACCCAAGTCAGGGCAGACTGGGACAAGTGATTTCCGCTGGCGGTTTGTGAAGAATCATCAACGAGACTATAAACAAGCAGGTGGAGGGCTATATTTTCCTGTCATGCTGTCTAACACGCCCTGTGTGGTGACCATAAGCGTCCTTGGCTGGGCGTTTAAACTCGTCATCTGATAACTGGAGGATATAGCAGTGTGCCCGCTCAGGGATTTTGTGTCAAAAATTCACCAACTTTCGCCTGCTTAAACTAGCAGTCCGCCATAGAGGCGTCTTTCTTCACGACTTAAGACATGGGGTCGACACTCTGAATGCCCCGTTTGTACTGTCTGGCCTGTAAAATTCCGAAGACGGTTGTGACAGTGAATTACGATCCTGCATTTTCACCTTCAGTAATAAGGTAATACCTTTCATTCTAGTTCAAAAACCTACCTAGGCGTCATCTGTCGACTTTTTCTCAAGTTTATGCTTACCGTGTGCCCTGCAGTGTGGTGAGCGGGAGACAATGACTTGTGCGCATCCCTCCTTACCTACGTTCAGTGACAGGGCCAAGCTAAGGTGGAATCAGGCTACCGCAGACAAACAAGCAGGTATTTTAGATAAAATGCAGGGATTGTTCCGGTGACCCCTTTATCACTCTCGTACTGAATGGATTTTTTGCTCTCTATGTGTGCGTCAGCAAAAAACTACCTAGTGTGACGTAGACTTTAGTTGCTGCGGTGACAGTCTGGTTTCGGGCTCAGTATGCTCACTTCGCACAAGTGCTTACTTATTTTGCGGGAGAAGAGATGTTTTTTTCGCCAAAAAGTTATTACACAGTCCACTGGCTGTGCATCATTCACACGAAAATCTATAGCGCGCTGTGGTTACATTCAGATTTATAATTTTTATTTCAGCTTTAGTCTAGTTTATTGTTTAGTCTAGTGTTATGTTAGTTTACGCAGTGTGAATTTAGATTGCTCTCCGATTATTGATATTTAAGTTTAGTTTGAACCTTTTAAAATTATTTTAGTGTTTGATTTATTAATTATTTAGCTTGTTTAATTTTACCACCCTCAGTTAACTTAAAGTTAATTTTACTTTATTTTAGTTTAGTTTAGCTAGTTTACTTTTAGTTTAGTTTTCGTTAGGTTTTAGTTTATTGTTTTGTTTAGTTTAATCTTCAGTTTATTATTTTGATTCATTTTATTTTTTTAGTTTCTTCTGCAATTTCGCAATTTGCGGAGATGTTTTACCCATTGATTAGATTTTATTTTTAACTATGGTGCTTTTTGTTGCCAAACATTAGGTTGTATAAATAATCATTCCTATTATTATATACTTCTAAACGCCTTTCTTTTTATTGAAGTCTTCTTTACGGAGATAGGCTGCACCCAGTTAACCCCTATTTCAACCTGTCCCATATAACATAATACTGAATTCTCATTGTCTGTAGTGAGCCCGTAACCAGACGGTAACCGTTGATGCTAGTCAATTTTAATGCCTTCCAGGGCTTTGATTTTCAATATTCTTCTCCACTTCCCACCTACGAGAATATGCCGCTAAGCGAAGTGGACTACGAAACCGACATAGACTCGCCAGGTAAACCTATACGCTATAACGTTTGTCCTTTTTTCGAGAGTATTATAACGGCCACCAAAGGGTTGGATACCGGGACCCACGGCCTCTTACTAGGATAGCTTTCTTGGGGGCCATGTGTTTTCTTTGTGCCTCAATAAAAAATGCGGCCAAATAAAGACTGGTATTTAAATTAATCTGATATATCAGGCGCTGTTTCAGTGTAACGAGTTAATGCCATGGGAAAATTAAAGTTAGTTGCCGACCTTATATACCCTTTGCTTCGGGGTTTCATCTTACGAGACCCGGGTTAAACGGGTGGGCCATATCGGGGGAAAGCGAAAATACTGAACACAGCAGAACTTATAATATCACAAAATTTACAAGGAATAATTTTTAAAAATTGCCTTTTATTTTGTACGCGATAACTAAAACGAAAAATAGAACCAACAGAAACCAAGAATTGCGCAGAAGTACCTGCGACTTATATACAATCGTACATCGACATTGTATTGAAATTTGCAGATGAAAGCAAAATCATGAAAGATGGGTTTGCTCCCATTATTTAAAACCCATAATAGCGTCTTGTGGATTTGGACAGATGCTGTAGTACAACAAGCTGAAAAGCAAACGCTTGTAGCTTAAAAAACGACATTGATATAAAATTAAAAGTCAGTAAACTAAAAGTAAACTGAAAAACTAAATAACAAGCTCAAAAGTGAACTAGGCCAAAACCAGTAAAACTAAAAGTAACTGCAAGACGCTAAGGATTTCCACGTTGAAATAAATAGTCGAAGCGGGTAACGGGTTTTCTACAGTATTGAGCATAACTACGCCTCCTAAAATGCACAAGACAGTTATTGCAGTATAATTATCTGACGTTGGCGAGCAAATTAAATCTTACCATGAATCCTATCCATGAAGCACAGACAAGGAGTAACGGAAATATTTT
>JAYGXS010000006.1:18846548-18911198 GCA_036362985.1 Ligula intestinalis | reverse complement strand
TGGAGCACAGAATTGGCTGAATAATATGTTAGGTTTTAAAATTGTTGCACGCCGCTCCCGCGATCACCGCCACAACCGCTGCTTTTCCATGCTACCATCCTGTCCACCTAACGCTCTCTGCACCCTATTTGTCTCTGTGATCGGTAAGACTTGGCACTTGCCCACGAGAATTCTAAGCCGATCATGCTGCCGGGGCCGATCACTATCAATCTGAAGGCGCACACTCTTGCTGGGGGAGGTCGACGAAACCTAAGGACGGACACTGATACACTCATACTTTCCTGTAAATACTGCCTGTGGCAATTTCTTACAGTTCCATGTACATTATTTCGTCTCAGTAGAAAGTTCCTCGAATCAAATTCGGTTTCGCCGACTTCCGATTTGAGAACCTTCCAGCTGACAACCATTGGGAACCCTCACGTCTGTGC
Source organism: Ligula intestinalis (assembly GCA_036362985.1). Classification (NCBI taxonomy): domain Eukaryota; kingdom Metazoa; phylum Platyhelminthes; class Cestoda; order Diphyllobothriidea; family Diphyllobothriidae; genus Ligula; species Ligula intestinalis. The sequence goes on along the minus strand of JAYGXS010000006.1, from coordinate 18,910,770 downwards.
CCCACTTGGACACATTTGCAAGCGTTATCAGGGGAACACAAGACAAAACGAAAAGAACTTGTGCTAAGCACTGTTGGTAAAACCCCCGTTCCCACGATGACCGGTCGCACAAAGGCTGCCACAATTCCATCCATGAGGGTGTGCGCCTAGACCATGACTATCAATCTCTTGTCAGCTTTGATTGATCCTCCATCTCTCTGACACTTGCTCATTACGCTTATCAATAAATATACGCAACGTTTTTGTGATAATGATTTGCTGATGGTTGATACAACTCTGCGTGGTCGATTGCCTTCTCTGTCTTCTCCATCCTGGCTTTGAGAACAACATTCGGGCCAACCCACAGTTCATGTTAATTCGGGTCATTACAGATTAACCATAACTGCTTTCGATGCAATTTATTTCATCTTTTTTGCCAGCATTTCACTTAAAGATATTTTTATTCGCCTGCTCAACATCCTTTTTTGCGTCCTGATCATATTATCAATTGCAGCTTTAATCGACCTACCCTTAAAACTATTGATTCAACAAATAAGACATTCTGATACAGGCAGCCGAAAAGAAGACAGGTTGCATGTTTTTCTTTTGGTGGCTTAAGGAGCCAACTACGACACACTCTGGGGCTGCATAAAAACCTTAAAAGGACACAGTTTCTGGATGGAGGCAGGCTTCCTCCGCCTCCTCATCTTACTTCGTTAGTAACAAGAGGCGAGTTCGTATAGTTAGTTCACTTAGTTCTTTGCGTAAATCAGTCAGACATTCACACACGTAGGTCAAGCAGGGTTCGGCCTTTAAACTGTATCATCTGCCAGGCAGAACTAGGCGCAATTGCAAGCGCGCACTGTAGATACGGTGTTGCCGGGACATGGAATAGCATTCGCGGCGCCTGCGGTGGGGCCTCCTGGCCAGGCTGATCTCAAGGCCAGGCACTTCTCACGGTCGATAAAGAGGCTATTGTTTTTGACAGCAATTTGACCCTCTTTCTCAGTGCGCAGTCGTAGCAACTCCTGAAGCATGCCTTCAGCGCGCCGAATTTGATCCTTTAGAGTCTGGATGGCGTCCTTCAGTTGCTGAACTTCACAGATGAGACTGAAAGGCAGAAGATGCTGCAGTTAGGCTTTAAACTTTGCGTAACGAATGGCCCTGCAGTCTCACTTTTGATCACCAATTGCGTGAATATTAAAACGAGTTGGACAGTTTGGGACAGACATTTTGGGGTTTGGCTGAGGCGTTTATTATTATTATTTTGAATGGGGATATTGGGTTAAGTTGAGACGTGCTGCTTATGGATCTGTGTTAGGATTGGTTACAGGGATTACCATGTGATTTTTTAAGAGTATACTTGAATTATCGTGAAGAGTTATGGATAAGAGTTTTGGGATTTGGTTGGGGTTTCTAATTAGGTAATTTTGTGCTATAAAGTATGAAAATAGACATTTAGTTCCACGGTTAACAATGGAGGATTTGGTTTCTAGCTATAGGGCAGCAGTTAGGATATTTTGGATTAGGTTTCTAGCTGGAGTTTATAAATTGGAGTTTGAGTAAGTACTTAGGGTTGGTTGTTCAAGTAAGACATTTTGGATATTGGTTAGGAATAACAGTTAGGGTTATTTTATGTAGTTAGTAGTAAGCAGTAACAGTTGGAGTTAGTAGTTGCTCAACCCTAAACCTAATTCCCTGGTCCGATTGCTTAATCCAAATCCCTAGCCTCAGACCACCTTAACCCTACCCCATACCTTAAACCCAAAAAATATATAATCATAAACATTCCACACGAACCCCACAAAATGCCTGTCAATAATTGTCCAAGGTAATGCACAGCAGTGTAATCCCTGCTAGTCAAATCTTTTCAGTATACCTGCCACAAGGTAAAGACAAATTGGGGCTGCTGATTGTGCGTCACCAAACCTCGCGCGCCGGATAGGACCCTGTCGTGCTCGCCAAGAGGCGCCTGAGTTATAGTTACATCGTTTTTTTGTAGAGGGGGTGACTTGATAAGGCCTATAAACGGCTGAAAAAAATGGCGATTGTTGCTATCATTTCGGGAGCGTGAGTTTGGTGAAATTGTAATGACAGGCATTCAGGCTGTTGAAAAGTTGTGCTCGCAGACACTGCCAGCTGCATTGCCTATATACGAAGGTAAGGCGAACATATACCTTACCGTTCCGCCCACTCGTATAGGCTAACAACAGAAATTCGTTCATGACTTCGCTCTAAGCCCTATCCTTGTCTCAGATGTATGAGTACAACCTAATCCCAACGATGGTTTTTCGAGGTTTTTTGCTCCCATAAGGTGCCGCTGGACTCATAGTGTCCCTACATCCCTATTAAGTATTTTTTCTGCGATGTTTATATTAATGGCATAAGGAATTCGTATTAAAGTTACATATGCGACTTTGCCGGTCATTGACCGCAACTTAAAACAGATTTGATGATGATGGATGGGTCAGATGGATTACGTCGTCCTCATTGCCGCACGAAATCTGTGCCCTGTGCTTGAGGGACAGACCCTCTGCAAGTTCATCACCCACGCAGTCAAAATTTTTAGTCAAACCACAAATCCGCCTGGGAGCTGAGTGCGCGTGAAATTTCAAATGGCATTCTGTTAAGGTAGACAAAAAGCACTAACTGTAGCATTGCCGGATCCCTGCAGTTCTCCATTCCCGGACGTCTCAGCCTCGTGTTCAGGCGAGTGGTTGCGGTTTTAAGGTGATCCTCCTTGTCAATCACTGACTTCTTTAGATCCTCGATTTCCTTTTCAGTATCTGCAATGGCTTGCAGTGTCTGAAATAGGAAAAAAGGCAATGCATTTTAGATTGCGCCTTCAGGCTCAATCATTAATTTATCTTAAAGCAGAGAAAGATACGGAAATACCTCCTACAATTGGTTAAATAGTTTCACTACCCTAATAGATGTAGCCAACATAATTGCTGTGTGTTAGTTTGACCATCGCAAGCGAAGATGTCCACCATTTACTCAAGAGCAGAAACGGTGACTGTGGTCAGGTATAGTGATAACAGGTGCGCCGCCACCTTCCCCACTCTAACGCTCTCAACTGTTTTTAAACGGTGACAAGACAAGTCGAGATGGCCGCACATAGAAAGTGTGTAGGCCGCAGCCATAAACACCGCCTTTACTTAGTATATAGTGACAGTAGACTTTCCGCCAGTACTACTGCACTGTCTACTCTCACTCACCTATAGTAGGTGTCTAGCCTGATTCTAAGAAGCCAGGCCTCGTTCTGCTAAACAACCACTACTGCTTTTTTCTAATGTTACGAGTAGGGTGCATCTGAGTAATATTGACGCTAGTTAGCGCCAGCGCAGGCTTCACATCCCCTCAAATCTAACAAGAAGTGTATTTTTACTGGCACTGGCACTGGTGCCACCACTTGTCAGCGTTGACGCTGACTGAGCCTCCAATAGGGTTCTTATACCCTTGATCTGAATAAGGAAGGTGAATCTGGGTTTAACTGCTTCGGGGAAGTACAGGCTTGGGGGCCTGAGCAAAGCGGTGCTTGCCTTGGCTTCCGCACTTTCAGCTCGATCCCTCGAGCTGTACGGAATAAGACGCTGTTGCCGTAGGTGCTTGCATATGATATAAGTGCTAATTCTACAAAGTATACTTAATGAGGCTAGTAGATAGTATACTATAAGTACTGCCTGTGTATCTTCTATTTAGGAAGACGCACCCAGTATGCACTCCCCTGTCTGTATGAGGTAGAAGTGATTAGCATTTAGATAATAATAGAGCTGGGTGTCCTGAGCGAAGATGCATACGCCTTGGTTTCTGCACTTTCAACTTCATCCATCCAACTGTACGGACTAAGAAGCTGCTGCTAGAGGTACGTGCCTATGCCAGGAGTACTAGAGCCAACACGGGGTTCATGTCTTCTCAATCTCGACTAAAAGTGTCACAAGCACTGATGCTGCCATTTTTCAACGGCGATGCGGGCTGAGCAAACGCTAGGGCTTATATGCCTTTGCTCTCAGTAGGAATGTGAGTCGGGGTTTAACTATTACGGATAAGTACACTCTTGGGGCCTGAGCAAGCTCTGCTTGACTTTGTTTCCGCACTCTTATCTCAAGGAAAGTAGTTCCGCTGGTTGGAGTTTGGTCTGGGGCCGTGTTCCCTTGATCTCTAGTGTACTAGTTTTGAAAGTGTTATTCTAGGGGGCTAATTCTAGTAACCATACTTGCTAAGACCCGTAGGTGGTATACTACCATGCGGCCTGTGCATACATGTGAGACATTTTAGTTTAGCGTGCATTTTTAGGAGGTATTAGTTAACACAAGGTTTGGGAAAGGTTTATGTAACAAGAGCTGCGGATCTGTCATGCATTTAGGTGGTAACAAGGTGACATGTGCCACTTGTCAGGATACTTCTGTAAGAAGTGCTCTGCCTAGGCTAAAGTGCTGGTTCTAGTAATCATACTTGCTAAAGCCTGTACATGCATGTAGAAATGTTGGAATTTTAGTAAGAGTAGGGTTAAAGAATGTGTATTTGATGTTAGCTTAATATCTGCCACCGATGCGCGCTCATATTTCGGACTTTTGCAACATCCACAATATCTAGTTTTAGCTGAGAAGTTGCGGAGCGCCGTCCGTCTAGTTGAAAGCAAAATTCTCCAGCAGTCCACTAGTCATGGAAGCTTGGTAACTTCCCTTATCAGCAATAATGGTTCAGAAATATGACGTTCATCCTATTTTATATCAATTCAGTATAAAAGGTCGAAATATGAGTTTATCAGCTGAGGTGATTCTGTCTCATACGGCAGGTAAGGTTTTTAACTAGCTTCGCATTGTTACTGCTAGGACTCTTGCTTCTACTGCTAGTTCTTTATACTGATAGTACTGGTAGCGGCAGTGTTATTTCTATTTAACTGATAGTGGGGTAGTGCAAGTACCTCTTAAAGTAGAATTGATTAGTACAGTAAGGAGAGAGCACACAAAAGTATTAATCTAAAGGACAGTAGTACGAAATAACAGTATCAGGTAGGTACAGTAGGACAGTATAAATCAAATGCAACAGGAATAGGACAATTTTAGTGATGCTGGTAGTATAAATGTTTGTGGTAAAACCAGCAAATCAGCGCTCTCCATGCGTACTGCACTTTCAACTCTTTCCACCAGGTTGTCATCTTATTGGCTGACGAAATTTATGAAGAAATAGCTCAAGCTTTACCATGTCTTGGTTATATTTGCATTGTCTAACTCCCTCTTGAGGACACAGGAGAGGTCTTCTTTGTGATAGGAGAGGAATCTGCTCTCTAGTCACCTAAGTTGCTACATGCTATTAGGTCGTAACAAGTGGCTACCATAGCCTTTCTAGGTTATTTAGTTCTAGCTCAGATTTTAAGAGATAACCATCCTTCTAGAAATGTGCTCTACAAGTTCGGCACTAGAGGGCAACAGTATGACAGTACATTGCTGCAGTTAAAGCGCATTAATTGTGATGCTGAAGATATTAGCGATTATAGTTCGTTCAGTCCATAGGAAACTGTTACCATATTTGATCCAAAGAGCATATAATCATACACGTTGGGAGTCGGCTCCAGATAGGAATAACCGTGGGGACGGCCTGTCTAATGCCTTAACAGGATTCGGCGACTGAGCTTAGTTCCGAGAGTACTGATTATCTGACATGGCATCTAGGGGTTTTGTCTGTCCGGGCCATAGGAGAGTCATCTCTTGTGGTCACTGGGTGTAGCGTTCGGTGGATAGCGCCCACTTAGAACTACTGCATGTATAAGATCGAGACCTAGTATGCAGCCGCAACCTTTATCGAGGATTATTTAGCCACTTGCTGTTAGTAGGCTATTATAATACTTTTTCCAGTAGTTAACTCCATCTGAGGTTTAGAGGACGTCTTAGGTCTAATAGGAGATCAATCTCTTCTGTAATAAACTAAAATTGCAATATCCTATAATTGTGTCGGTAGTCAAGTACGAATGAATAAGCAAGCTAGCACCTATACTGTAACAATATCTGAGTGTAAGACATGCATCTTATATTTGTAATAAGCATAGCTGATGGAAATATGCGCTTACAAGCCTTTTTGTCCTCCACGGAAGTGATCGGTAGAGCATGCTGGTTAAGCTGGGTTGATTTTTGTCGCTTCATGGATGACGCAGGCCAACAGACGATTGATGTAATCGTGGAAAGTCCCATGATAATTCTTTGTGTCAATCGAGCGCCCAGACAGGTTCGTAAGCAACTAATAACTGTCGGTTTTGCACGCGACAGCTTCGGCCATCTATTTTGTTGATGCCTAAGTTATGCTCCAAACCGGTTGATGCAGTGACTTGAGCGCGACTTAGGTTTTCAGTGATAGTCAACTTCCCGCAGCATCGAACCGCATTCTCACTCATCACTCATCCATTTGAGCCCGATTTCAGTCTATCACACCTAAGGTCCGAAAAACGCCTTGCGTGTTTGTGCGGGGGAGGACATTAGAAGTGCGGCTGGTGTTATCTACTCAGCGGGGATGCATTCTACTGCGCGATGGCTGGACTATTTTAAGGTTTGGTGCTTTTCCGTTTCTATGGCCATATGGCCTTCCTTCCCACCTGTCATGGCATCTAGGGTTTTGTCTGTCCGGGCCATAAGAAGGTCATATCTTGTTGTCACTGGGTGTGGCGTTTGGTGTCTAGCGCCCATCTAGGACTACGGAGGTGGCTGTGCAGGATAGCCGGGCTTCCCTTGTCATTGGTTTGGCCAATGCATTTGCCCATGCGCAGGGGAGTGCAGGCCAGCAGAAGCGTGCAGATTGGACTTTGTAATGGTAGTTTTGCGGTCAGCATGAGCGGAGAACCGCTGGCAGCCTATTTGCCAGTCAAGTGCTATGATTGGTTTGTGAATGGCCAATGGCCCCTAGTCATATGTTCTGCCAATGGTTACCCATTTAATGGGTGAGGCTTGCGTGCGATCTGGCCCCAAGAGTCTTTTATCCTATTCTGAGCGCCTACCTGTGTTGCGTGATTTTTGTAACAATCGCTTTGAACAAGCAACTTAAAGGGAATACATTTTGGGGTAACCCTTGGTCAGCCGTTGCAGGATAGTTTCAGTATCTAGGCCTCCTACCATCCCAGAGGTGTATTTGACCGGATTGCTGGGCCAAATTGTAGCGTTCGCGAGAACGCAATCTGTATGATCGGTTTCACAGGATCTCTTGGTTGACCTATATCCTCATACAGGCGCGCATACATATGACGTATAGAGCGCATATCCTTACTCATCAGCGCAAATCAACTGTGGGCATCCACATTAGCATCATAACCATTTTCATTCTCATAATTTATTCAGCCATTTTGTGTTCGGCACTTACCAGTTTGTGAATCATTTTAGCACACCGAGGTTTGGCTTATAAATGGAAGTAGCTGATGAAAACGGTCGTAGCCTAAACCTCAGACTCGGCTTTGAGAACTAGATTTAAAACGAAATATCAGAGCTAGGCAAATCTAGGCTAAGAGACGTGATAGCGTATACTTAGAGGTGCGTTTGTGGCTAAGCTGTGTAGTGATTTATAGCCAAATAAGTTGTAGGTAAGTTAGATTACAGTTTTGCATAGGCAGTGTAGCATCTTAGCTGACGCGACTAAGGTGGCCGTTTAGTTATAGTAAAATTGAAAAATTGAATTAAAAATAATTAAAGAGAAAGAAAAAAGATCTGTGCTACGAGAATTATTGCATATACTAGAGCTAAAGGATGAGCTAGTGGCTGATCTAATTAATGTATTCTGTATAAAGCTGGCAGGAAGTTTTTTTGGTAGGTTTCGGTCTTGCCTTGTCATTTTGTTATCGGAGCGCTCGCCGAGTAAAGTACGTCATGCATGTATCCAGTCCCCACTTTGGTTCAGTGCACCTGTCGCGCGATTCATTTTAGGTGCATAGTGGTTAATGGAATGGTTTAACGCAATGTGAAAGTCTTATAGTATTGTTATTGGTAGTTGTAAGAATGCATTTAAAGGATAAGATCGGCGAGCAAGTACCCTCGGCTAATCATGGGCTGGCTGCCGGCCTCTATAGTTAGCGTACATGAGCTGAGTGCGTAGCCTGTTGATTATCAGAATTTAGTGCTATAATTGTACTGAGTCTGGATTTATAGAGTATTTCAGGCTGATAATGCAACAGGGCATAGGAATAGTGCATAGATGGAGACAAGGATTTCACTTACGTTTCAGTGGGAGGGGCTGCGAGGAGGAGGGTTAGTTTCTGTGTTGGATGCCATAGGAAATAAAGGTGGTGGAAAGGCGGCACATTGCGTCCTGTGATGATCTACCAGGCCAATACGTGCACGGAACGTCCGCTGGCAACGAGGAAATGCTGGCAGGGCTTGGGTGTTCGTACCACTTTCCTGTTGGGTTGGTTGCTTACGAGCCATCCTTTTTTCTCGTGCGGCAGTGATCCTACCAGATTCAAAGGTAGCTGTGCCTTCTTTTAGTGTTCTTCGCCATGTCGATCGGTCTTGCGCGAATTGTTGCCAAGTTTGCGTATTGATTTGAAGGCGCTTTTATGAGTTCTTCAGTGTCCCTGTATCGCTTCTTTTGTCCCCCCCCCCCTTCGGTGGGATCCCCCAACGACATCTCCGTATAGAAGTCTCTTTGGAAGTTGTTTGTCGTCCATTCTTACCAAATGGCCACTCCAGCTCAGTTGTATCTGCATCAGCGTGGCGTGGCTGCTGAGAGCGTTTATCCTCTCCAGCACCTTCGTGTCCGGAATCCTGTCTTGCCATTGCAAATTCAGTATTCGGCGGAGGCAGCTGAGATGAAAATGGTTAAATCTACGAACTTGGTGTGCGTAGACGGTCCAGGTCTCCGCTCCATAAAGGAGTATTGAGAGGACGACGGCCTTGTACATCTTCAGTTTTGTGGACTGATTGAGGCCATCGCGCCTCCAGACGGACGTTTTGAGCCTCCCGTAGGTCTGACTTGCTTTGCAGATCCGGTGCGCAATCTCGTCGTCCTGTCTGCAGTCGCGGGAAAGCTTGCTGCCTAGGTAGGTGAAGCGTTGCACAGCTGTAAGCACCGAGTTGTTAACGTTTATTCGTGGTGCGTGGCAAACTTCACCGGGTGGCGCTTGATGCATTACCGCCGTTTTTTCCAAGCTAATGGTTAGTCCAAATTTTTCGCAGCTGTCGGAAAGGAGGTCCATACTTCTTTGCATGTCTTCCTCCGTCATGGTATTTAGCGCGCAGTCATCCGCGAAGAGTAGGTCGTGGGCTATGGTTGTGCAGATGCGTTAGGCAGCTGTCATTCGTCGGGTGTTAAATAGGTGGCCTTCAGTTCTGTAGACGATTTTGATCCCAGGGCTCTCATTTCGATATGCCTCCATCAGCATGGCAGAGAACATGACACTGAAAAGTATAGGCGTGAGGACACACCCTTGCTTTACCCCGTTTGTTACTGCAAAAGCTTCGGATGTCTCCCCGTTTTCAGTGACACGTGCCCTCATCCCTTCATGTTATTGACGTACCATGTGGATAAGGTGATCTGGTAAGTAAGCACCGGCTGGTAATAGCGGAGGTAGATAGAATTGACGGCAAAGTGAAGGTAGACTGGAATGGCCATTTCTGGCTTATTAGCTGTTTGCAACCGATCATATCCAACTCTCAAGTTGTATAGCACTCGAAATTACAACCTTTTCGATCATAGTCTAACTCTCTAATCATTGAGCGACGAGCTTGTTATCTTGCCCGCTTAGGTCGGCTCGCGACTCTGTTCAAAAAGGTCGCGAGTTCGGGCCTTGGGTGGTGCATCACTGGGGGCTGATAATGATTGGCTGATGACCACTTATAAGCCAGAGATAACCATTCCAGTCTTCTTTGTCGTTGCCGGTACCACTATCTGCTTTCTACCGCTGGCCGCTAAAGCTGCTTTCAAGGCCGAGAAATGAGACCCGTGGCATAGTGAGAAAATTAAGTTTTTTTAACAGTCAGTGAACGTTCATCAACGAGTGTCAATAGCGGAAGTTAAGATAACCTGGGTGCATACAATGTAACAAAACCGGTTCTGTAGTCGAAAATTATTTCGAGCGTCACATGAACCACGTGACACGTGCCATGAGCGCAACGCCGGGGAGATTAGTTACTAGTACGTTTTTTTCTGAATTATAACGAGTTGACCATCGATGCCCCCAGCGTGGCCCACAGCATGCCGGCCTGAGGACGGTGACTTGTGCCTGAATTAGTTAATATATAACTGAACTGCTACTCAACATTATTTAGTAGTACGTTTTTTCTGACTATGATAATTAGAAAGTCGCTGCCGGCGGGGTTCACCCTGTCTCGCCACGGGGTGCAGAAGGCAGCAAGGACAGTGACTTGCAGGTGCAGTGCTAATAGTGTCATAGACTTGCGTTACACATATCATGCTCTCACCTCCCTCACCCACCTCGGCTGGGTGTCAAGGCCAAGTAAATAAATCTACCTGTGGGATTGGACACAGGTGGCAGGCATGGTGTGAACCCTGACCGAGGCGCGCCATCACGGTGCATTCGCAAGTAATTAAATGAAGGTTTCTACCAGAATATCAAGGCATAAGCAACTGCAGTACTGATAAGAATGGCTCTAAACTCACCTGCTTGAGACTTAAAAGGGATAGGGCCACAAAACCAAACCAAACCAGTCATCAATTTAATCGAACAAACCACTGGGATATAAGCTGAGGCCCCTAAGTGAGCTCACCTTCCCCAGGCTGGACTGGAGTTGATTGCGAGCATCAGTCATTTCGCGAATACGTTGGGCCAAAGCTGCATTGACGGCGTTCCACTTGTCAGCCAGAGCCTTGGAAGCATGCGCAACGCCCTTGGCAATGCGTTCACGCAGCTTGCGACTGGCAGCGCGTTCGGCCTGGCTCCTTCGAATCTTGTCGGCGACCTCCGCGTTCCAGGTTTCCGGCACTGATTGACTGTTGCAGGAAGGGGTAATAACCCTTTAGCCTCATTAGCTAATGTTATAGAGTAGACTGCCCAAATGTGGTACTGTGAAGATTTATTAACCTATATTTGAGGCTGTTTATTTTGTTCACTGAATTGATTTGAGGCGCAAAATGCTGTTTATAAGGAAAGATTTCAGTTCAGTACAGTATACTGAAGAGGAGTATGGGCAGAATTCAATGAACAGCTTAATAGCAAAGGCATTTCCGGCAAGGAACTATCGTGGGATCCCAACAGTGTGCGTGAAGCGCGCTCCACTCCATGAAGGGCACCTGGTTTTAAGGAACAGAATGGGTGGGGTATATTGGAGGACGCAAAAATCATTAAGGAAAAGATGGGGGGTGGGTGGGGGGGGGGGGGTTCGCTGGCCTTCGGCGAGATCAGTGAGGTTCATTTTTCAATATCATCACCAACCCGAACGAGATAAACGCTGGCGGGCGACAAATTGAAAGATTGTGGAAATTCACTCCACTTAAAATTTGTAAGTAAGCAGTTATTTTTGTGGTTAAGTTGAAACGTCAGTTTGCCTAATAAACTGACTTACTCGGTTATTGTACGTGTTGGCCTTCTGAGGACTCCCCTATAGTTCAATATCATCATTAACCCCCGCTGAAACAACTGCCGGCGTACGAAAATTTGAAAGATTGGGGAAAGTTCACCCTTCTTAAAATTTGTAAGTAAGCGGTTATTGTACATGTTAGACTTCCAAGCACCCCCCTAAAATTCCCCGCTGCACCTCCTACGCTATTAAACGCTGCCGGTCAAAGCGTCTTGTTTATGCGTGCTGCACTATAAAAAATCATTAATATAAGCCACAGAAATTTCAACTATTTCTTTTCAGAGAAAAGAAAATTTCATTTGCCTTCATACAATTCAGGTAAATGAAAATATGAAAAATCGCATTGGTTTCGGGAAAACGAGAGTGGACTCATTTTAAAAAAATTGCAAATCTGGTGCGTTTTGAAGCGTGCAATTAAGTACCAAAATTGGGGAGCTGTAGTTTACTTTACTTCAATGAAAAAGGGATTGTAAACAAGGTGAACACCCGCGACACGCCGTCACTTTTCTCTTATACTTCATAAATCGCAATATGTTCCCTTTTGTATTGGGATATTTACCTTACTGCTGTATAATGCTTAGGGATGCTGTTCGGGCTGCTTTTGCAAAGCACGGATTTTCTTGTGAAAATCCTTGGATTTCATAAGATTTGCAATCGGCTGTACGATATTTGTAACAAAATGCCATTGGTTGTTTTGTTAATGGACGCTGAAATTTGCCTGAAAAGCTAATTAGGCAAAGGCACCTATAATTTTTTTAGTCGTGATGCCACGCGTATTGACGAAAGTTCTGAGAAGCGCATGTCTCAGTCGTGTTTAAGATTACCCATGACTAAGAGTTCCCGATAGAATCCGAAACGTCAGGCAAATCAGTCAGTATATTTGGAGTAAATGACCGAAGCCCTTAAAAACTCCATTGAAACGGCACAGGAATGCATAAGGTTTTGTGAAAAATGCAAAAATCAATACAGATCGTTTTTATTGTGCAAAAAAGCATAAAAATATTTTGGAAATAAGAATTGTTGAGAAGGTGAGGCATTTGCGGTACGGCAGCGTACAAAAAGTTCACTGTATACCCAGTACAGTAGTCGCCGGTTATTAAGCCCCCAGCTAACAAGCTCAGCCGCGTATTAAGCCCAAGTCAGCTTGGGACGAATTTTACATAGCAAAATCTGCCGGCTTATAAGCCCAGTCACCGTCTACAAAGCCCAGTTTGCCAACAGGATAGAGTGAAATTCTCATCTCTCTGCGTGCGCAACTGGTTACGTGTCGCAAATAATTTTTTGTTTTTCTGATAACGTAAAATACAGACAAACAGCATTCTTTTATTGTACTTAACCAAGCTCTACACATAAGACGGTAAGTATGTAATGTATAGTGCCTATCCTGCGTTTGCTAATCAAAAACTAGAACTCTCCGGTTATTGCGCCCGCCGCTTATTAAGCCCAATTTGGTCTGGGCCCGAGGTGGGCTAAATAGCCGGCGACTACTGCATTCGTCTGGTGATCTTTAGTGTAAAATAAAAATTCTATTGAAATCAAACGAGTAGTATGTTTGTTTTTTAGTGCTGTTTGTAGTGTTTGTCGTCTTGTTCCAGTGATCGCTTCTTCGTCTTCTGAACTGCTTCCTGGAACTCACATATTCAATTCTATTGGCATAAGTTGCTTGTTAGATTTCAAGGAACGGAAGAGACACGATACTAAGCAACATCTTTTGAAATGCGCATCAATGTGTGCGGAAAACTACCATCGAAAAAGCAAACAATGGGATAGCTACTTTTGATGTATTCGCCACTCTTTCATTCTCGCAATTTGCTGAATCTTGAACAACTGTTGCCCTGCTCTTGAAGAGGTCTCAGAAAAATCTTAGCATTTGTGACTGAGACACACTCGGTGTGGTCTTGTAGGTTTGCTGGTCAAATCATCGAAGACATAAGAGATGGAGATTTTAACAGACGACATGACGAAGTCCGTAATTTATATCAAGTTGACCCTTCTCCTAATGTCGTCCGTGTACGCAAAGCTTCACACAGTCAAAAAAAAATCAGTGAGAAACCGGAATAGTTATGTATTCAAATTGCGTACTATAACGTGTTTGTTATATTTCTAGGGACTGAAGAGCCTCGATAACAAGCAACATCTTTCGAATCGCGTACGGATATGTGTCTAATTAACGGAATTAAGTTTTTCTTTACCCTGCTGTGTGCTGCCTATATTGTCACTGACCAGGTGCACTCTAAGGTGCAATACCCAAACTGAAGGGCCGGTCGTAGAAAGGTCAAAGTAGCAATGGTTACATGAGCTGCTGGGGCGGCAACTGTCGTCTGTGAGAATTGCAACTTGGTATCAATGCAATCTAATAAAATTTACAGTTAAATCAAGGATGGAGATGTGAACAGACGACTTGATGTGGGCTCATTTATGCTTCAAGTGCGTCCTTTTATTATTAACTTTTACCAGAAAATAAAACTGTGTTCAGGGATCCCAGAAACTCACGTTTGGTCGATACACTCTACGCCGTCATAGTAATGAACACCGGCAGAGCTGTTCTTGAGCGAGTGAGCGGCTTCATCCAGCTGCAGGTTCATGAATTTATTCGCCTTGTCCATCTCCAGTTCATGAAGGGCGGCGCGGTTGAGCCTACACAGTGCAAAGAAAGGCAAAATGTTTTATACACTGAGATTCATGACTATTAGTAGACCGTTTTTCAAACTTTTCGTACATAGATTGACGCAGACCATTCCTACCGGACGTTACTAAGTTATTCTTTACCCCCCCCCCCCCCGACTCGCAAAGTGTGATATCAATCTCTGCAGAAAAAGGTTGGTGCAGTCATTCGATGCATATATCATCCCTCACTTTCGTAATCGTAACCAGTCAGTCAATGTAATTTGACGAAAGCGATTACTTGAACCCTGTAATGACTGGCAGTATGCTTTCCCGCGATTCGGGTTCGAAAACGTGCGCGCGGGAGTGGAAGAGACACGCGATGTTAAATACAGCGCAAAAACGGAGCTGCTTTCCTCTATGGCGCTGCGAGTGTTGCCGAGCAGGGCTTTCGTCACTACAAATTCAGGCGGGCTTCTGACTTCACGCATCTGCCAAAGCCCACATCGAGAGTCTTGTTTTGTTAGCGCTATTTACTTAGCTTCACTAGGCTTGTTTGTAGGAGCCCGCGCGCCTAGCGCCACTGCGCTGACGCATGGCGTTTTTGTTCGCCAAGCCTTGCATGCTGCGTGCCCTCATCTTTTCGCATACTCGTAGTCGGCTCGCCGCGCGTAAGCTAATCGACACTCCCGCTTCATTTGATTGGCTGGAGACGACAGAGCATTCACCCCACAGACAAGGCCTCACAAAAAACACCACTTGGCGGAAACACCTGGCATGCAGACTGAGCTGTACAAATGTAGCGTCACGCGCCACCTCCCGCGGTAAGCCTATTCCGGTTTATTCTGTCTTCCCTGGCTTGTGATTTGGAAAACCTTCTGTTGTCGACACCAAGAACGTTAGACAATTGGTGATCCCGACGTGATTTGAACACGCGCTACTTTTTAATTAGCCACTGCTGAGCATTCACTCCTCTAGACCAGGCTAATAGTCACTCTAAGCAAAAATCCTCCCTTCTTCCCTGTCCGTGTGATTTCAAGGTTGAAACTGACTTACCATAGTTAGTGGCAGCGAATGCCACCCCCTACATTTTGCAACTGGAGCGTGGGTAGAACACACCCACTGAATGACCTCCGTTTGCCGTGGAATGTGCCAGATCCCAGAATTTTAACGCTGCGGGCTCTTCTTCTGTAAAATCGTCTTTCAGACTCCATCTTTTCGCGTTTATTGAAGGAACTTACGTTCTGGCATTTAATAGGGTCGCATTGCACAACACTTAGTTTGTCTGCAAATTGCATGGGTTATTCAGGAGGAGGATCAGTTGGATGTTGACCAATAGGACCTTGAATGCCCGAGAGTCAACGCATAGGATTTCGGCTTAAGACAGGCATCAGACATTTATAATGCACTGATGACAATCACCTGTTGCTAGACGTCAGGTCGAGAACTAATTGCACATTCTGGTGTCTGATAGAGCATTCCAGCTCACTAACCTTTCTGGCTCTCACCGCCGTTCATGGAACGCTTCTGCTTCGCCAAACGCCGAGTCATAATACCTGTATGAAGTATCTCTGGAGACATGTACGGAATTTTAAGCCAGACAACTCTCTTACGGCCGCTGAGGTTTTCTGTCCCAGTTTTTTCGGCTCAAGAACCTGACCGCAGGAGTGCAATGACAAACAACTTTGTTTTGTGCTGGTTAAGGGGCATCATGTCAAATTATTATTATTATAATCATCATCATCATCATAACCGCCTTCAACGCGGGCCAGCGGTTCACCTTGATCAGCGGCAAGCTCTGTCTGAAACCCTGCTAGCAGGACTGCACTCCAAAAAGCTTCCCATTTAACCATCGGCCTATTGCAATTTCTGTTCATAAAAGCTCATTTTAATGAAAAATGGATGTGAGGCAGATTTTAAGCTGAAAAGGGCCTTACTGTTCGTGAGTTTTTGCATCATCAATCAACTTTCTGAGGCAGTCCTGGAGCGAACGAGTTAAGTTGACCTCCTGAAAATAAATGGAAGTAGTAAAGAGCTACTTAAATACATCAAAGTGACCAATAAAATCCAGGAAGATACTGCAATGTCTCATTCCACCCAAAAAAGGCGTTGTCCGTACCAAAGGCTTGTGAGCATGCTATTCGGCAAAGATATGATCATACGTTGATTTTGTCAACAGCTAGATTTTTCAATACTTTTTGTGCTTCAGCATAGTCTCCAGAGATCTAAAACGCAGCGACATGCTGACCCTTGCATGCGTATCTTTTGGTATCTTTTGGGGCAAAGAATAATATTGATTGGCATGCCAACTTATATAAAGATATTTCAGTTACGCTCGATTCTGAATTTGCCTCTTTCCATTCGACAGAAAAAATTGTGCTCGCTGTAAATGCAAACTTGATATGTATTCTCTTTTTATCTATTTATTTGGCAATGTTTTTGTCAATTAAAACAATAGTATCTAGAAGGCAAGCTAAAATTATCCTTTCTTGCGATTTTTTGGACCAAAATTCGTCTTCTTGCAATTTTTATTGGAAAAAGATGCATTCCGAGGCTTTTTTCAAAAAACGTCTTTATTTCTCATACAGTTTTTGACTTGGCCTGTATTTGCATTGTTTTCGGCCTACACGCTGATCCCCCTCTCCGTCATCAAAATGTCGCCATACAGCACTCATAAAATTGTCCAATTCGATGGTTCATTTTATCCGAAGACGTGTAGACGGATTGCTACATACTGCTTACTTAAAAATATCAAAATTAAACACTTTTTGAAACCAAACGATGCCTTTCCGGTAAAAGGCAAATTTGCACAGGAAAGAATGTCTTTGCGCAATCAGTTGATTTTCAATTTGTGCAGCCGTCGAAAATTAACCGACAACATCAAACGTAGTGGATGTTACTGACTGCAATTTTTAGGGGATCGGAAACGCGTGCATTCAAAAGCCAGCATCCTAGAATTTGCTTCTGTCTTGTTTAAGTTCCGAAAAAATTAATGCGTGACCTTGGAGTAATTTTTTGGAACAAACTTTGTCAGGCCTAGTCCAAAAGTTGGCATTAGTAGTTGATGCAATAAACATCGGGTACTGCGGAAAAAATGCTGAATATTCACGAGCTGCCTGCAACCTATGCTGTCAGTGTGGTAAATAATTACATACGGTATCTCTGTATCTCACAACACCATCTAATTACTCCTTTCTAACCGAAATCCTATTTTAGAATTTCCTGAACGCATTTCAGATCATCCTCATTACTCAAAACGATACTGTTCAAATAATTTTGACAAAATTTTGATCTTATTTACTATGCTCAAACTCGGAAAAAACTGCAATCTTACCCTTTTCCTTAAACAGCTGAGATCAAGAAGATGAGCGAAAATGCTCTTTTATGGTGCTTAAAACCGTAAACACAGAATTCTGGCCTCAGTGCTATGACGAACATCCTGTGGCAAGTGAATGCATAATTTTCGCGTTGGATTGGACAGTATCTTATGAAATTCATTGGGCAGTGATGATTAGGCCCTTCTTCTAAGAAATATCTATTCATAGGACATTTACCGTAGACAAGAGACTTCAGAAGGCCTTTTCTGGCTTATTTGCTGTCTTCAGCTGAAGATACTATACTCCACTGTAGCAGCAAAAATTGCCGCCACACTCGAATTTGAACCCGCGTCTCTCCGGTCAGAGGCAAACGACCTAACCATTGAGTTATCAGGGCCGACGTCCTGCCGGTTTTTGATCGGGACTATAAATTAGTAGATAGGCATACACCGATCAGTTATAAGGCACACCCGTCCTGGTTTTCAATGTCCTGTGGGTCCGTGCGCCCACGAGCGTGCCACATGGCTAATTGTAATGCTACTGAAACACAGCATGTAACATTATGTAACATTCGTGGGTGCACGGACGCACAGGACATCAAAAACCAGGGCCGATGTGCCTTGAATCTGATCAATCTACACCTATGCACTAATATCTATTTACGCCTAAGTTAACTCGCCTTCATTTTAGCTCATTTGCCCTCATGCCTACCTCCAGTTTTACCACAAGAATTAGCATTTAGCTAAGAGTTATAGGTGCCTACTGTTATTATTTGAGTATGCGTGGGTTACTTGGCCTTCGCTGGAGCTCTTGCTTGTCAGCTTTAAGACTAGAGTTCAGCTCAGGGTCAAGAGTTAGTGTTTGCGGTTCCAGGGTAAGAATTCGGATTAATAGCTAGGGTCTACCGGACACCAGTCAACTTCCCTAGGGGACTACGGCAAAGGGTGCAAGCAGCAGCCGAGGCCGTGGCTGCGCTGTCAGAAGAAGCTAACACAGGCCCTTTCTCTACCGAAGCTGAACTGGACGCCAGGTGGCCACCGCATATCGTTCCCACTCCCTAGTGGTAGTCTTTCAATCCGTGCGAATGACATTAATTATCACGCCACCTACCTGACCCATGACCAATGTTCACAACCCGTCTTAGTTTCTGCCTGTGCTCCCATCACAAGGGCTTCTACACGCCAACTTCGCCATGCGGGCGGCGCGGAAATGATGGGTTGTAATCTTAAGACACTTATTAACCCTGTCCAAATTGACGATTGTCATTACTCCTGCAGTTGCACTGGCCTGATGATGAATAGCTAAAAACATATGTCTGACGAATAAACTTTTCAAATACTATGCACGTAAGCCAAAGACAAAATACAGTACAAGAGAATTAATTCACGTTTGTCATTTGGCATTACTATCAAGTACGGAGGTCTCCGCAAGAGAGCATATGTTGCATCAGCAAAAGAGATACGTTGCTCTGATGGTGCTCGTGTGAGGCTTTTTAAATGCCGGCTGCGTCAACAACGTCACACGTTGTGGACATAGTGTCGGCTTCTGAACACATTTCAAGGAAACTGTGCTAGCAGTATAATCCAGTTTCAACAACGTCACACGTTGTGGACATAGTGTCGGCTTCTGAACACATTTCAAGGAAACTGTGCTAGCAGTATAATCCAGTTCTTATAGTGTTCCTATTTTTCGAAGATTTTAAGGGCGTGGGACCTGTTTAAATGATTTTTCGTTTTATCGGTCAGTATGCTTTGCAGTAGGGATTGCGGGAAACCTTACATTTTGGGGCTTATAAATCTGCTGATACCTACATAGCTCGCACCACTGAGAAGGATTCGACTGGATCAACCTAGAGAAAAGCACTTTTTAAACAATACGAAAGTGGAACCTCTGGTTGGCCTTCAGGCCGCGTCCGTCACTACGCCTATTACCGTCGTTACTCGGGTGAAAAGCTCGGACGATCGACTGGTGTATTACAAGGAAGGAGACAGAGACACACTACAAGTAATATGGCGCGCTTTGATCAACGACGGAAAGCTAAATGTGTGACCTTTAGGGCTAAAAAATCTCACCAAAAGGAAACATGTACCAGCCCCTACAGTGGCCTGACACACATTTGTGGGAAGCAGATCAGGTGATACATGCAGAGGGATTTGTTGGTTTTATCGTTTACCAGGACCGCGGCTCCCTCCGGTGGCTTTGATCTTTCAGCATTAGCAAATTAGTTTGAGTTAAGTTTAGGTAAGCTTAGTTAGGTAAGTGTAAGGTTTGTTTTTAGTTAGCTTTACATTAGTTGTAGTTTAGCTTTGGTTTGAGCTTATTCTTCAGTTTCATTAACTTTAGGTATTTGAATTTATTTACTTTATCTTGGTTTAATTACTTTAGTTTTAATATGATTTTGGTTTATTTTTAGTCTTTTTAGTTTAGCTTTTAGTTGAGCTTTAGATTATCGTAATTTTGAGTTAAGTTTAGTTCTTAGAATAGTATTTTGTTTCATTGGCTTGATTTTGGCTAAGTTCATTTCGCAGTTCCGCAATTTGCATAGTACTTTTTCCTATTTATCGTACTTTTCATTTTAATTAGCGTGTACTTTTTTCCAAACGTTACCTTGTTTTAATAATTATTCCTGCTATTTTTTACCTTTATACGCTATACTTTCGTAACTATGCTTTCTTTCCCTGATTTGCCCCACCCATTTAACCCCTACTACTATCGGTCCCGTATTAAAGAATGCTGGAATTTTCGCTTGCTATAGTGAGCCCATAGCCAGACTGTTGCCCTACCATAATTTAATTCATGGGCTCAGAGGGGCTGAAAGAAGGGAATTATTCATCATAGCACATCGGCGGATTCGCCCTTCAAATATATAGCAGCTCGCCAAGAATCGTGGCATAGAAGGTTGTCAACCGATGAGATAACTATAATGTTCTTAGCGTGGCTGTTATGACATTCTCATTTACATGAAGTCCGAGTGGCCTTTACTGTCGTGTCTACTTGGATGGGTTCCTAGTCACCTGACCAATGTAACCGGCCCCACAGGAACTAGAGATGGCGTAAATGCACAGGGAAGAGGTCTCTGAAAAAGCCATTGATCCTTACCTCCAAGGCGAAAAATTGGAGGACTGCTTGAGAACAATAGTCTTATCCTAACATCTTCGCAGGTGATCGCATTGCTTCAGCGACCTCTACCCGTCTAATCACCCCGAAATAACAGTGTGAGAAAAAACTCATTATCCGATTTTGGGTGATATTTCTTCATATATTTAATGAAGAAAAATGTCTGAAAAACATTATATATCAGTAAGGAAGGTATGACAGCATTTGTGGGTAACTTGATACAGAACTGTTTCGGGCTTATTAGCCTTCATCAACCAAGCATAACCTTAAACACCAGCTGGTCGGACAACACAAACAAACGCACTCACAGACGGCGCAGTTGGTCCACCACTGGTGTCTGTCAGATGGGTCATAAGCACTTCATCGAACCACAGTTCATCAGCGCCCCGCCATACCCTCCTTACCCTCCTTACTGCTATTATGACTTGGCCGGAATCGGCCTGGCAGGCGGTCTTCCGTTGGGGATCTCTGACCACCACATTAACTTTGTTTAGTTCGGAAGCCTATTCGATCGGTGTTCGCACATTTCTGAGTGAATATATATATATATATACATATATATATATACATATTAGTTACCTCATTTAACGCGAACGATCAACCTCACACGGCTGCTAGCGCGTGCACACGCACCAATGCCTGCCTACGCAAATCCGGTCTAGTCCATCTCCTTCAAGGCTGACTCTCACACTTTGAACAGGATCCTCTCACGAATGGTCGTGCACTCGCCCGACTGTCAACTGCCTCCAACTTTAGAGGAAGACGACTCGATCGCTGAGACAATACTTATATCTGCCTGACGTTGTGACATCCGTCTCGGATTCATCATTAGAGACGTTAGCAGAAAACGGTAGCAGAAATGGGTGCTACCGTTTTCTGCTTATGTCGCTGATGATGAATCCGCGACGGATGTCTAAACGTCAGGCGAATAAAACTATTGTCCCAGCGATCGAGGCTTCTTCTTCTCAATTACTTCCTGGGACTCGTATGTTCGCTTGTATTGCCTCCGACTTATCATCCACAAGTGCGTTCACACTGGCGTATGTTCTGGTCTGACCAATCACCTTCAAGGCTTACTCATGCAGACCTCGCTCTGACGACTGCCTCTGTCTCACTTTTCAGACGTGGCACTCTCGCGGATGGTCGTACACTTATTCGACTGTAAACTAACTGTAATCTATTCTCCACTAGCTCTTTAAATAATAAACTATTCCTTCCACCTGGCGTCCCACTTTGTCCCTTTTCCCACGGATCCGGGCTTGCAGATCGCAGCAACAATGGTCTTCCCCTATTAGCTTAAGCCATTTCGACATATTCTCTTATAACGCTGTTATCACGCACATGATCCTAGCATTCCTCTTCCTCGCCATAAAAGGATATTCGGATGCGAGAAACTGGCTGTATAAAGGCAGGGAGACTTCCAATCCTAGCTCATCTAGTTGAAAGCTGCCAATCAACAGACGCCAACCAAGTATTCCAAGTAACCTATAAAATGCCAGCGAGGCATCCCAAGTTCCTGCACCAGCGGATGCTTGCAATGACAGAAGTGATGGCCATACGATTACCCAGTCCTACCTGCTGGTTGCACATAGCGCTTATACGGGCCCTAAGGCTCCCTGGTTCACGGTGTGTACACCGCATGTTCGTTCCCACGGCACAAGGGATGAGGGGCCTGACAATTAGCTATTTCCCCAATGTGGTCGCGGAACATACTTGCCCCAGACCGGTGAGCGCTTAGTCATTCATCGTATACCCGATCGCAACCGAGATAAACGAGACTGTGGTACAATGCTTGTATTGTTGTAAATAAACAAAGGTTCAGGATTCGAATTTTGGGGCTGCTAACTCTGGGATTGCTTATGACTGGCTGATGAGGGCTAAAAGGCCAGAAATAGCCATTACATTCTCCTTTGGCTTCCTCGGCTGCACTAAAATTAGATAGATCCCTGTTCCATCGATAGAGCTAAATGCGAGGAAAACATGCTTTTATCGAATGTCTGCATGCCTGCATGCATTCTCGCTGTACTTAAACAGCGGTAAATAATTTTAAAAAGGTTCTCTTGCAGCTGTAGCAGCTTTTAGTTTAGTTGACTCTTCGTTAAGTTTAGTTTTCCTCTAAAATGTTCGCCTGAAACTGTTGGTAATCATTAGTACTTCCGTACCCAATCTGTGTGCACAATGGAACGTTTTAGAAAAGCAATTTTCTACGGAGGTCGGCATGCATATAAGTTGGCTGGGATTTAGTTCAGAAAATTGAAAACCAATTACTGCCTATTCAGCCAACCCAATGACTCCTCCTTGGCCTACAAAGGCAGATAACCATGTCATTAAAATTATATGTTTTGTCAGATATATGACGCGTCATGATCCTTAAAGATGCCAGTGAAAAAAACGATAACAGTCTGTTTTCGGGTTTAGTAAAGCAGGCGAAAACTCCAGCATTCTACAGTACGGCACCGGTATTAATGGGGAATAAATGGATGGAGCATATCAAGGGAAAGAAATAATAAATAAAATGAAGAGCGTATAAAGGTACCAAATAATAGGAATAATGATTGCAATAACCTTATCTTTGGCGCGCGATGAGCAAACCTATAAGCACAGCCAATAGGAAGCAAGCACTGCGCAAATGTACCCGCATCGAATTTTGGAGAATGAAATAAATCCACGAAATGTCGGCTTTGTTCCCATTCATTTTAAAACTTACAGTAGCTTCTAGTGCATTTGAACAACGCAACCACGTGTCGCTAAAAAAAATAAAACTCATCTCACTAAACTGGAGCTAATAAGACTAAAAGTGAACATACTTGCGATTTCTATGTGGGACTGTTTCGTGCCTTGGTAGTGAGAAAGCATGCTTACTGCTACGAAATAAGTAGGCAGTTATGTGAAGTATGCGTAGTTAGCGTAGTGAGCCCGAATTCAGACTGTCACTGATAAAACTACTATATAACCTACCTCAATCAATTGCTTCTCCACCTCATCATGGACTAGGTCCAGACCTTGGCGCTTTTCGCGATTGTACAAGCACTCCTGTGACACGTGCAGCTGATTCTCCGACTCCGCCAGAAGCTTCTCCGCGATCCTGCGCGCTCTCAACAAATCATTATTCTCCTGTAACATCTTCCCAATCTCATCATCCAGCTCACTAGCCCAGAAGGTGATGTCACAGATTTTATCTCCTAGCCGTCGGGTGGAATCATCCTGATTCATCTTTGTCCGATCGTCGAGTTCATTCTCAAGGCGAACCGAGTCATGCGCCAAACACTCTGAGTCCTTCTGTGCGCGATCATTGGCCTGCAAAAGACGTTGGGTACTGTCGAACCAGTTCTTCGGCGTGTAACGCGTATAGAGAGCGTTGCGAGCGGCCGAGTAGACCGACGGCACCCGGAGACCGCATATTTCACTCAGTTGGGTATCTGCTGCGCGACTATCTACCTGAGAATGTGTCAGCGGGTAGGCTGGCGAGATCTTCGCCGCACTGTAGTAATTAGCCGGTCGGTAAGCGAGGGTAGTAAGTGTGCGTCGGTGGGGATATGGTGTGGGACAGGTGTCTGGCAGTGTTGGTTTCAGGGGTGGAAGACTGGCCAGAACCGGCAACTTGTTGGTGATTTGCTGACGGCGAGACGCTGTTAGGTAACAGCTAGTCTGACTATGTCCCATAAACTCCATGGTGTGGCTTGTTTTGTTACCGCAGAATACACCAACGGCCTCCTCTACAGGCGAGGTGGACTTGTCTGAGCTTTAAAGCAGAGCTGTCACTAGGTTTGAACTTATCGATTTTTGACCTGCACTACATGCGGAATCCAATCTTGAATCACGTGGCCGTTGGAAATTGATGTGTCACTGGCCACGTGGGACAACTTAAGGTTTGGTGGCCCATGTCGAAGGATGTTCACAAGTAATGCTAGAGAGGCATAAAGAAACAAAACAATATTGGCATCCGAATCCACCATCAAATTGGGGCGGTGAACTCTGATAGAAACTGTAAATCGTGTGCTAAAATGGCCACCGTCAATGAGAAGTTTGATCCTGACACTTCTCCATTCGCGATCCTATTTATTTGCGGTCACAGCCACTTTGGAATGACTTATTGATGTTTAATCACGCAATATGCTTCGTCAGTTTGTGTAAACTTCGCGGAAGGCTAGGTCTTGGCAAAAAATAGCCCCGGCCATTCGGTTTTTTAGTCCAACAAGCAACGTTGCTTTTTGGGGTATGAGATCCAAAGCGACTGGCAGAAACGGTCAGTATGCATCAGATTGCGGCACACGCGATAGTTCACAGAAGCTCTTTTGTCCCTTGCAAACCAAATGTTCGAAGAGTGTCTTTTCACGTAGATTCGAGTGAGGTTTCACTGCGATTCATTTTCCCGAATTTGCCGTCATCCATTTAATTAGTTGCTATCTCTTATTTGTTAGAAAAATCAGGTCAGATGGAGGCCATCACAGATCCGTCTTCCTATCAGCACACCAGGCTATTGTTAGTAATTACGACGGACATTTGACAAAAGCCTACCTGATCAGCCAGTCTTGTCGATACATTGATGCCCTATATCCTACCGGGTTTACCAATTTGTTCAAGTTTACAGCGGAAGGTTGAGAGAATTGGTTTGTTAGGGACTTTTGTGATAAGTTCATTTTATGTCTGTTAAGGAATTATTTGCCGTTGGGTTTACTTTGTAAACGTCCGGGTGATTAGACGTAAGGAATTTTAAAGATATATGGCTGTTAATCAAGACCCCATTTGTAACAGTGAATGGAAGGCGATAGTTGACCTTCATTCTTCCAAACGTAAAATTCTCCAGACAGATGAATATTTCTGACAAAGACAAGGACGGTTTGCGTGGCAATTTCTGGTTTATTAGCAGACGTCAGCCAACCAATCATAATGCCAAGTGGTGCACCACCTCACGCTCGAACTCGTAACCTCTTGATCAGAAGTATAAGTCTCTAACCAATGAGCCACGACACCGTTGTCCTGACGGTTTAGATTGGGAGATACTGACACTTGTTAATGAGTGTCCCTTGTCATTGCCGGTAATACTTTCTGCCTAGACTAGCAGCCACTGTGTGCTTGCTGTCAAGGCCCCACCACGAGACCCAATGCAAAACAGTACAAGAGAGTTCCTCACCCATGAGCTCACAACATTTGGTTCGTTAGCGGTCGGTGACCGTTCATCATCGAGTACGAAATTCTCTGACCATTTTTAGTAGATCAGATTTATGAGCCTCTAATACTATGTGAAACGGAGCAAACGATTTTCAGTACCATATGGGTAATCTTCAGAAGCCATGGACGCGACAGTTGGAACAAAAACTTTGTTCGTGCAACGTCTCCTATTCATGCTAGTGTTGCACGCAGCCAACAATTGGGCAATATGTTATGAGACCGGAAGATGTGTGGTGGCCCTTTGGAAACCCGTGATCAGTGGCATTGCGCTAACTCATCTTTTCTGTGGCTGCCAAACCTTGCGGTCTTGCGAGCCCGCAATCAACCTCGGACGCTCTTGTTCAATCCGCCATGAATGGCATCCGCTAATCAGCGTGCTTCATCTCCTGATTGTCTGCAGGAGCAAGACATGTCCTGAGATTTCTAGAATGCCGTGCGCTCACTTCCCCTCAGACGCGGTCCGCGGACGTGTGCTCGTCTGACAATCAAATTCCTTCCACATATTCTCCACTACTTCTGCACAACTGAAATCATTCCTTCCACTTTAACCTCCCAGTTCTTAATCTTGTCAAAAGGAACCGGACCTGAATATCGCGGATGCTAGAGATTTGTCTATTAACATACTTCCCAGTGATAGCCGCACTGCCATGACAGGAAACGCCTGAAGTATTTTACCGGAGCTGGTGCAGTTATGGTCAAGGAAAATACGCCGGGAAAAAGCTGAAAGGCTGCTCCAGACGCGAATGGCCGAAAACGCGGCAGCAATGCGGAGGAATGATGTCAAATCTTCAATCGCTACTCATCCAACGAGACCTGGCGACACCTTCAAGTTCGAAGACTGCGAAATCCACTTTAGATGTCAAAATCGCGAGCTATTTGCATCCCAGTTCACGGCCCATCAGTTTATTAACAAGTGCAATGCACCTACCCCTTTAGTGGGTGCCGAGCAATCATCACGCCAACATCCAACAGGGACGTACACGTTCAACAGGTCACGACCCACATGCCGGTCATCAAGCAGTTATCACCCCAGAGGGAAATCATCCTAAATGAAGGGTACAGTTGTTATGACTTGCTCGAGTCAAAGTAAACTTTCTCGAAGGATCACAGACGTTAGTCTCGACGCCTGGATCAGCCAATCACAGTTGTCGCATAGATGCCTTTCTTGACGGCGATGAATATCAAACTTGCGCGCGTTCCCGACACAATCCATCTGTTCGGCCAAAACCTTCAAGGCCGACCCACTCAATGAACGGTCTTCCTCTGTCCACTGGCCTGACTGCTTTCAAACTGACACTTGGACGTGGCTGGCTCTCTTGGCTGGTCGTGCGCTCTCCAAATAAAATCTATTTTCATCTATTTTCCGTTCCTCTGTGTACATAATATACTGTTCCTAACACTCTGGCTTTCCTATGCCTTCTCTTCACTATTAAGTAACCATGGTCTGAAGATCGCATTTGTTCGCTTTTAAATTACTTAGCCCCCTGTGATACAGCCATTAACTGTCATAGGTAAGCAGTAACATAGCGACCACATTCTATAAATACCGCAACTTCGTGTACAAAGTACCCGTATCTGAGGTTGTCTCTGTTGATGGGTTCGAGCCTAATTCAGAATTGTCAGGCTCTTGCCCCCAACGATTTTGCCTACTTCTTATCCGTTTATAATACGAGTCATCATCTGTCCTTTTTTAGCACCCGCCACTTCTCTCCTCAGAAACTTGATCCGGACGGGACATGTCCACATAGAAAATGTTGGAGGGAGATACAGCCATTCTAGAATTAGGATTTAATTTCCTCAATAGCTCCGCTCAAATGCACTTTTTTACTAATAAAGGTCGTGTGGTATTGGTAGATCTCAAAGAAATCTAGCGCACACGGATATACGTGCAGGACCATTTGTTGCACACGTAGGCGGACAGCTTGGCTCCGTCAACCATTATCTCCAGTCTTCTTAATCTTAGAACACGCAGCAGACGCGTACTGGTACGTTACAGTAAACATTTTGCTATTAAGGTAGTTGGTACTGTGGCGGATGGCCACAATGCTTTCCCTCCTCGTTCTCCAATGCTCGCTGTTCGTCACAGGCTACTGCTTCACTGCTCCCCATCCCCCGAGGCTTGACCTCGCAGCTGCCTCAGTGCTACTTTTCTGGCTAATCAATAATAGGTGCGTTAGTGTCCCCTGTCCTTCGGCATCCTGATGACCAAGGCGGTCCCGCTGACTAACATACGTTCCGCAAAAGCACGGCGGCCCCCAGAGCTGACCTCAGCTTATTCGCACGGTTGTGCGAACGCACGCGTCCGAATAAGCATGCCTGCCTGAGGGCCACTTGAATACGCCATCCCTCCGCCGATGCAGCCAAGACTGCTACACCCCTCAGGCAACGCAATACACCAAAAGCAAACCACTTGAACTCGCTTTTCAGTCATGTAAAAGCAGCTGTCATCATCAGCTCTCTCACAATCCAAGACACACTGGTAGACTTTCGCTGGCCCAACTGGACGCAGTCAATACCAACCCTGGCTTCGCCAGTGGCCCCGACTGCCTGAGACGGCAACTTAGGGTTCTGTGCGCAATAAAGTCTTCTTTCTGTTGACTTCTGCCTTTACACTGCAACCTGGGATTCGATCTGATCGTAATTCTCCGAGTATACCCATTATTTAGACCGCTACACGACCTTCCTTGGCTAGCCCTGGAAACCCACGGTTCAATCATTCCAGGCCCAAAGGGAAGATGATAGTTATGCAGGTGAGGCAGCGGCTTGTTCAAGTCAGCCAACCTTGCCTCCTGGCAGGCTGATTCATTCGTGCCTCTGGCATGTGCTTGCAGCTACCCCTTATTCTCAGTCATGCTTTCCTCGGACGGGGACAAGGTCACTATTTGTCTAGCTTTCTCAAGGCGGTCTGGTCTCACTAGCCAATCACTTGTCAAGGGCGAGGCCAGCGCACAAACTGCGGGGGATTTGTTTACCCTCATTCCCTTCCAGAGCCGACGGCTCAATGTTCGATTGTAGCTGTCCGGACTCCAGTGATCTACTTGTCGGACTGTGCCTCTGGACTCCGGCCCACTCATGGCTGGACTCACTTGTCTGGGAGTCACTTGTATATTCCTCATATTCTACTCCTTCTAACCTTAGTAAATCATTCATAACAATCTGGCCTTCCACGCCTTATTCTATTCAACTAGATTTTACATGTTGGGATAAGTTCTATCGCCTATTATCTGGCTGGACCGCATCGTATCCCACATGCTTTTAGGGAGGAGTAAGCCGACTCTGCTCAAAGTTTCCTCATGGTAGTGAATCTGACACGCCGCTGAATTGTCCCGGTGGCCAAATCGTAGGTTGAGACGTAAACCGATGGGGTAACCCGGTTTTCAGGATGAGCGAAATTTCAGTGACTGTACCTTATTCGGGTCTTGTGCAAACTCGAAAATTCGTATTGAGAGCAGGTTAGAAGTCGGGCTTGAGGGAAGCGCGCGCACACCAATAAAGCCGAAGTCCGTAGCAGCCATAGCCCCTAGACCCATTTTCATCCCGATTATTCGATGACGGCCACAGGCCGGGAACATAGTCGAAGATGCACCGCCTCCCTCAGCCACAACAAACGCACACAACCCTGCTTCGGACCCCAAACACGCCCTAGAGGCAATTATCCTCACGTAGCCCGACGAGCAAGTTGTCACCATTTTAGAAGTATGTTATTTCATTCAGGTAAGAGATAAGAAAAGTCTGTAGGCAAAAATGGAACGCGCCCAGGCCACGTTAAGCCAGCTTATCCATGACCGCACTCATGTTAATAGAGCCAGCAACTAGCAACAAGGAACCATATGTGAGGTAATACGGAGCCTCCGTGTGTTTAGGGTGAAAAAGTCGCCAGCAGTTCGTTGTATGATAAATGTGAACGCGAGTTTGAATAAAAACCGTAAGGCGCCCTGCCGAGGAAGACTCGTCTACCTTAGCGAACCCAGACAGTGACCATCAAGCAAATGCAGCCCAAAGAACTTTAGTCAAACTTGAAGAATGCTAGAAGAACCCAGACTCATTCGATCGTTACTAAAGAACTCATTTTCTGTGATAAACTAGGTACTTTAACTCAGCACCTTGGACCTCTTGTCTGTTCAGCCCGTGGCCCACAGATTTAACAACTGAATAGGATATAGGACGGGTGAACCAAAGGCTGATGCAATCGCAGAAAGTTATCAAATACCCTAAGACGGCTCTTATGGCATGGCCACATTACAGTCACCAGATAACACAATTTAAGGACGAAGAATGCTGAAATCCAACTGGATGTGCAATTTCTGTAACACCCAGCTCCCATACGATTCCTCACGCTTTAAAAGCCATAAAAGGCCGTAGGGAGTAAAACAAAAAAGCAGATTCATTTGGGGTTCATAAAAAGACATGTACATGTGCAATAAAGGATCCAATGATGTGCATGCGCTAGGAGGCGCCTTCGTCCAAGGGGTCGGGCGACGTGAAGAAGGTGACAATCCGTCGAGCCAACTGTGGCCCAAGGCGGTTCTGGGTCGCCAGGACGCCGGCACCTCGACGAATGGGCAAGTCTGCTAGCATGGCGGTTGCTTTCTTCTGAACAGCCTCCAGGCTGGAGTTCTCATCTAGACGGAAGAAGAAGAAAAATGGCCCTGTCAATTACTGAGCCCATGAAGCCAAGAAAGATTATTGCACGGGCCAATCGGCCACAGTGGCCTGCCCACCAACAAATCCAGCATCTTTCCATCGCCGCAACCTCGCTCTAACACTTTGATTGTTAGCTACAGCCTTTTTTGTGGCTTTTTGTTAGACGGTACGTGTCCGGAGACTTTTAGTCGCCAGTTGGCCGTTACAAATAGTAGGGGAAGGACAACAGGAAAACAGCACGGAAAACCGCCGCAACATTAGCACGATTGCCGCTCCCCTGATTAAGTCCTAACAAAGCAGGAGACTATGAACAGGGATAAGGAAGAAGACGTGTCGAGCACTAGATCAATTGATTTTTGCCCAGAGCTTCCGAACTCTTAGAGGAGTTCATCTTCAGAAATGACAAGTAGCAACCAAAAAGAGGGTAGTTATAGTGGCCATAGGCCAATCAACTGTCAGGTTATCATCAGGTTGTCAAGGGGTTAGAAGCAGCTATCAAAAAGAATGTCCTGTCAGTGGAGTCAGGAGGGGGGCAATTATAGTAGTGTACGCTAAGTAGCTGCCGGTAGAACAGGTGATCATGAACAGCAATTCGTGTGGCGCCTTGTCACCCGGTAACCCTGCCTCCTCTTCTAGCCGGTTCGTCGTGAATCCTCTTTGTTTGCAATCCTTACGTTCGGTTTGGTCTAGTTTCGTCCTTCGCACACATAATGGCGTAAGACTTCGTAGACCGTGGGGAGGTTTACATGCCTGTTGACGGAGGTGGAATCTGAGTACCATGCCTCAAGCATTAGCCTTTCGGCTTTTGAGTTTCCTCGGCCTATGATGGTTGCTTCTAGAAGATTGAAGTCATGGCCAGTCTCAGGACTGGTGCTCGACATGTCTCCTTCCTCATCCATGCACAGACCTGGAACGCGAACCTTTTCGTTCATTGGAGACTACGAACAGCCTGGGATGGAAGCCCCAGAGCGTGTCTCGTCATGCATGATAATCAGGTTTTTTTCAACCAGAATCAATCATTCGTTTAGCAATAGACAGAAAACTAAAGAAACGCTGTGCAGGTCGAATAGTGACTAACGGCGGAGACTTAATCAAATACCTCGGCGATGAAAGGTTTCTCGTAGTGGCCCCACTCCGAGTGCTACGCCCAGTCCCTCGCGACTGCTTGCAAGTGCGCACACACCAGTATCTGTCGACCCCCCCCTCTCTCTCTCTCTCTCTGAAGCTGGCTTACAGATGACCTCGCAGGAGACGCTGCGATAACTCCCCCGCTCTCACACTTCGGACGCCGCCCTCGCAGGTGCTGACGCGCGCTCGGCTAGCTGCCAACTTCCTCGAACTTATTCTCCATTAGCTCTGTGCAGGATACACTATTCCTCTCACCTGGCATCCTACTTCGTTTCTTCCCCTACGGAGCTCGGCCTGAAGATCGCAGCAACTAGAGTCTTCCCTAACAACTTAAGCCACTGCGATAGCTTTGGGTTTGGGCAGTCAAAGTTCGGCACTGGGCTTTTTCACTCCCAGTTGAAAAGGTTGCGCACATACCGAGTTGAAATAATTGAATTACTTTCCCTCCTACCGGGGAGAGAAGCACAACCCCATAAACCCAGACGGCGTGGTTACAATCATTTTCGGAGGGGGGGGGCGAGTGATAGTAAGAACAGCTAGTAGAGGGGATAAAGAAAAATACTTTCCGGAGGCACATCGTTCCAACATAAAACGGTCTGATTAAAAAACCATATGGTAAAGATGAACCGGCGTTACTGGTAATAAGTAGAAGCCCAAAAAATACCTCTCAAATTTAGCCTTGTTTCAAAGAATCCTCCACCCCCCCCCCCGAACATGTCTCCAGTATTTGATGAGCGGTCGTTGTCATTATGTGTGACTGTTAGTGGACTTAGAGCATTATGCCAGGTGTCTTTTATGATTTGCGGAGACCCATTCATACCAGCGACACCGCAATAAGGCGCAAAACTACCTAGAAAGCCTTCAAGGCACCGCGGCTACCGGTGGCAACACAGTGCTTTTACTCGATAAAATGGCTAGCGTAGCCGCTGAGACACACAAATAAAAAACAATCGACTCACCAACACCCTGCCAGATGGCCTCAAACAGGGCCCGCGGGGTGTGATATACGGTGGCGATGGCCGTAGCAATCTCTCCTGTCACCCCATTCCACTGGCCTAGTTGAGACAACCACGTGCGGTGTACCCAGGCCCGCACAGCCGACGCCCACAGCTTTTCCGCCTCCTCCGGTGTCTGCGCACCGGCACAGACGAGGTCTCGGCGGGGAAAACGAAAACTACCGTCTCCACGCGCTCGGCTGGCAGCACTGGAGGCGAGACCGCGTTTGACGGTGGTTGGCAGGAAGGAAAAACCATCCGTCGCCTCCATGCGACCCTCTCTGCGTGAAAAAAGGTACAAAGGGAATAAATTGAGAGGAGACTGGGCAACCACACAACTGGGCTCATGTGCAACACCCTAATAGGGAAACCACAATGCAAACTCTGGGTATAAACAGGGCACACTAAATGGGTTTTATTTAAATGCCGCAGATGGCACAGTAGCTGTACTTGCGGCTGTCTATGATGATCACAGCGGTCACAAAGAGGAGGGTCAGTCGAGTAGTAGAATGGGCAGGGACCGATCAAACAACAGTGACGCCAATCCGGAGGTGATTGTACAGGACCAGCGTTGGATCGATATATCAAATTACTGAGTTCTCATCTGAGGACCAGGCTTCAACCAATTCCCAGTTCGTCTTGCTTCTAACGAGGACGATTAACTTCGTAGCCGCGAAGTTAAACTCGTGGTCCGTTTCGAACCCCGTAGCCCATTTGTTAGGGTATGCGCAACCGTACATCAAGGACGTGTCAGAGTCGACCGAGCGAGTTGCTGTGGCACTAGACATAGGAACTATGCACCGGCCCAAGCCTACCAGGCACAGCAAGGTCATGAAAATTAAGGAACGATTTAATCCTAGTGAGTAGTCGGATGTACGGCATCCCATGCCCAAACTGAAGTCAAAACTACAAAGGACAGGCTGGGCACATGCCTTAATCGCGCATACAGGAGCATAAGCTAGCATTTAAAAGGAAGTTACAAGTTTAACTTCGAAGCCACGAAAATAATCACCCATGCCAAAGGCAAACTATGAATTGATTGAAATCTTAGTCCCCGTTGAGAACTTGGTCAATCGACATATCGATCTGGCGCTGGCATACAGAGCCCTGCGCTGTCACCTCCAGACTCGCATAACTAGTGTCTAATTGGCCTCTACCCTCAATAATTGTTGCTAGTTTTGTTGCCACTGTTACTTCTAACGACGGACTCTAGGAAGAGTTTAAAAACTTATATGAACAAAGGCATAATTCAGCTGAGCGAAGAGCTTTCTTCATCTTCTTCCCTATGTCGGGCCGCTGCACCAAAACGGAGATCAGACACAGACTGACTGGGCGGCAATGAATCCGCAGCGGCCCATAAGTGCTGCATCATGTGTGTGCGTGAAACCCTAGACCGCGGGCCCTTAAGCCACGTCAGCTGCTGTGCCAAATCACATTAATCCCCTAACCTAAACCAATGAGACATTGAGCTCGTGGTAGGGTTTGGGGCTCTGATCAAAAAGGTCGCGAGTACGAGGTTTAGGTGGGACACCACCTGGGTCTGGCTGACCAGTCTCCTTTGTTTATGCCAGCAATACTAACTGCCTAATACCAGCTGTTAGGGCCTATGATGAGGCCCAAGGTATAGCGGGACAGATTAGTTATGTTGGGGGTCAGGTGAACGTTCATCAACGAATCACATAAATATCTGATTGCAAAGTTCGGCCAGTCGACTGGAGCACGTTGGCGAGAAGGGAAGGGAGAGACCATTCCACGGCACATCAGCGCAACCCTTTACTATAATAAATAGGACGGACCAAGATATATTGGCTCAGAAGGTTGCCTACTGACGAAACATCTAGGTCCACCTCTCAGGAATAAGGGCGTCATAGCTTCTTCTTAATGTCATTCCAATCTATCAGCACACGTCTGGTGTTGCACGCGCAGGAGCTGCTTGACTTTGGAACAGGCAATGAGATAAATGCTGCACCTAATTTGTGAAATTCAAAAAGGATGCGCCCGATTCATGATTCGCACGCGGTGGACGTCGAGATTGCCACGGTCGAACATGAAAGCCACACGAGGTGGTTGTTAGCGGAAATATTAGTAATCGATTTCTGAGGCACCCTCACCTTCAAGTTGCCTAATAAAACAATCCCCCAGCAGCCCAGTCGAGGAGTTACTGTCTGTGCGATCCGGTTACACCGCTTGAGGGCCGGCGACACTCAACTGTACTGTCCTAGGCAGTCGAAGTTCAATAAAGGGGCTAGCCAGTCATTAGTGACAATTTGGTTTTAGAATCAGGAAGGGTGCGGCGCATGCAGGGGCACGGGGGGCGGGAACACAGCAGCTATAGCTCAAGGTAAAAAAGTAATGTTGGACTGACTTGAATGGACGCTGACAAATGGACTTTGTGTAGTTGCAAACCATGGTCGCCAGATCCTCCACGGAGGATACCTGCTGGACTCCACGTACTCCATAGTCCACCTGCAGCCTTGCAATGACTTCGTACAGAGGCAGTCTCATCTGAACAGATCTAATCACAAGAAAAATATGAGAATACTGTCAAGTAAACGATAGCTTATCTTACTTACTTACTGAGTAAACGAAAGTGTTAAAAGGGCAGGATTGAAAAACTTAAGTAGGTAGGGGACACTGTGGGGAGGGGGGGTCAATGGCCCAGTTCACTTTGCTAAATATAAACAATCGGGCGCGCTTAACGGACGTAGCGTGGAAGATTGCCAAATGACGAGATAACTCGGACCGCGTGGTCAGCCCAGTGTATGTTAGTGCGGAGTTGCTGACTAAAGGACTAAAAGTCAAGCTGTAATGGCTCCTATGAATGTGGCGTTTATGGCATTCCCACTCAGCTGGGATTCGCGCCGCTCTCCAACATTGTTGTGGTTGTCTTGATTGCGGCGACTCACAAAGCGTGGGCCTGAGCCCTCTCCCATCTCTGCTCTTCTTGAATCTGTCTTCACACCGGATCCAGGTGCAGGTGTAGAACAGGGAAGTAGATACAGCTCAACTCTACCCTCACTATAATCCAGCGCAAGTCACCGTCCCTGTACCACCTTGCTATATAGGAGACGGTGGACATCTTCGAAAAAGACGCTCAAGTGTATTTAAACGCATCATAGTGACGACGATGAGGGGAAGGAGTAGAGGATATAGCAACATGCTTCTATTAGAATCCAAAGGTTATCTAAGATCCTTCATACGCAAGGATCGCATAGTACCCCACTCTGAGCACTCGAGCAAACGTTCTGACTTTCCATCCGCTAGAAGACGAATTTTTCAGAGGTGACGACAACAAGAATCCTGAAACTTTTCGAGGTTTTGATGTAGTGCATAAAATAGAAGCAACAATCAAAATTGTTGAACACGCACGCGAAATCAGCACCAGAACGTAGAAAACAATGCTTAAAACACTGTCCTCGTACTGAGTCATTTGCATATCTCGGCTGGAGGTGGCAAGTGGGAGTTACCAGAGAAGTGTTGTCAATGCAACGAAAACCAATAGAAAAGAGGCATACTAATCAAGTAGTTAGTTTTTATCCAGGGTGGTTTTTGCAGGCGGACGACTGAAAGTGCATTTAAAGGCCAAAATTCTGGCGTATCTGAAACATTAAGGGATTATGCCGCAGGTTAACCAAGTTTACAACAATACTCAAGTACTCCCTCTTAATTGAAAAAGTTTGTGTATATTTCGGCTAACGCTTTATGAGATCAGTCACTGGCTATAATTGAGGAGACCTTCCTTCAGCTGGGCGTTACCAAATCGATGCCTTCCATGGCTGAAGAATGTTTACTACTAAGAAATAAGTAGGTATCTATGCAAAGTAAATGTGACTGGGTTTTCCTTATAAGTCATTGATACGCCTGAGTTATCAAACGAATGCGACCGAGTCAAACGTTCATATGCGAAAAACCACGAACATCTGCATTACCAGCACAATGTTGCATATCATTTTGTGCCCTATCTACATCAGAACACCCCGCGAATGTCTGCAACCGGTTTTTTCGTCCAGCTGAACCCTTCAAGGATGTTGCGTAAAAGAGGGGGATATGACAGAGCAACGTACTTCATAAATAAAATAACAGAGACCGGTCGATTGAGGCTGTGGATTGAGGCGACGAGATCCTTAAAGTGTGGATTCTGAAGGGGTAAAATTTGAACAAGGCTAGACAGAGGACCATGTCATTAGCTTTTAATAAAATTTAAAGCAAACAAATAGATGAATACTGCGAAATTAAGAGGAATTATTTGAACGTTGACATCAGTTTGTGCAGGTGGCGAGGAGGGTGACATGATACGGTAAGGATGACTTGTATGAGCACCAAAACAGTACACGGAAATAGAAGAGCCCCCGTCCGAGTAATAAATTGGTCCACAGCATATGAATTGCCTATCTTTGTAGTGAATGTTCATTTTATGTCGACAACGAGGTTTCGTGTTTAGACAGTCAACTGATATGACTAAAAAAGCCATCCACGCGAAAAAATAATGTCGAAAAGCAATACTTGGTTAAAGACATCTAAGAAATAACTGGTTTTTAAGGGTTTGGTACATATAAATCACAGAACCCTAACTTAGTGCTCTCCACTGTTTTCAGTAAAAAGTACCGCAACATGTATGTAGGTAATTATGTCTCCAAGAGGGCTTGCACAGAAAACAACAGCCCTAGTTTTCTCCGAGAATATTCCATGGCATAGGAATTTGTGTAGGCGGTACTAGTATGACCATTTGTGCGTTGGTTTCTGATGTTGAATGGCCCTTCGGTTGCTGGTAGGGGTTTATTTCCTAATTTCATATAAAAAAGCGTGCTCTTTAGTCCTCGCAATGGAATTTCGACGTGGGACCCGCAAAATTAAAATTCGAAATCGCCGTAGATGGTATGATGGACAGAGCTATTGGGCATGATTATATATGCGACACTTATTAAGATATATACGACAGTTCGACCATCGCTAACGACCATGTTCACCCCGTGAGAACCACCCCATGTTCCCACCCGCGGCCAATGTCTGCTACACCAAACCTCCCTATGGTGGATCCATCTCTTCTCCTCTCCATCTGTTTTTTTATGACAGAGCAGCCCCTCCTGACTATGCTGCTCCGACTCCTCCTCCTCCTCACGGCCGGGATTGAGGCCCACCCGGCGGGGATCCGGATCCAACAAGGGCTACTTGCCTGCCTACCATGTCCACCCCGTACCTCACAGCATAATGGATGTGGGAATGGTTACTTGCACTCACTATGACAGAATAACAGTGGTTAATTGAACTACTACTTAAAATGTTTAAGTAGGACGTTTTTACGTATAATAGGTAGAACGTTGTCGACATTGTCATCTGAAAACCCTACAGCGTGGTTATACAGAGTTGCGCGTGAATCGATTTAAAGTGATAGAAGACTTGCGCATCATTTAACGCACTCCGTTCTCCCTCGCTTACCTGCAACCGGCGCCA
The DNA here is from genome assembly GCA_036362985.1 of Ligula intestinalis. Lineage (NCBI taxonomy): Eukaryota > Metazoa > Platyhelminthes > Cestoda > Diphyllobothriidea > Diphyllobothriidae > Ligula > Ligula intestinalis. The sequence continues at coordinate 18,872,850 of JAYGXS010000006.1, read as the reverse complement.
AGAAGACCGGAGGCGGCATCGGGGATGCGACAGTTTATCACGGTATACATTAAACGATTTTCAGCTAGCCATACAGAGAGGCAAAACATACCGACTCTGAATCTGCCGCTAATAGGCGTTTACAGGTGTCCTGTTGGAGGATGAGGAGGACGTCTGGTTCCTCGGAGGCGGTTAAGCGTACAGTGCCATCTTAAAAGAGAAAGTTAGACCCATCACAAGCATGACAACTACAGTGGTCTACAAGGTTAGAAACTGAGAGAAAATATGAAGGGCAAGAAACGGCGCTGCCCGTTCCCGCAGATAATACTGTGGAACCGCCAATATGGTTGGGGCCGAGGCCACCACTTAATTCATAGTGCATGCAATTAGCAAGCCACGGTCAATCCGACAAAGACGTTTTAGTTTCTATCACATATTAATACTAGTCATTTTATTAGCAACTTCTAGTTCTGCCATACAGCCACTACTAGACGAGTAGAATCGCTTGTTCCGCCAAAAAACCACAATGCGATTTCTGTTAATTATGCTACCAGGCAAATAATAGCAGGACATCTAACGTGCGAAGAAGAAGAAAAAGAAGAAGGAGCGTGCATACCCGACGTATCCACGGGGGTGTGACGTTGCCAGGTGACTGACATCGGCAGAGGGACAGGACCATCAAAGCCGTGCATGGCAGGATCCAGGGGGAAGATAGGAGGCGGGTGAGGAGGGAGAACCCAGTCGGGCAGTTTCGTGCTGCCCCCTTTGCCCGCAGCGACTGCGCTGGCACAGTCTAGGCGGGTAGTAAGGGCTGAAATGAATCCATGTGGTTGGTTCAGGAGAGTCTTGTCGAAGGAGCAGGTGACTAACTGGAAGAAAAACAAGGCATAAGAAAAAAAGAAGACACTCCCAAATACGGAAATATTGGGGTGACCGGACAGTAAAAAACGAGAGAAAAACCGAAAAAAATGAATTCTCAACCGACGCTTGACCAGAAGCTTAGATAAAAAGCCATGTGCTGTTAGAAAAATCTGGTACTCAAATCATCAGGCTTGCGCACAAGAAATTACTGGCACGAAGGCAAAAAGACACAATTAATGCAATAGATGGAAGGCATGCTGTCACCACATAATAAGAACTGCCCAACCACCGCGAGATTAAGATCTTAGCCTTGGACATCAAGATCGGTGATCTTGCCCGCGAAACCTGTAGTAGCAGTGACGACCGAAAACTGCAGATAAGGGACAACAAACGTCAGTACTCAGGCCAACTAACAAGGGATGTAAAAGTTCTACTTTATAGGAAATTCTACAAACGTAAATCTTTATGAAGGCAAAATTAATTACTAGTTAAATGGCTACAGTCAGAAACCGATTTCATAAAATACTGACAAAAATTCTGAAATGCATTTTTGATTAAGAGCTATTGCTTAAATAGGTTGTTAATACCGTGCGAACTTAGGAGCTGGTCACAAAGACCCTTATGGCACTCTCGAGCTCATATGTGGGGTCCGAAATCGCTCCCTCTCTTCCTGAATGAAGGTTGATGTATGTGGTATCAAGCGCAATGGCATGTAAGGCACGCACAGACGGACTGTTCAACTTTGTCCAAAGCTTCCTCTTGTCGATCTGGCTTCGCCTTGTGTTGGGAATGCCTCCACTCTCATCGCACCAAAAGGCGTCTGCGTGAGCTGCCCCACTGCCTGCCACGAGAGCCTGCACCCGGAACATGGCTATCGATCTCTGGTCAAATCTGGTTGGTTCATGTCTGCGACACCTCCTGAAGCGGACCAATATATATCTATAGCCTTTTTGAGAGAAGGGCTTGCTTTTTTTAATACAGTCCTCTGTGTGGTTGATTGCCTTCTATTCCTCTCCCGTGCTGGTTTTGGTAACGACAATCAAGCAAGCTCATAGTTCGTGTTACTTACAAGTACAAGGCGCGGGTAATATAGCACGGCCATTGAACGGCTCCCTTTTCACCACTAGTAAAAATTACACTCGTTAAAAATGAATAGTTAGGTACTACGCCTGGTTTTTTCTATCGATTTTCGATGGCTTTATAATTTAAAATATATTTAACTAAAAACATGCACAAACATGGTCCCTCCTCAACGCAGCTGATAGCCAGTCAACTCTTTTGCACATTTAAAAATCGAGGGAAGGCTACCTTTCGCTGCTATATCACCAATCTACTTACGAAACATGCTCGCCGTGCTGCGCCTTGACGACTGCCATCTATCATTGTTTTTTTCCTGGCAACGAGCTAGTGGCGCAGTGGTTAGAGCGTTGGACTTCGAACTAACAAGGTCATGCGTTCTAACCTCGAGGGCCGCCACCCCTGGGGTTTGGTAGAGCTGGCTGGCTGTCTCATGATGGCTAATAAGCCCAAAATGGCCACTCCAGTCTCCCTTAACCCTGTCGGTAATGCATTTCTGCCAATAAACGAACTGTTCTGGTGCCCGACCAGCCTTCGTGTTTACAGACTATATTTACCCATATGTCCTAAAAGCAACCTACAAAAGACTGTTTATGTCAAACTAAAAAGACTGGAAGGAAGTCTAATGCAAATCTCGGAAAACGTTCTTTACCTTGTGGCTATACTTTATATGCTGAAGTACAGCAGCGTTTGCTTTTCCTTTCTTTGGCCGGCCCCTAACCGTGTCTCCGGCTCCGCTCATTGTGACCTTGAAATCAAGAAAAAACAGCATAAAGGCGGTTAAAGGTCGAGCAATTGCAACACCTGAATAAATACCCTCATAATGCACTATTTACTAACCGCATGTACCCCGTACCCATATGGATGTACGGGCTCGAAAGCATGTGTGCATTGGCCAACTGATCTTTTGAAAACTATTAGGAATAAACTGTTGATCAACATAATCTAACAAAAGGGACTTTATTACTTGAATGGACTCGGTATAGGCGTAACAAATCTCCAAACCTAATCCTAATATTTGAGTCAAGGACTACGTTGCCGGACCATCCAGAGTATGCAAATATAACGAGGATAGAATCGTTTGGGCTAACAGGTGTGGAAATGCTTACGACCAATTATGGCTTACTACTAATCAATAAATATGTTGACTCACAATGATAAGTCGAGGGCGTCGAATGTAGACTCTCCGACTACGACACACGCGCTGACAGGAAAACTTCAGAAAACCGTTACATATGTAGCGACACAACAACTCATCGTTGACACGAGACTGCTTTCCTAAGGGGGGAGGGGCGTGACGTTGGAGATATTGACGTCGTGGTCGTTATTCTGCGTTCGATTTCATTTAACCAGCACTATATCTAGCGGTAATCACAACTCAATGTTTATTTTAATAGTTTACACACATTTTTCCTGATTTGTTTTTTCTTGCTGTATTTTTTTGACATGACAGCGTGTGAGGGCGAGGAAAGGTACCTGCACTTGATAAGGCTGTGAGCATGCCTGATCTAACTGGCCTCAACGGTGTCGCGGACAGTACTCCTTCACACGTTACGATTAGCTGCAGCGGGTATGGAGAATTACACTAATTCTCTTTTCCAGACATGGAGACCAAAAACCGAAGGTCCACGAGCTGCTTCCATGTCTTGACGAACGGTGTCGAGCCAAGTCTTGAGTTGCCCTCTTCTTCGATAACTCTAGGTAGTATGCAATGTCGGATAGAGGGCAGCATAACAAAGATTGTGAAGCAGACGACGGAGAACGTGCCCAAACCACCGCAGCCCTCTTTCTTGGATTGCCTGAGATATCCTCGCGATACTGTCGCGATACCTACTCACTCAAGATGAAGTCGGTATACATCACTCGAAGGATGGTCCTTAAATACGTTCAGTCTTCGCGTATCTTCAAAGCGCAAAGCCCAGCATTCATACCCATAGAGGAATACGGACCTGACGGACGCGCGATTAATATAGATCTTCGCGCCGATGAAGATGTGGCATCAAATGCATAAGCGCTTTCGGTGGGTTGAGACAACCCGGCGAAAAACATCGATTCGGGAGACAATGCCGTCCTTACTGTCTATTCGGTAGCAGCCTCGCCTAGAGGTATTTAAAGGTTGCAGGTTGAAGAGCTAAATACCATACTGCCGACCGATGAAACAAGAATCTAAGGAATAAAAGAAGCCAACTGTTGCATGTCCCTTTGTTTAATTGTGGATGTTTGAAAGCTCGCTTTTTTTCATTTTGTATTCCCTATAGACGATTACATTAGAACCCTTCGACCCCATCCCGGACTGTCTGTTAAACTTTTGATTATGTAATAACCCCAAACTCAAATCCGAATGCTTTTGAAGAAGGATCGGCGGAGAAGCAAGAGACGCCAGTTACCCCGGAAGTGTCTACGGCAGGTAGTCCGCTTATACAGATAGGCCTTGAGCGTGCAAGTGGTACATGACAGTGCCAATGGCCGACTGACTGTCTTTACAAACGCACGCTTGCTTTCAGTTGGATACTCATTATCTCTTAACTGAAATTATTAACGGATTTAAGAATGTTGTTTACTGTGTCTTTCACGTACGCTAGCGGTGCTTGTTAACTCTAAAAACTCACGCGCCCCATAATGTGTAGTTAGTGGGCACTACAGGGAAGAAGTGGTCATGGTTATAAGATTTACACCTTAAGCTAACAGCCATCCATTTCCTGTACGTTTTAGAAAGCACTATGGCTAACACTCAGCCAACCACACACTCCAAGCGTCGATGTAGATCGACTATCGACACTGTTATCCATGAGCTCGAGTTATCCAGCTAAGTCATGCCACCGCCGGTAAGTGGCGCAACTTATACCGACAACTAAAATTCAAAGAAATAATCAAACAAACCAATAGTTATTCAATAGGGAGAAATTTACAGCGAATGGTAAGACGTTAAGTCAATTTAAGTCTCGTTAAAAGGACTCTAGACATGCCGGGAGCCGCACTCACTTAGCTTTTAGAATCTGGAAAGAACTGTCGTTGTCATATGCTGGGATATGGCTACAACGACTAGAGCGCTCAACGTCGTAGTAAATCGAATGAATAGACTGATTGGAAGTGTCCGGCAAGCGCAGACATCATTAGGTATTTTTTCGACCTCCAGTTCAATGATACCATGTCACCTTCCCATTAATTATCTCAGCCACCTCGTAAATCAGCTTGTGATTTTAAGAGGATAAAAGACCCGATGAGTCACAATATTAAGTTATATAAATTAAATTAGGTCTTCTGTCTATCATGCCTTGGAGGAAGAACGCTGGACTCAATCGACTGCATTTACTATGTTATTCTTCGATAAGATAAGTTTCCATATCAATTTTGATGGCAGAACAATGAAAGAGATATGTTTCCCGATGTCAGTCACTAATCTACATAACGGCTGGAATGCGAAGGGAAAGGCTTCGTTAGCTCACCTCGAGTCCAAAATGAGTTCAAATGCGCTTGCCTATATTTCCTTAAAAAAACTTGACTTGACTTAAAAGTTCGTTTGACACCCTGGCAAAACGTGCGCGATACTGAAGGTGATCTTCTACCGATGAGCAATAACGAACTCCATCGCTTCACACAAAAGTATCTGATGTAAAAGTCTATGCACCCCTCGGCACCAGTGATCATGCTACTGCCTTAGCAGCACCCCACATAAGCGGAACGCCGTTAATGCGAAGATGCTACAAGCCGGCATATTGGAAGACTATTTATGACGCCACGAGACAGAGCGCTATGAACCTATGCTGGGAACCGAGCAGCTCTGCCAATGTCGAAGAACGTTGGAACTTGATTCGTGGAAATATTGAGCGGCTCTGTACTGACTCTGTCCCCCTGAAGCTCTGTGGATGGGCAGTATGTTGCCCCCATGGATCGATGGTGAGGCAAAAAGCAAGCTGAAGGCCAGGAACCGTGCCTACAAGGCCTTCAGGATCTTGAGAACAGCGGAGGCGAAAGCGAAATACAAAGCAATCAGAGATGAATGCAAGCGTATAAAGAGGTCGAAGAAATTAGAATACGAAGAAGAGCTCGCGCAAAACGTTCATGCCCAGCCCAATCGTTTCTATTCATTCCTGTAAAGAAAAAGTCGTGCAACCCCGAGCATTCAAGGTCTCCACAATACCGATGGTGTGTTCTGAACATATGAGTTATGTATGGCTGGACTCTTAGCTGAACAAAACCTCACTGTGTACCTGTCACCAGCGCCCAACAGTGAAAGCTACGACATCCCTGACCGAACCGAAAGCGGCATACTAATCACCATTGAAGACGTGGAGAATGCACTAAGTAGGTTGATACCCACTAAGGCCGCTGGACCCGTCAATCTAAATCCGAGGGTTATTCGCGAACTTGCGTATGTCATCGCACCGGGCATCGGAGAACTGTTTCTTTGTACGCTAGCCACTGTCACGGTACCGGATGACTGGAAGCATAGCCTAATAACTCCGAGATACAAAGGTGGTGACCATTTTCTGCCCCAGAACTATAGTTCTGGAAAACTTCATCTGCCGCAAAATCGATGCCCACATTGGGACATCTACAATCCTGCCGATAGAACAACACGGCTTTGTCATGAAATAGTAAAATATTTGCCTTTGACCAAGCCGTGTTGTTCTGTCGGCACTATTGTGGCTCTCCCAATGTGGGCATCGATTTCGCGGCATATGAAGTTCTGGAAAACTTGCAAAAAAGGGGTTTACACGGATCCGTTCCCTACCCTATATTGATGAAACATGAAACATGCTTCGATAGCTGTTTGTTGACAAAACGCTATCGACCCGTCAATATAATATCGAAATCAGGCTACCGACGCTTCATCACCTCGATAGCACGTTGCTTCTAGGGAAATGTACTGCCCCGATAACAATTTACGGAAAGCATAAGCTTCAAATAAGGTTTTGAGCATAAGTAAGTCAATTATAATAGATTTTTAATTGAGGAAAAGTTAGCTGATTGATAATATTCACAAGATTAATTATAAAGAGTAAAGGAGCAATACCCTGAATCCTAACTCAGACTCGGAATCAAACAAAGCACCCTGATAACTGGATAAAAAGTCTGATACAAGGGGATTTTTGTACAAAGAGAAATCGCGACCGAAATTGGCGCCAAGTGTGGGCGCTTGTAATTGTCGTCAAATGGGTTTGTTAAAAGATTAGTTCCGTGACGTAAAGGAAGTTAAAAATCCTGGAATTCATGTGACTCTATCAGGGCCTGGTAATATTTTTGATTGCTTTTGGAATTCTCATTCTTAAAGTCGTAAAACTTCTCTCACTAAGCAAACCCTCAGGATTTGGCCGAGAAGGTCGTGTGGAATTTTAATGTCCTACGAACGTCCCAGAGTTCAGCAACTCTCGGCGTCCATGAGACTTTGCTCCCGTGTAAGGCTTGACTAAGGATAAAATTAGGAATTCTTTGGATCTAAAATTCCCATTCTAGTCGTAGGGTCACCATAGATTACAGAATCTCTTCAAGAATTACGGAAAAAGGCCTCGGTCCGTACCATCGTTAGAGAAATAATGACTGAATAAGTGCACGCTTTCGAAGTTATATAAGGTATTCTGTGACTTTCTGCTCCCACGATCTCCAGTGCGCCCAATTACATGTGACATCGTTCTTTCGACCACAAGTTCATCGTAATTCTTTGCTTAGACTGCGTACGAATTGTTAATAGCGTAGTCAGGGGTAGAAGCCAACCGTTACTGTGTCCTTAGGATACTGACTGAACTCGGACAGGGCTCAGGCTTAGGCTTTGTGACTGGAACTCAATAACCTCAATGGCACCCATATACAAGAAGATACAACCTGCTTTACTTGCATGCTGAACTGTATGTGCTCTCAGTAATGGTATCTAATGTCCCTCTTTTCTTTAACTTCCGATAACTACTCGCACCAGTCTTCTTCAGTTGGAACCTTTTTTATTAAGAGCTTTTGAGTCAGCTGGGAAATCAGTCATGCTGCACATTTCTGTACATCAATGCTATATTATTTAGTTTATTTCGGTCTCTGAGCTTTATTTGCTGATTGTTACGATTAAGAAGCATTGTTGCATATTTCGTACGATACACGCAGGCCTTTGACCGATTTCCAATCTGTATATATTTGATGGAACTGAGCGCCGGTGTGTAAACCGTGAGTTGTACTGGAGCGCTCCATTTTCAAAATTTTATTGGCCGATATTTTAAGCTTTATTGTGTCCTCGCTCTAATTTTTTCTCATTTCTGTTAACAAGTTATTCTTTTTATTCGATTGATTAGACACTTCATAATGGTTGTTTTGTAACCTAGAATATCGAGACAATATGAGAGTTTCCTGCTGTTTATTTCAATAAATAAATAGATTGTATATTCTTATCCTGTAGGTCTGCTTGGATTACCATTTCCTCCTCGTCAATGCGTTCTTACAACTTCCGATGGAGGAAAAGGCAGCATCAACAATTTTTCATTCTCCTTACTGGTATCAACTAGACTACGTCTTTATTTCGGGGAATAATTCGCCTGAAGGGTGTTTGGCTAAGACTATGTGTGCTGCCAACTACTAGAAAAGATCAGCGTTTTTCATTTAAAAAAAATTCCAATTGAAAATATGTAGGCGACCACAAGGTAGGTCGGCATCGAGTAAGTTTTTTGGCTGTTTAAGTTGTTCGGCTGTTCAGGTTACCTCAAACTGGAAGAAGTACAAACCCGGGATACATATATTAGTCTCGAGAACCGGGTGGACTGTGGAATACCATCCAGTCCCCCACGATGCACGTTCTTTGTAGGACACGCCGTCAACGCCAAGATTTTTTGACGACAACCATGCAGAATTGTATCCCTTCCTCTCCAAGAATCAGGACATAAACTATCAGTAGCAGTAACGTTACGAGGGCCAACGGTTAGTATAACAGGGGTAGGGGAGATACAGAACAACTGGCTGCATTTCTATGATAAAAATATCCAGAAATATGTAGGATGTAGGATCTCTCCACTTTCATCGGTTCACAAGCAAAGAAAACTCTGTATGTGGTAAACCCTGATGGAGCAGACTTCCTGACGTGTAAGTTACTGATCTTGAAGCGCTATGCGACTCGGTTTTAAGATGCCCTCGTCCACTCGTCTACAATATGCCAAAATGACACCGAACGGCTTATTCAAGTGGGTAACAATGAAAACTTCGGTCGTCCCCCTTCTTTCATCAACACATTATAAAATCTGCCTTTTGAAACCTCACCAGCACAAACGCAATCCTAGAAGAAGTTTACAACTCAACGGCTCACAAATCATGAAAAAATTTATCTGACTATTCCAGGAGATAAAATGACAAGGCTGAATGTTCCAAGACTTCAAGGATACCACCGTCTTCCACATGCATAAGCGAAAATTGGACGGACAACTAATTGATTACGACAACAACATGTTCCTTCGCCAAACTACAAATAAAATATTTGCCTGCGTCACATGAAATTGTCTGAACAGGCATCTTGGGCAATAACTTCATCCAAAAACGCAGTTCACATTCTTTAACCATATTTGCGGTTTTTCAGTTTATTTGGTGAGCGTAGTAGGCAATGCCTTTGAAAACCCTATTGATTACATGCCGGTGCGTCACACGCATGTACACATAAAAAATACCACATCTAACATGGTATTGGCAAACGGTGAGTTTCATTGTTTTTTACAAATAAGTTTGGTAGTTAGAGTTCAGACTTCGAGGGATAAGAGGGGACGCATGTAATTATACACTAATTATTCACGAACTGCAAAGGTGCCAGAAAATTTGGAGGGAGACATAGTGGATCACGCTGCACTCTGGTCAACTATGCGGAGCTTCGGACGTCCTCGGCGATTTACTGCACATGTAAGACTAGTTAATGACTAGTTGACAGATCGCGTCACAGAAAATGGGAAAAGCCCTTCAGTATTCGTGCTTAGATCACCTTTCCTGACAGTACTATATGAAAGGACGTTTTGTTGCATAGAAAAACATAACAGTAAGCCTTAAGTAGTTTCATCTTAGCTACGTGAGACAAAGTGAGACCTATGTGTGCGTTCCTTAGCCTTAGTTAAAAAATTCATTGACAAGGACTTTCTTGGCTTGTACTTTTGGAATTGTTTAATTCTTCATCATCAGAATGCGTGAGCTTCCAAAACGTCCGAAACACGGACGGTGCATGCCCCGTTCACTTCAGCTGGAAGCACACTCTGGCACAACCCGGTGCCTGACTATGTCATCTGTGACACATGTAGATGAACAATCTTAACGCTGTGAGTCTCTATGCCCAATCAGACAGTCCGATTATTGTTTCAGACGAAATCCACTTCACAGAACTTTGAGTAGAGGGACGGTAGATCGCGTGCGATTTAGTTAATGCTGATAGTGGAGTTCCAAAACGTTTACCCTACTCTCTGTCCCAAATGAGTCAGGCGTCATGGGCAAGTAAAAAAGACCGAAGTCACAGCTTCTAGCACGCCGTGCGCGTCAGACCCTTTATAGTGAGGAAAATGTACTGAAACGTCGAATTTCTTCTATCCACATTCTCTAGGTCCAGCCGCTTTCCGAGTCGGTAAGTTGGCTGTTACGGGGATGAAGTCAACTGATGCGTGTAAAAAACGACTTTTTCTTAATAGCCACTGCATTCGATCCGATCTCTGATCTTGCCACTGGGCTAATATGGGCAAGGGAGGCAGACAGTGTAGTAGACGCAGTGCAAGACTGATGTACTACAAGCCAATTCAAGCGCACTTCGTCTTTACACCCACCACGCTATGGTACACACTGTAATCGTAGACGTTCGTGCGGACCGAACTTTCCCCTCAAGTCCAACAAGGACTGACTGTGCTGATGCCGCTTGGTTCAGACCTCTCCTACAGGCGCATCAATTTATATCCGACGGTCATCGCGCTTTGATCGAAAGTGGCTGGCTACATAGCTCGTGTGCAAGGCCAGAATATCTATCCTCTCTCTCTAAGCCTTCCCTGTTTTCAAGGTTAGTTAAAAAATCTAAAAGAAATGGACAACTGGTTTTGAATTCCTTTTACTTCCTGACCCTGACTGGACTATGCACAGTACAAGCTGCAATCTTCAAGGCAGGTGAGTTGACGCAGCCAAAGAAAACCTCTGGCATGAAGTCATGATCATGTTAGCATTTCCCTCTGCAGAGTCAAGCATCACATCCAAGGGCTGCGAATTCTTCTCCGTTTTTGCAACTTTCGCTGTGGTCTTCGAGATTGGCTCTGGAATCTGGTGGGTCGCAACTCGATGATGTTGCCTTGACTTCTACTGCCTTCTCCTGCCTTCCGGATGACCCCTTCTTAACTCAACGATATATTATTTTTTCCCATGACCATAAACGTCCCGAACCCTCAACATCAGGTCCCAAAATAACCACATCAAACCCTTTTACCTATTAAGGCAGTTTTTTCTCATAGAGTTTTTTGAACTCGGTGGCCCGCTGAACTCATCCACCGATCTAGGAGTTTTTTTACTGCCGATGACAATTATTTTATAAGAGTTCACTGCTTATCATCATTATGTTTATTTTCACGATAGTACTAAGTTTGTAACGACAGGGCCCCTTGGGCCTTAAATATACAAATTATTATTATTATCAATTTCTTACTCAATCTGAAAGTCTTGCATACGTAAACTAAAATCTCCATAAACTGGCCGACATAGTATGTAGTGTAACTATCTAGATACTGTGCTCAGGAGGGTTGCTTAGCAATCCCGGGAGAAACTGCTTATCAGATGGAAAATAGAATGGCATTGCCAGTTAGGAAAAGGAAAATAACGATCAATTCATACAGTGACGGACATCGCAGCAGAAGCTGAGGGGCAAGGGGCCCGATACGAGGTATGCAAGTCGGTAGTTCGTTTTCCTCTTCCTTCGCCCTGCCCTCGTAGATACCCAGTTACACGACTGCTGCTTAATGTCGAATTGGTATGAATGGTGTAAATTGCTGTCTTAGAAAAGAATGCCACATATCGGAAGAGAAATAGGTTCTTTCAGTATGCACAAAAAAGAAACATGATCGAATGAGAGAGGAAGAGCGAAAGTTGCCTCAAGGAGGAAGGGATATTAGACCAGCTGGACCCTTTCCTAAGACATGATTTGGCAGCACACAGTCGACTGCTCGAAAGCCCAGCTCATCGAAGGGTACTCCAACGTTGGCCATCTTCACACGGATAGCCTCCAGGAGATCGTTATGGGCCTATAATATCGCGCATAAATGGCAAGAGTAAGGCATTCGCTTGAAATGGGACTGGACATACAGATGAATCTTAAAGGATCAAATGCAAGACCGATTGAGTTACCTTGCACACTCTAGCCAGTTCGTATTGCAAATCTTTGATTGCCACGTTCTTCGAGTCCAGAGTTTCCTTTAAAAAAAACGATGAAAGTTTATGGTAAGAAAACTATCAAGAGCACCCCGGTAATTTACCAAAACAATTAGAAACGGGCCTGGGACTAGGAGGGTTAGTTCTAGATCATCAACCGTCGTCAACCAACTCTAGCGCAACTGCAGGCCGGAAGTTCGGTAGATGAAATCGAAACCGAAATTTTTAAACGTGTTTCCGGTTCGCAAGGATTACTTAAGTAATTGAAATAATATTCCTTTTAGTGATATTAGTTTTTTCAGCATAACCCCAAGATATTTTAGTCATATCAGGATGCCGGCTTTTTAACGGGACTCTTTCTAACAGGCTGTAAAAACTGGTCACATTTTTCCGGCTGACTGCAAACGCATGCACGAAAATTATTTTTACTATTCATTTAGCAGCAAACGACGCCCTGATCCAATTTTTTACTTAAGGAAGGGCAATCTGATTTTAAGAGACTTCCTTTTTCGAGAACATTTAAATCGACCTATCGTTATACTTGCATGCAAGGTTTAAAGATTATATGTTGTATACATTCCCCTAGGAAAAAGTAGACATTTATCAGCGCTATGAGGGCAAAAACACACGGTTTTCAGAAAAATTTGCCACTGGTGTGAACAATGTTGATTACTTTTTAAGCAAAATCGATAAATAAACAGATACAAAACATCACGGTCTTAAAAGAGACCATGGTTAAAAGCTGTTTAAAACCGAAAATCACTCTTTGTTAAGCAAGTGTTTTGAAAAAGACCTAAATTCCTAGCAAATGAACAGCAGAAAGACTTTTTTCCTTTATGTTTTCTGTAAAATATATTTGCATTTCCAAGGGCATCGAAAATCAATTTTAAAACATGCATGCTACTTAAGTGGTCAATAATAAGAGAAAATTATCTAGAAGGATGCCTTGCCAATGCACGCAACTTCAAACTGTGTTTATGAATTTACATTCACTTGCAGATGCAAGTACATAGGGCGAACGCAAAGGAAATTGGCCACTAGAGCAAAGGAACACTTACCTAGCTGGTTGCTTAAGCAAGAAAAACGAACTCCTCGCTGATCAATCACTGAACACCTGCTAGATACGGGCCACTCCATGGACCCAAAAACCTCCTTCCGAGTACTTGTTCAAGCACAAACAACTCGCACCTTACGCTACCTGGAGGCAGCCTACATAAGGTGGTTTAAACCCGACCTTTGTAAAAAATTGGAACATGAAGTGAACCTAACTCTACCTTGGTAACACTGGCTCCTTGTTTACCCATTCCTCTCCCCAAATTTTCTTTCATTTTTGCCTAGACGTTTTTTTTCACCAGTTTTTTGCTGTCTACAGCGTTTAAATTTCAGCTTTATCGAATGCCTCTTGGCCATGTACAGTGACCTCGCCATTTTTTCTGTATGAATTCAGGTGTGTATTTTCTCTGACTTTCATTCCCGTTGCGCAATGAGGGGTGGCAACTGAAGAGCCCTCTCGAAATTTATGGATCCATTAAATTTTTCTGTTTATACAGTCTTCAAACAGCTGGTTCATTGGCAGCAAGTGAAAAAAACCTGCAAAAGGCAAAGTTAGTCAGGTGCTATTATTAAATCGAAACCTAGGGTCTACATCGAAACGTAGGAACTCACCTCCAGTTTCCGCGTCGTTTCGGCAACAGCAACCGGATCAACGTTGCCAGTGGACATGACCTCGTTGAATTGTAGCTCCTTCTTTTCTAGTTTCTCTCCAAGAAAAGCCAGTCGACGTTCCAACAGGGTGTTCTTCAAGCCACATTTCTGCTGCACTTCCTGCACTGCGCTTACAAACTTTTCATAGAGTTCATCTCTCTCTTTCTCAATCTTTGAGATAAGAGCAATTTGTAAAGTGAATTTGTGTCAATATAATTAAATATCTACTATATATGTTATAGTAGGCTTAGTTGTGCCTAATTATTTAACTGGAATGGCAGCCGACAACTGGCGTTCGCCGTCCACTGGAATGGCCCACACATAAGACCTGTATTACCACCGGTCCCGTAAGACGCTATACTGGAGTTTGAGGGAGCTTTGGTACAGTACACAACCTAATGTAGCAAAACAAATGCATGAATGGAACTATGCACACCTTAAACTCAGTCGAAATTCCCTGGACTTTGGTGGGTATCTATTAGCCGATTAACTACAATCGAGCAACCATGAGCACTTATTGCATGTTCCTTATTAGTGTGACGTGGGTAAATTAAGACAGAAAAATATTCAGTTTCCTGATTCGGAGCACGCCACCCGTCCTAGGTGGGAGTCCTTAAGTCAGTGGCTGATGAACGGCCTGCATTGGGCCTGACGCACACTGTACAGCAGGACCTACTCTTTATGGATAAACGCTTATCGATCACTAGTCCCATTACGCCTTAGAGCTCAAGTTCGTGTACCGCTAGCAGCTGTTCAGCGGCAGACGAGCATTGCTCACAAAGTCAAGAGAGGGTGGCGTGGTCCTTTCTGGCTTACTAGCCGTGATCAGCCAGCCATACCCTACCCCAGATGGGGCATCGCCCGGGGCTCGAACCCGCGACCTGCTGAGCAGAAGTGCAACGCCCTAACTCATTGAGTCTGCTCTCCCTGTGATCCGGATCAGCCGTCCTATGGACGTCTCGCTTAGTTGTCCTCTTCACACCCGTGAAATGCATGCTTATATTTCCTTTCATGTCAGGTGCGGTTACGTCATCACAGTGCGGGTATGGTTTGTAGCTTTACTCGGTGATAGTCCAAGAATTTCGCCTTCTGAGATACCTGTGCTTCATAACGGTTTACCCGACAAACTGTGGTTAAAAAGATTATGTGATATCTCAATTTCGACATATTTTAGCACTATTGGCTTTAAAATTGCCTGCAATGGGCTCGAAGCTGGGGCCAGGGCTACGGTTAGACGTAGAGCTAGTAATAGGACCTAAATTATTCTAAGGATTCCATTATGGCTCGGATTTGGGGTTAAAGCTAAAGCTTGAGTTTTTAGGTTAGTCATTAGAGTTTCAGCGTAAAGCCTGTGTTTCACAGGTATCGCCATGGTTGCTGTTATGGTTATACTTAACTAGACTGATGTTTAACTTTTCCCAATGGGCTATATAGCATACAAATCTACAAATGCTGCTGGGCAGCGGTGGTTTGGGTGTGGTTTGCTGCTGATCAAAACATGGTACGCCGATCAGGTCGCGTGTGCGGTACGCGTAGAGAGAATATTTAGCTTTGTCCGCCACTGCGTCTTAGTCTGCCTCCGATTGTATTGACGGCATCTTGCCATCGGAGCAAGATTAGTAATGGATGCAAGAGGGAAAGAGAGAGGTAGATACAGCGCAAGTTCGTTTCACTATAAATGAACTGAATCACTTGTTGCCTTGCACCACCCGCCTATAGTAAAGGCGGTGGACATCATTACTTTCGATAGTCAAGCTGTCTGTAGACAGATGATCCCTTTTGATTCTTGCATTCGAAAATGGACGTCTCCAGAAGGAGAAGCAGATGTGATTGCTAGAACATGGCGTTTATTGGCTTGACTTTCGAATTCTAGTCCGAACTTATAAGCAGATGCATTCACTGAGGTCTCCGTCTGCCCCATTTACTAGACTGAAGCAGGTATAGTCTTAATAGTAAGGCGTCTTATTAGAGGATGGGCAACACCCATCATGTAGTAGTTCCGATAGTGTCTGTGAACAGCTACTATATGAGTCAGTTGACGTACGTTTGTCCCTTTCCGCTAATAGTAAGCTCTCGCCAAAGGCGCCTTCATTCGACGTCCCCCGTTGGCAAGTAAATGGACTGCAAGTCAGCCTCGTCTCGACTGGGCTTGATGCCGGTTGGGGATGCTTCCATTCCTACGATGAGTCATCGCAAGGAAAGGCGTCTGCGTGAGCTGGCAGGCTGCCTGCCTGCGATGAGAACGCGCGGCTGGACCATGAAAATCTATCCTTCGTCAGACCTGATTGGTCCATGTCTCGGACACTTTCTCCTCCAGCGGATCGATAAATAAACGCGGTCGTTTTGTGCGAACGACCTGCCTTTTCGGTATAAAGCTCTCCTCGTGGTCAATTTTCTTCTCTTCTTCTTTGCTGGCTTTGGAAACAGCAGTCGGGCAAAGCCATAGTTCCGGTTAATTAGAAGTTCCGGGTGCAGATAATAACAAGAAGATAAATTAAATGCCGTGGAGTCTTTGGTGATGAGCAGTCCCATGTACGAGCATTTCAGGCAAAGAGCGAGCCACTAGCAGAACATTTGTTTCGATTGACAAGCTTCCGCTCAGTTAACGAGCTTTCAGTTTGTGTGTGTTTCTATGTCAGCAGTTAAGTGTTGCTTCCAGGGCTTGTGTGCGCGGTCGCCTGCAGCCAATCAGTGAACTGATTTAGCTTGATTGGCCAGGTTTTGCAAGACAAGTCTTTCACACGACGAGCTTGGTGCTGAAACGCATTAATCTCGTTAATCGAGGTTCCGCTGCACGTGTCGACTTGAATCAACACTGTTGTCCATTAATTTCAGTTCATTTATGCAGGGCTCCTTATTATGCAAATGAAAGGTGGAAAATGAGGAGGAAAAACTCTGTGTTAGACTCACGAATTGGAGACGCTGACTGACAACTTCGAATTCAAACTGCAGGTCTTTTAAGCTCTCCTTTGTCTTCTTCAGTTTATCCTTCGTTATCTGAAAGCGAGGATGTACCAAGTAAAATGTCAATTAACTTTCGATTTAGTACAACAATCGCGTACAAAATGAAAGAAAAGGAATAGCCGGAGGTGGAAAAAGCATAAATGCTCTGCATTCGAAGTGAAAAACAAAAAATCAACCAACCAGAAAATGGAATTCTTTTGCGCTAACTTACCTTTAGAGCGCGAACATCACGCTCGTGATTCTCCAGGGCTCGTTTCAATTCAGCATTTTCCTGTTTTATCCGTGTTAATGGCTCCAGCAGATTCTTGTTTTGTGTAGTCAATTCCGTGTTGTGCCGCTGTAGTCGTTCTTCGTTTGTGCGCATTTCCTCGATTTTCTCCTTAAACAAAAATACCCCAAATTGCGACAAAGGAGGAGGGAATAAAGGTAACAATCTAGTTGCCCTTTACCCTCAGACCACTATACTGAAATGACTACTATATGCATTTTAGCAAGTGTAGTTATACCTATTACTGCACCCCCCAACACGGAAGTTTTTAGCTTCCTGTGGTTGCCTTTAGTTTTACCTTAGTCTACTTTTCATTTTTATGATAGTTTACATTTAGTTATTTAATTTTTAATCAATTTTAATTTTTGAAGAGACAAGCGACTTCTTTTCGGCTTATCGTACTACAGTGTTTGTCCAAATGCATAAGTAGCCATTGAAAGTTTTAAAATAATGGGAGAAAAGCCGATCTACCGTAGTTTTACCTTAATCCCCACCTTTCGATACAAAGTTGATATAGGCATGCATCCAATTCGCGGGTGCTCTTGCATATTTATTTTTTCCCATTGGTTGTATTTCACATGTCAATTATTGCACGCCAAACATTATGATACTTAAATAATTACTATTTCTGGATCAAATGCCGTCGTAAGTCAGCCACACTAGGCCAGGCAGCAATGGTAGTTCTGATTGTGTTTCCAGTCTGAAATTTCCGAGTAAGTCAAAAAGTTGACGCGTACCTTTGTCAGATATTTCCAAAACTTGTCATTGCACTCGATACGAAGGCATGTAGTGGGCGCTAGCGCCATTGTTGGAACCCGTCATCGCTGACTCATCACGCCAAGACTGCACTTATGCTGACTGCCCGCACCCTGGCCATCTCTCGCTCAATGTCTGGTGCGACTTACTAACACGCGATGTCGCGGTCTGACCAATGACCATCAAGGCTGACCGAGACAGAGACATTCTTTGGCGGCCGCCGGATCACTGCCGCTAGACCACACTCGAGACCCGACATAACTAGGGAACGGATGCATTAGTCCGTGAGTCAAACTTCCTACTAACTCTTCTCCAATTCATTCTGTAAATAATATATTCTTCCTCCCACTCTGGCCTACCCATGACTTCTCTCTTCTCCTAAGGAGCCTGGCCTGGAAGATCGCAGCCGTTGGGGTTAAACCTTTAATAGCCTCAACACCACGCGATAGGCACGCTTATGCGAGTGAATGGTTGATGATGCAGGTGGCCAAGTCTATACCAAGGAGGTATTCGACTTCATCCCGGCAGATGATTATCTGTGATCGGATAGGTGCGTCCCCACGTTCGGGTGACCTAAATGCTCCCGAACACGCGCAGCAGTCGGTGAGCCCCTAAAGCAATTGTCCAACTAAGTTGAGATTTAAGTTGCATGCAATTGGCTGATCAGTCTGACAGGACTTCTCGTGAGTAAAAGATAAGACTGATAGACCTCCGTACCAGTTTTTTTAATTATTCTGAGCTCTCGAACTGGTAAAAGAGTTCAGTGTCAGAGATAGCAACAGCAACAAAAGGCCAAAATTATAAAAAATGCGGGTCCATCAATTATGAATCAAATAAGTCTGAATATGACGACATGGAGCTCTCTACGCCGACGTCAAATCGATAAATCTATTGATTGAGTTCTACTCCGTGCACGATTTCGAAAGCTTAAAATAATAATCAAACTGTTCCGGCGCTCGACAAGCCTTCTCTCTTATCCATGCACACATCTGGACCACGGACCCTCACATCCATTCAAAAACTTCTCACGCTAGTCCTCTGGAGTTTTAGACATAGGTACCACATTACTGCGCTGGAATATAAATACAAGGCGAAGTGGAACCATCACGGTTATTTGTGCAACTGTGTCGACGAAAATCATCTTTTTGCACATATTCTATGTTGGAAGCGTGTTCAACCAATCAGGTCATGGGACATACTCGTCCGCCTACCGCGTTGCGAGCCGGTGGCATCATGTGTCCTCACGTCTCCTATTACGACACGAGACAGTAACGACAGAGCGACATGAACTAACTGTCGGACCGCTTCTCCCTCCCCTCTCAGTCCCCTCGTTACGACTAGAATCTGACCCATTGAGTCCTAAACACCTCTTCCACTTACTAACTACTGATTGGAGGCTTAAACGTTTGTGCACTCTACCCCCTCCTTTATATAATTGTAATTGACCGATGATGAATAATCAAAAACGTACGTTAGCCTAACTTTACTTCTTCCCGTTTTATTTTGGGTTGCAAGTTAGATCAGTCGCAAGGCGCGTGATAGTGATGCAGCAGGGAACGATTGCAAAAAAGGTAAGGGAGACTGGGGCGGCCATTTTTGGCTTATTAGCCGTCATCAGCCAGCCAGCCAGCCAGACCAGGAACTGTAACTCCCTGAGGCTCGAACGCTCAATCCGTTGGTTAGAAGTCCAAGGCCCGAATCACTGAGCCAGAGGTTCGTTTATCTGGTTGGTTGCGAATGGTTATATTAACAGTGGTAAAAGGGTACTCCCCTAGCGCTCCATGGGACACAGTCGTCACGTTGTACCCTGGAGTTCACTTTCGAGCCCCACAAGCAGCCACACATTGGCTAGGCAATATAACTTTACAGAAAAAGACTAGGGACACAGGGACTGGCTATTTCCGAATTATTAGTTCTCATAAACTAGCGTTAGTCAAACGCCAGATTTGTATGACCTAGTAGTATGGAGCCTCGCGTGAAGAGCAACTCCATCTGCGAGCATCTAAGGTAACGAGCAAGTCACTAGCAGAAAATGTGTTTCGATTGACGAGCTTCCGCTCAGTTAAAGAGCTGTCAGTGCATGTGTATGTGCCTGTATCCGCCGTTGAGTCTTACTCCCAGGGCGTGGGTCCTCGGTCGCCTGCAGCCAGCCAGGGAGATGATGCAGTTGGATTGGCTACGCTTCGCAAGACGAGTGTTTCACATGACGAGCCTGTTATCCTTACAGATTAAACTCACTGACCGAGGTTCCAATCTCTTTAAACCTGGATTTTAGGGTCACCGAACTTTTGTCAGTCCTAAACTCTGTCATTAAGACATGGGCCCGTCGGCCGGTCGGTCGCGATCGAGAAGATTGAAGGCAGCAGCATGGATAAACCTATCGCGAAACCTGATAGGTGGACGCCTATGCATAATGTGAATGTATGAAATACAGTAATAGATAATAAGTGGACTTTTACCGACTAGTACTGCGTGCTGAGTTTTTTAGCCAAAAGATATTCGAACGCAACGAAAATTACTTGAGTAGATCTACATCAACTGTTTCCCAGCATGTTTCACACTTCAGTCTAGCGCACCAGCACTGACAAAGGTTTTTTGTCCCCCCATGCACTCATCCCAGCTACCTCAAAAAAGAACTCAGTTTAGTCAATATGCCTACCTTCAGGTTGTTAATGAGTGAGAGGTTGTTCAATGTGATGTCATTGTAGTAATTTTTAATATCAGAGAAGGATTTCTCGTGATTTTGAATCAGCGTATTGATCTGATTATTCTTCCGCTCTTCCGTCTCATGAAGTTCTGTCTTCCTCTGTAACTCCATGGCTTCCTGTAGTGTCTTCAGCTTCTCTTGATTTTGATGTCTGTTCTCCTCCAGCTGACGTTCAAAGTCCTCGCGCAGCTTATGAAACTGTGGGGGTGAAGGGGAGGAGGGATAAGATCAGGTCGAAAAACAAGAGTTATTTGTAAAAATAATGCCGCTCCTAATTTGTAAGTACTATTTTAAAAGGGACACTTTTAACCGTTCGTGAAGAAGACCTACCTGTTCTTCGTGGGCGAGCTTCAGTTTGCGCATCATGTCTTCCTTAGCCAGCTGCGCCTCCTTAAGACTGACCTTGAGAAGACGCTTGTCCTGCACAATCATGTCCTTTTGTTCGCCGAAACTCTCCTCAGCCAACCGTAGTGCTGACACCAGCTCCTGCTTGCCTTCCGTTATGCCATTTTGATTTTCAAACAGCAAGTGTTTCACCTTTTGCTTGTACACCTTTACATACGAGAGTGTGCAGTTAAATCCTCCTTCACTTGTTCACTTACCTTCAGTTCCAATAGGTGACGCTCCTCGGCCTCTTCTATTTCGCGACCTTTTAGGCGCAGTTCTGCATTCCTGGCCTCCAGCTGCTTCTTTGTGACCTCCCAAAAAGTGTTTATCTTGTCCCTCTCCAGTTGATAGTAATTGCGCTCTTGACGCTCTCGCTCCATCTCTTCGCGGAGCCGCATCACGTGCTCCTCCAGCTGTTCCTTCGTCATGTCACTCGTGGAGACTCCATCGATGACAGTTGGCGTCTTTTTGGGAGCCTTAACTCGAACAGCTTTCTTTTTAGGTGGCTGTAATAAGGGTTAACAAGTTAGTCTGCTGATTTGTGACTCGCCAGGACATTGGAGTTCAAGCAAATGGTATCGGGGTGTCGACTTTCAATGTCCTTGTTATTTGAAATATATATTACTAAAAACGTAAACGTACACCTACTCAAAAATACATAAAAGAGACTTGAATGGTCATTTCTGACTTATAAGCCGTCATCAGCCAGCCAGATATAGCTAAGCCCCAGGGGTGATGACCACAGAGGTTCGAACTCGCAACTTTGTTAGTTAAAGATCCAACGCTCTAAATATTGCGCCACCGGCTCGTTGCCCTGCCGGTTTTGATCCGGAAAATACACAATGGTAGGACGTTGGACTACTAGCTAACAAAGTCGTGGATTCGAGCCTCGGCCGTCGGCACCTCTGGGGTTGGATATGAGTGGCCGAGGACAGCTAATAAGCCAGAATTGGCCATTCCAGTCTCCCCCTGTCTTTGGCGTTCATATATTTCTGTTTATAATATACTCTAGCTGTTGAGTGAGTCCTGACTGGACTCGAGAGTGAGCTCCAAGGCATAACTGGGCTAGTTAGTTCTGTAATCGATCGATGAGCGCCTATGTACCACTAAGATATCCCTTTTGGTATCTATTTGGTGATAAATAGCGACTTCTTCAAACGCTAGACTCAAAAAAGCAAATTTTCGGGTTTTAGAGTTTTTTTGAAGTAATGAGTACATTGTAATCCGATCTGTTGATGCTTTGAATATAGCATGCTTTATACTTTACATGCCAGAAAACTCTAAATATTTCGATGCTTTTGCAAGCTATCACGTTGGACTCAACATTTTGCAATGTATGTGGGCTACTTTGTAACAAACATTCACATACGGACAGATAGAAGTCCATCTGAACAGACATTTCCCAGTTTAAAACAGTTCATAATTACAAACATTTTCAACATCAAGTGACACCGTAGTATGTAAGGCAAGTAAGGAAAGCATGACTTACTACAAAATTAACACAATAAACTACATTTTCGTGTAATTTTACGATCCAATTTATTTAAATTCATAAGAAAATAATTGGAAAACCTGTGCCGCTTATATGGTAAATTTTATCGAGTTTGTTTTTTAAGTGGCCAAAAAGACACCCATTTACGAACTACTAAAATGCTTTCTTGATTATGCTACAGAAATTAGCATTTACAAAACTCCTTTCAGAACTTGGAATAACAGTTAATGAGACTCGTCAGACCACTAATAACAGCAGTTGGTTAAAATAAATCCTAATATATTGCAAACTTCCTCATCAACGGAAGTGGTATTTAATGCAAACGAGAACTGTTTGCAATATTTGAAACAAACATTCACCTAAATAGCGTTAGTTATTCACGGGTACTTTTATGATTCAGCAGATAAGGGAAACTGTAGCAAGTTAATGTATTGAGTCGTACAGAAAAGACATGCAGAAACACTAGGCGGTCTAATGAGGTTGTGAACTTTGAACATGTGTTTACATGCGACATTCCCAGGGCTTTGATCAATTATTCGAATTTAAATATCGGGTTTACTTCCTGGGTTTTGATTCAGCCAGGCAATTTCAAAAATGGCTCAAAATGTCTACCCCAGTTTTTAGGCTTAATTTAGTCTTAAGCGCAACGAATAATCGGGGTTTGTTATCCTGTTTCCCGTGGCAGAAACTCTTACACCGAGATATAAGAAGCCCACCTTTCTTGCACATTCGGTCTTTTTATATTCGATTGGCATAGCAGTTCGACTTATCGATTTCGACTATGATCATCGTCTGCTCCACAACCTGGTTGTGCAGAGACGGTAACTGACCCGTAGAGTTGATTAAATTTAAGTAGGCTTGCATTGCATCTACCGAACACTCCCTTCTCTCACCCGTCCAGTGTCCAGAAGACCGAAGTCACCACGCCTGACTCAGATCACATGAATTAGGCGAACCATAAAGGCAATCGGTGGCGGGTGATTGAGCCGGCGCCCACGGGTGCTACCAACACTCTCCCCTCATGTTCGCCATACACCACCTGAGTCACAGCTTACACTTGGTCAGAACTTTGCAAAACAAAAACTTGGCACAGATCCCACGGAGGGTAGTGTCGTAAGGGCCACATTAAGAAAGGGTTATTACAGCACGACTTTCAGTCCACCAGTTAGCCACCCCATCCTCATCCCCAAGCAACACAAAACATACTGGGCTGGTCGCGCTGTCCCAGTTGTCCCATCAGTTAGCAATATGGAAAACTACGGCCTTTGGGACACCGCAATAAGGAAGAGCCCCTCGGATTGTTTATAGTGAGAAAAGTGCACTGAGTCATCGATCTCACGCGATGTTCCCCTTCCCAGGTGCCGGCTACCGCCTGAGCCGTTCAGTGGAATGGTGCAGGGTATGAACGCAGCTACTATGTATATGATCTGGCCCCCAAAACACAAAAGGGATTAATTGGCTCACCTTTCACATGAATGAGCGTCAGGCACCGTTGGCAGGCATAAAGTAAAAAAGGCCTTGTATTTTGCTTTCAGCTAACGGGTGCTATTTTAAAATAGAACCTGGTCACTATTTATAGGGAATTAGCCAATTTTTGATACGCGTCAGAAGCGTCGGTTGAAAATGAAATTAAAGATCTCGACTTTATTATATTAACCTTCATAATTGCTAACAATGTGCGCTTTACCTATCCGCTAGTTAAGGTCGAGGTACGCATTCTTTTAAATTCAGATGTATTTGTTATGTCTTTATCCTAATTAAAATGTGATGTCGTGCAAATAGGAGCTCAAAATATCTGAATATTGGATTTGTATTAATGCGGTAATTCCTACTCAAAGGACCGACTTCGAACGTTTGCGTTGAACGAGGAAGGAGGGCTATGATATATGCATTAAATCTTGCCAAAAATATGCACAATCACGCTTTGTTCTGCCACGCATTTGCGCTTAATTATATTTCGCATGTGTGGATCATTTCTTTAAAAGGAGAGGAATTGTTGATCGTGATGCAGTAAAATGCAAGTTACAAATGACTTACAATCCAATTATATGATTCCATGTTGCTTGTGGACATATTTCAGAATGCCGATTGAGAAAATATGCAACTCATCCGCCGTATGAGTTGACATAAAATATTACAAACTCCCCTAACTAGCGCCTAATTAACTGTGATGCAGCTAACAATGTTATTAACGTACATGCGTATGATCAAGATGATGACGATTGTTTCAGGTGCAATAAGCACTGAACACGAGGGGCCATAAAATCAAAGACAAGGTCGAGGAACTATAAGGCATTACCTAAACTATGATGGATTTCATGGGGGTACTCATAAATGCATTTACATGTATATGAGCCTCTCAAAAGAAAATACGCTTCTGACAACTTAAGCGTTATTTTTGATAGGGTTCCGTTTTAACCACTAGATGATGATATTCTTAGTCAAATCGCTGCATCTGTTCGACCTAAAAAGGGGTTTCAATGGCATTTTAACGTATTTCAGTCATTTATATCGTTTCTCATTTTACTCCGTGAAAGGAACACAAAAAGCGTACAGGATGACTATTTCATACGCTCTGGTTATCAGTTCTCAAGCCACTGAAAAAACGAATATTGGTAGTATGTATTAATGTGCATCATCATTAACACAGCCATTTGATACATATGGTTATAACCATAGGGGTCGATAGTGAGGCTGACGGCTGGTATTTCAACAGAATATCTAATCTCTCACAGCTCTCAGTTAATTAATAATGGAAGTCGATTGCTTGTATGCTTGTTTCTGCAGCGTGATCTACGCAACCCTATACGTTTGTTGTCATTATAGCATAGTTGGAGCTTCTTTGCTACGACACGACGTCAGTGTGAGATTAGATAGTATGCAGTAATCCAATGAGTGAAGCTGGGAGCCTCGTTCGATTCAATCAAATATCGATGCCTGTGCGAGTTCCCGTGAAATTGAACGTACAATAAACACTGCCGGTTCGACAACTCTCACCATCGGAAGAATCCCCACAATTGGGAACCCCATACATTTTACAGACAACTCAAATCATAATGTCCGTGATTCCGACCGTGGGATGCCGCCACAGCTATCGCATTTGCAGTGAGTATGTACGCCATATGTGCGCGAGGATATTTTATCAAGGAGCATACGATAGGCTTTTTCTATAAAACGTGAATCAGTACCACTCACTTTTCCAACAATTATTAAACTTAGGCCATCGTCTTGTCCATCCTAATTAAACCCAGTTTAAGGGTTCGGAACATGTGCTGTTGCAGGCATCTTACAAAGAAATAATATTTGGTCGGTGTATGCTGAGCACAGATATGCTTGTGTTTCAAAAAAATCAATGAACCAGAAAAGCTAAAAATTCCATTGAGAAGATACAAAATTATGAATTGTTTGTGATAATGGAGAACACTTAGAAAACTATTATAATTACCATTAAATATTTGAAACATTCAGCGTTCGGCCTCTATAACACTTGAAATATTGATAGGTTAAAACAACAGCTGTGGGTAAAAGCGGTAAATAGAGTCAGTAACAAAAGCTTACTCACAATGTTGGCATTTAATTTCTAAAGGTAAACAGCTTACTTTTAATGCTCGATGAATAAAAATATTCTTTCTCGAGAGGGGACGCCTTCTGTGACAGACGACAACACGAAAATCAAAATAATCAGGGCCAGCACTAAAATGAACATGAACATGTGGAATACAGTAATTGGAAACTATTCGCCGTATAATCACCAAATAAGGTTTAAAAA
>JAYGXS010000006.1:18799426-18825019 GCA_036362985.1 Ligula intestinalis | reverse complement strand
ACGGAGGCCCTTGACTATGGTGTCTTGCGGACGCGTTGTAGTCACGCCAGCCATGACCTAGTCCGCGCAGCGTCCGAGGAAAGCATGACTAAAAAAGGGGGTCGCTACAGAACAATCGACTTAAAAAATAGGGGTTATTGGGGCTGCCTATTCTGAAAACTATGCAGGCTCAATAATGTCTGCTTTGTGTAAGCGATCTAAACCTCTATTGACTTCCGCTGACGGTGCATGGGGACTAGACGAATTTTGAACAATATGGGCTGAGATTCGGATTCAAAGTAGAATTTAATGGGTGGATTGCGATGCTATGTAGTAGAATAATCTTGAGATAGTTCTCGTGATTCATTACCACAGAATCTAGATAGGCGTTAACCCCAATTTGATCTACGTAATATATCACTGAAGGCACACATTTATCCAGTTCCGTCCGAGGAGATTTGGCTGTTGGCTTCCTTTGAAAACGTGAACCGGCAGGTATTGGAGTTTGCCAGCATACTTAATTATCGCCGTAATGACCCCTCGGATGTGTACGCCCTGTTTAGTGGTACTGCGAAAAGTGGAGCGAACTGGAAGGAGACGGGGAATTTTTCGAAGAGAGGCCTCATTGATGACAGTAACAGCTAAACAAGTGTCAATTTCAAACTGCACAGGATGTTGATCAACCGGAATTGGGATGGTTTAGTTGGATTGGAGCGCTTTGTCTGCGACAAACATTTGAAGTATCGTCGCGCCATCCCCAGCTGGATAAGGGCAGATAGCGTACATGCTAGTGTTCGTCCGTTTTTTTTTTGAAAAAAAAACCCACTCGTTCGAGGTGTCCTATTTTCTTACAGAATCGACCAACTGTCTTTTGATGTTGATAGTCTGACCAACGTCTATGATGCTGACCACAACAGTAGCAGGATGATTGTTGCATGGAAGGAGCAGGTGGGTTCCGTTTGGGTCAAAACTCGTTAGTATTGACTAGGTAGATTGCAAAACCAGGTTCCAAGGGTTTTGTAAATCCAGTGTTTGATCGATGTAGCTGCTGGAGATTCTGCTGTACGCCCTCTTGATTACGGGCAATATCATAGGATTTCGCCAATTATAAATCCCTCTCGGATAAGACTTTCTCCCGAGCTTTTTCATCCCGCAAACCCACAAACAACTGCTGTACCAGCATCGCCTCTTCGAATTTAGTTGCCGCGATTTCTGTGTATCGGCAGTCCTGAACGGCAAGATTAAAATTTGTGATAAAATTCCCAATCTGTTGCTTTGATTCCTGACGCATCTGGCAAAAGCGATGGCGTTTCCGGAAGATGTTTTCTTTTCCACAACCATTGCTTCGAGCTGCGTAAATGCCATATGGAGATCAGCAGACACTTGCAACTTAAGGACATCAATGTATCGTTGTCCCAGCTCTCCGAGATGAGTATGGAGGAGTTTTAAATTAGACTCAACGTCTGGTGTAATAGCAGGAAGCAAAATTGGAAGTAGTTCAATGCTTCAATGTTATCCTCAGATTTAAACCTCCATTGTAACCGGGAATATTTTGAAGGCTTCAGAGCGCCTTTCGGCCAGAAAGGTAACGGTGTATTTAATTATGAAGGCATGTTCGTTAAGCTGCGTTGCCAATGTTATGTATTGAAAACGGGAGGCAGTCTACAGACAGGACGAATGGCGTATATGTAAAACAGAAGGCTGACTGAAGGCAGAATGTCATGTAGGCAAACCGAGGACTGTCTGTAGGCAGGACGTGCACTGAAGACGAGAGCACAGTTCAAGTGACGAGTCATGTTGACACCATGGTGCATATGGTCTGGGGTAAATGTGAAAGGCCGACTGCTGGCCAATCATAATAAGGACAGGGGTGACAAGTCTATCGCAGATGGTAGTGGAGCTTGCACTGAAATTCTAGTACACACAAAATAGTTTCTGGTTAAATCTTATCATAATTTGCGCGTTATTTTAAAGGGTCAGTCGTAATTTTAGATTCGGTTTGGGATTTGGAGTAGGGGTGGGTAAGGGTACGGATTTATGGTATTTTTTGGGCTTTATATAAGGAAATCATACATTTAAGTGCCGGGGACCCAGTCTTTTATGCATTGAAAACAGTAGACGGTATATATGCAGGATGAATGTAATGTATGCAAAACAGAAGGCAGTTTGTAGGCAGAATATTATGTAGGCAAATCAGAGGGCAGTCTGTGGGTAGGACGTGTACTGAGGACGAGGAACTGTTCAACTGACGATTCATGTTAACCAAGGGGGATTTATGACGTGGCTTAAACCTAGGAGGCTGAAAGTTATCCAGTCAGAGCAAAGATGAGGCTGAACCCGCTGGCCAGGGATAAAGGCGGGCCATTCACGACAATGAAAGTCGTGAAAACGTGTCCGTGATCTTAACTGGCGCGTGAGGCGCGCATCGCGTCTTGATGTCCTGACACTACAGGCGGACATACACAGCACAGTAATTAAAAAACGCTTTGATTAAAATAAATACAAAGGTGGTAATCACATCTGCACGTAAGCAACTGTAAAAACAACAGAAATGTGTGGCATGTTACATATATCAAGTCAAATCCGATTACCAACGCACCATCATTTAAAACAATACTGAACAATATTTGGTTAATATGGGAACAGCGAAAAGAAGCCGTGCAATACACCTCCTATAATTTAAATCAGAGACAGAGTTCAGCGAAATTCAAATTTCAGAAAATATAAGAAAAAACTGCTCCGGTAATTAATAAGTAATTAGATTGATGTGGTGAGATGGGAAGTGATCTTGCTGTTGATGAGAACGGGTAAGGATTCTGAACTCCCAGTGTCAGGCAAGAAATCATATGACATCATAGGGTGAGACAGAGAGAGCTCATCGCGGACAGCGGGGTCGAAACCAGGAGGACGGAAGTTGACACTAGAACATCACCGAAATGCTGGCAACGCAAACTTGCAGACTGCGTATTCCTCCGGCAGGGTGGCGAAAACCGAAAAACCCGTGACATTCATTGACAGAGACAGCGTAGCCCATCTTTAGGATTGCAAAGGGAAAAGAGGTCTCAACAATTATAAATGACGTTTGAAAAGATGAGAAAGCGAAGATTGCTTCTGCAGAGGATAATTTAAACGTATTTATAAACCGATTCCCTATCAAAGGAACGGCTTCAAATACTAGAAGGACCCTTTTCAATGTACAAATGTTGCGAGTTTGGGAAAGAAATGGACAATAAGGGCTTTATATCTTCTGAAGTTTAACGATTACGCAATATGCCTTTGAAAATTCATAATTTATAGCAGGACGTTAAGTAAGTTAAACTTTAGCAGCTGTGATCTTCAGGCCCTGTTCCTCCGGAGGAGAGACGACGTGGGATGTCAGAGTGGAAGAAAAAGCTTATTTTGCACAGAAAGAGTAAAGATTACGTAGGAGGCTGCCAATTGTCAGACAGCACGTCCATCCGCTAAGCGGTCTGGTCTGAAGTGCAGGTTTGACGGCAGTCATTCCAGTGGCCAGAGGGAGCAGTATTAGCGTGAGTCGACCTTGAAAGTTGGAAGGCCCACGGACCGGTGCATGTGCACTTGTTAGCAGCGGTAAGGCGTGTTCGTCCGTTAGCAGAGGCGTTTGCACTCAAGGTCACCTGTATATTCAAACTTTTGGAGATTTTTCAGCACTGTATAAAAATCATTTATGTAAAGAGAAAATACGAAGGAAACCAAGAATATGCTTTGGGAAACGCTGTTCGTGATAGGTTGAGGCGTCGAGAAGCTATCACCTACTAAGGCCTTCTGGCTGCGGTTAAACAAGTAGGAACAAGCGAAGTCGAGGATAGGAGGCCGGATACCGAGGATTTCCAGTTTCCATAGAAGATATTCGTGGGGAATCTTGGCAAATGTTTTGTAAAGGTCAAAGTAAACCACAACAAATGATGGCTACTCATTAGGAAGGGAAGTATCGAAGGTAAGTAAAGCTAAGTGATACGTTTCGCATGATCTTTTTTTGAAAATTATGTTCTGATGCGCTTAATAGCTTATTGTCTAGGCAAAAATGAAGAATTTGATTTTTAAATTTTAAGTTTTTTGCTAGAACGAAGGTTTTATGAACGCCTCGATAATTATTTCTGCCCGCACGAGATCCTAACGTTAATGCAAGAAGAATAATTAATATCTTACGTGAGTTAAGTAATAAACCGTTTAAAAGATAGACTGAGAATGTATGGCTAAGATATCGGTCAAGGCTTCGCACTCTCCCGATAGCTGAATTTGGAATACCGAAGACTGCGAGTTTTTCAGACGAATAATTTGCATATGGCTTAATTCTACGGATAAATCAGTGCTACTGCTAACATTGACTGAGTATGGCTGAAACAACGGAGGTATTTCAGATTCCGTTGTAAAATGCTTTGTAAATAGTGCATTGAAAATCAAGCTCAGTCGGCGTGTCGAACTTTTAAATCTTCATTCAGTAATAGGGAATGTCAGGCCCTCGCTTAGCGGAGGACCGACAATGGAACAGTTGAGTAACGTTTTGCAGAGTTTAGCTAGCTGAATGCGCAAGATTCCTTCTGTCTGTCCCGTGCAAGACGAAACTTAGAGGCTATTTCAAAACTATTTGCGAACTGCTTGATTAAGCTTTCAACTGCTTCCTAAATTTCCTTATAACTGGCAAACAACTTGAGGAATGGTGGAGTCCGAAGTGTAGGTTTAGTTAGTTAAGTTGACACAAATTCCGGGATGTGAATTGAAACAGCCGACATGAAGGCACAAGGTGTGCTTCATCGTTTGTGGGAGAGAGATGCTGCGAGTCTAACGAGTCAACAAAATTGTTGATCAAGCTTATATCGGTGAGGTCAAAAGCATGATAGGTACTAACGACGCTAACCTTTTTTTCTTAAAGACAAGCGGAAGGCAGCAGTGAATTAATGTATGGTCATTTTGGAAGAGACCTTGTTTAGAATCACCGAAGATGGGAGCTATATAGTTTTTTCAAACTAAGCTCTAGCATATCATTATCTCTCGTTGAGGAGCGGACAAAGTGAGACAATTTTTAAAAAGTAATAATATCTAGAATAGGCTGAAATCTGGTAAACAGTAATTTGAATAGCAGTCAATTTTGGAGAAGTTGAAATTTGCAGCGATACATTTAACGTCGAAGGGGGGCTCCAAAAGCAGTTTGAATAATTCGCAAAGTTTTGCGTCTTTTTAATAACCTATCCATCGCAGGGGTTAAGTAAGACAAACTCTAGCAACTGCGATATTCAGACGGAGGCCAGAAGAATAATATTAATATATTGTGCACACAGAGGAACGAAGGATAGAAGGCAAGAGATTGACTACGGAGAGCATGACCTTCCACTAGGCCGGCGTGATCCGAAGTGATGTCTGACGGCCGAGGGTGGGGAAAAAGGGATACGTTCGAGTGGTGTTTGGGCAGCCGAGAGAAACTAGACGCACGTGTGTGTGTCGGAGTGGAAGTAGTATAAGTCTCTGTAGTTCAGCGCGTCTGTAAGCGCTAACTGAGGTATTGGATGACCTTGTGGGATACGAGGTGGCCCAGCCAGATGATAGACGAGAGAAAATATCTCAACATGTATAAGCTAGTGGATAGTCTAAGGCGTGAAAGGCCAGATTAGTAGGAAGAATGTATTGTGTACACAAAAAAGGAGAGTAGATGAGAGTATATTGACTTGAGAGAGACACGTTCGCTCAGTAGGTTGACCGGGTCCCACGTGAGATCTGAGAGTAGTCGGGCCAGAAAACAAAGAGACAGTTTTCATTGGCTAGGTCAGCCTGTGATTGCTTGGACGACTTGCTGTTTGACACAGTTGATGGACAACGTGGGTGGCCTGTGTCTCGCGCCAGTAAGTCCGGCGAGCTTAACGACGTTGAGGTCTACACGGATTGAGGCCACGACAAAAAAACCAGACATCGGGACATGCACCTGTTAGAGTACAAATTCGCTCTAAATTTGAGGCAACTGACCTTGAACAGAGACGCCAGACGAAGAAATGGAGGGCGTCGGCCGGCAGTGACCACTACAGAGCTAACATTAAGCAATATTATATCTAGTGTATTTCGAGTAGCCGAACTAGAGTTGTCCTTTTTTAGAAAAAAATGGAGGTAGATAATTGATTTGGAAGTAATTGTTGCTTGAAAAGTAACTACTGGGGGGAATATCTGAATACTGTAGATAGGTAAATGTCCAATATCGAATAACTATAGGGATTAAGACCGTGCAAAGCTTGTTAGAGGTTAACTGGAAATGAGGGATAAGTAGAAGGAAAATAGAAGGTGGTGGGTAAGCGTGAGCAGCCATACGAATAAATTCCTGGAAAACCGGGTCGAATATGGTGGTTAAATAGTTTGGTAGCAAAAAGGTGAGCTAATTGCCATTTAAAAGGTCTATTAAACGTCGGAGAAGGCGGCATGTTATTAAATAGTACTGTACTACCTTTCTCTTGGATCAGGGTTTAATTCAGATTTTGGAGCAAGTCATTGTGACCACATGCCTTGGGTGATTTAGTGAAATTTCAGGATGACTGACGTAGACGACAGTTAGGATATTCAGGGGGCTAACAGAATAATTGGCAACAACAACAGGGAAGAGAAAACGGCGGCATAGAGTGACTTGAGTGTGAGGGGATAGCTTCAGAATGGATTATGACTAAATCAATAAATTTTATATTTTAGGCCCGGAGGGCCTCGTCATTGCAAACTCAGTGGTGTGGAAAAATAAATACAAAGTTGATAAATGCTGCTCTCCGTGAAACAACCACATAGACAGCGGGAGCCTTTAGCAGTGTTGGTAGATTAATTTATATTCACCAACATATCGTCGTTTTAAAAATGTAGTCAACGCATCGTGAACTAAGGGGGGAAGCAGTGAAAAAAAAACTCCTACCATTAAAGCCGGGGCAGAGTTCAGCGAACCCCCGCTTGATAAAAACAAAACGTAGGAGAAAAAACTGTTTCAACAAAATTAAGGCGGTTGGTTGAGAGGATTGATTGTAGTGCAAATGAGACAGGACTGTGGATGAGAACGAATGAGCGTTGAAAACGCTCTTGTAATTGGAGAAATCATATAACAACAGAGGCTGTCGTTCACCATTGTTACAGCACCCGATTGGCTTCATGATCAACCATCAGGGAGGTGAGACCGGAGGAAGCCCTCGCGGACAACGGGGTCGACAAGAGAGTGAACGGCAGAGGTCACCTGATTATCAATTAAACGCCGGAGATGTGACCTTGTAGACTGCGGAGTGTAGCGACGAGCTGGCGAAAATAGCAGAACCGCCACGAGCATGACTAAAGACCATGAAGCCTATCGTCAGGGTTGTAAAACGGAGAATGGAGAAAAGGGCAATGATGAATCGACAGAGAAGTGGACGAAATATCGTTGCAAATATCACTAAAAAGAGGAAGAAATAGACGTTTATGGAAAAATTGTCATCTAAACATAACCACCTCAGATACCAGGGGACCCTTTTCAAAGTCCCAAAGTTGTGTGTGTGGGAAGGAGACGGATAACAAGACTTTAAATCTCTCAAAGTTAAGTGTTTGCGTAATTTGACTTTATAAACTGCTAATTAAGACGACAGCCTTATTTAGAGGGGAATATTATTCCAGAGGAAGGCATATTTGGAGGCAAAGAAGTGAGAATGGTCCGAAGTGGAGCTTAAGGGGGAGCTTAAGGATGAGCTGTAGGTCAGACTACCCAGGAGTTAGAATAACCTTCCTACGAAACTTAATTGTGCTATGACCGGAATTATGAACGATTTTCTCTGAAACCGAGGCTTCATTAGAAGAGCTTGACCTTGTTCTTCCCTCCACAGGGGTGAGATCACGAAAGAGGGAATATTTTGTGTTTTCCGCGTATTGGGGAACACAACATCAGTGATTGAAAATGGAATTAACTTCAATGGGTGAAAATAATTTAACTAAATGTGTGCTACGAGATGAAAATCGTGTAGCATCCGCTATTTTATAATTAAAGCCACACGAGTACAGGAAATCCACAGCAACGTCCCTGGACCCTGTGGATTTTGAAACGAACTTCAATAGGACGTTATGCGTTCTTTTATGTCCATAATTGGATTTACTTGCGACCAAATGAACGAGTGCATCTAAACGCTTACTATCCTGGAGAAGGGAGACATCAGGGATGTTCCCGTCGAATAGATTTCCAAGAATGCAGACCACAGGACAAATCTTCAGCATAAATTCATCGCAATTAAACAAAGTGGACAATCCTATTTGTTTTACCTAAATACTAGGCTGAAGAGTGTAATTAGTGCTGCGATTACTAGGTATTCTGAAACGCCCCTTGGGTCCAGGGGCCTGGAGCTTTTGGTGAGATGAGACCGTTGCTTTTATTTTTGTCGACGGTCGATGGGAACAGATTATAACTATCAAGACGATGGATTATTCAGAATAAGCAATGAGAATTTGATTAAAATTCAGTGAAAATTGAAGGATTTGAACTAATATACACAGCTTAAAGCACAACAAAAATGAATTGCAGAATGCTATGTGAGCAGTTGGCGGAGAGTATTTAACCAAACCAACGAATGAAAACAGATTTTGCTGCATGTATATTTTTCTATACGTCTTTTTTATTCAGGTTGTTTTCCTCAACTTAATCCACCATGATCTGTTCTGTTGCATAACCGCTAATCCATCATTGTCTAGCTTTACTGTTAATATGGATTTAATACATACTCAGAACTCTTCGGAAAAATACCCTTCATTAACATGTAAAAGAGTCTTTTCCCCAACTCGGAGTAATCAATTACCTCAATCGTAACGCAACAGCTCATGCCAAAACTCTGAGTGAATGTCGTTTTAATCCTAAAACCATCCATACTTTAAGTGAGCTAAAGTCCATATGTGGCACCCCATTTAGTTTCGGTTTGCCTTTTTACGATGTCCCACCCAACGAAGCGGGTCCGATATGACTCAGCAGCTGTTGCAACGGCTCAGTATTATAATACGACCGGCACCGTACCATCTAGCTTTCAGCTATCGGCTGACCTGTCGTACCTTATTACAACTCAACCAAACTGCACTATTGCTGCATTTGAGTTGCCACCACAAAGTACAGAAAAGGACCTGCGTGACCTTTTTTCAACATACGGTCCAGTTAAGAACCTCCAGATAGTTTGTAATGGAAGAGCTGCCCTCATTGAATTTAACGAGATATCTCTGCCAACGCGACTCGTCCACTGGGCGAAAATCAATCCTTTCTGTGTTGGCGTCACTCCTGTACGCTTAGAATTTTCTTCACAGACGATAACGGCGCCAGTGCACTCAGGCAAGCAGGCAACACCCCAGAATGTGACATCGACTACCGATTCTACAGCCTCAACTGTTCTGCACCTTGGCATTACCAACGCGGAATATCCCATAACCGTGGATGTGTTGAAGGCCATTTGCTCCCCACACGGACAGCTTCAAAAGATATCGATAGGGAAGAAAAATGCTGACAAATCTCTAGAGGCGTTAGTTGAGTTCGCTACGCTTGAGGAAGCGAAAAAGGCGCAGGAGAATTTAGACGGCGCAGACATATACTCTGGCTGCTGCAGTCTCACTGTAACATTCTCGAAGGTCGAAGTGCAAGTCACGAAAAACGATACCGAATCATGGGACTTCACTGATTCAAATCCGTCAAAGGAGGGTTTGTTGAGTCCTGCAGGTGGTCAGAGAACTCTACTAGGGTCGAATTCGAACGGCGGTGGTAGTGCGCCTCTACCTGAGCCGGCGGCGACAGTCGCACCAGTAACGCAGATTTCGGCACCTGCACAAATAAGCGCCCCACCGACTGTCGCAACTCCTCCAGTTGCCTATCCGCCGCAGTCTTATTATGGCTATTCTGCACTACAGCCCGTCTCGAACCCGTATATGCCAACCGGTTACTACTGCTCTGCACCTATGATGCCAGGGCAACCAATGCCTGGTTTCCCTGGTCCTACTGGACCTTACGGTATGCCGATGCACTCGCCTTACTATCAGCATCCTGCCGCTGGTTATCCTGGCTATCCACAGGGTTATATGTCAGGCGGCCAGATACCCACACAGCACTCAACCGCGCGCGCAGCCCCGCAGATTCTGC
The DNA here is from genome assembly GCA_036362985.1 of Ligula intestinalis. Lineage (NCBI taxonomy): Eukaryota > Metazoa > Platyhelminthes > Cestoda > Diphyllobothriidea > Diphyllobothriidae > Ligula > Ligula intestinalis. Next base: position 18,814,935 of record JAYGXS010000006.1, on the reverse strand, counting down.
CAACCCCACCGCCAGTCCATCATGTCACTCCTGCTGGTATCGGAATTGGGCATTCCACTTCAAACCTGAATTCTACTTCTGTAGCTGCCGCAAGAAACACCGATATGTCTATATTCCATGCAGAGGAGGGCGCCGTCCTCATGGCTTGTAATCTCCCTGAGGGGGTTAATTGTGACCATCTCTTCAACGTCCTTTGCCTTTATGGCAATATCGCTAGGATAAAATTCCTAAAGAGTAGACCTGGTTGTGCCATGATCCAAATGGGTTCGAAGGAGGCAGCCGATCGCGTTAGTGAGCATCTGAACGGAGCGACGGTATTCGGACAGGTAATACAGTTTCATCACAGCAAGCAGACTGAAGTACAAGAACATGCTGGCCTTGGGACGCTTTCAGATGGTTCCCCTGTAATGAAGAACTACATGAGTGAGTGTTACTTTTGCACTGTGTTGTCTATTCGGCCTACGAAACTTGCTGACTTTTAATCAGCTTTGTATTTTGTCAACCGTTTTGGTAATAGTTGATGGCACTCAAAATTTTCATTTTAAAATTTTAGGACATAATTGTTCGCGCCCGGCAGCACATTTTTTATTGTGTTTTTATTTTATTTTAGCCGATTCGAATAATCGCTTCAGAAACCCAATCGTCGCCGCCAAAAGTCGAATACTGGCTCCTACACGCACGCTTCATTTCTTTAACGCTCCATTGAATTTCTCCCCCGAAGATATGTGCCGAGTCTTCGCTGACTGTGGTGTAAAACGGCCGCCGCGAATTGTAGTGTTTACTGCCAAGCCCGGACAGAAGACGTCACTGGGTGAGTTGCACTGCTTTTTTCGGTCTTCGCTATTCATCCTTCAAAGCTGCGACTTTAATGTTCAGATTCTCGGTATATTTACTTTCTGCATTTTTTACTCGTTCAGGCCTTGCCGAATGGGACACTGTGCCTGATGCCCTTGATGCATTGTCATTGTCAAATCACCGACCAATTCATATTGTTGGTTTCGCTCATCCGTTCCACTTAAAGTTGGCATTCAGTCCAAAGCCGATATCTGACGACCGAGCTGGCGCCTGCATGATCAAGTATCCTGCTCCACCTATGCATCATAAGGATGCTATTATTAGCCGCAAGCCAACCTACAATACTGCTGCCGCTGCCGACGTTTCTGGCTATGGGTTTCAACCACATACAATTGTTACTGTCGCCTCACCCTCCATACAATCCGCACACTTAAATGCAACAAGTGACGGTGACAAGCCCGTTGAAATAGGTCCTGTTATGCCACCTCATATTCGGTCGCACGCTTCACGTGAAAATGGGGATTCAACGTCAAATGAAGCGCCAAAAACATCTGAAACCTTTAGTGTTGATGAGTTAGAGGCTGAGGAGGCTGCTTATCTGGCCTCATTGACTGATTCTGCTGCTGCCGCTAAAGAGGGTGTAGAGGAATCTTCGAAACCCGAACATGAAGAGACGGTCGAGGAGGAACGACGTGATTCGTTGGAGCCGTCTCCGGAGCAGGCCGATGCGGTGGCTCGGTCGCCTTCGCCTACACCCGAGTCTGACGGTGAGGATCCGTCGCCGCGACCAGCTCGTCGACAGCCCACAACTCCACCTTCTGAACCGGAAGATGACGAATAGAACAGCAAGATTCGTCATTTATTTCCTTCTTAAAGAACACGCTGGTAGTCGCAATTGCCTCGCCTACATATAGTTCATGCTTCATGCCTGCCGTTTAATGCTGCCTAAGGTTATATTTAAATGCACATATACAGGAGGGTAAGGTCCCAGAGTACGTTTCTTCGCCATTTCCTATCCGCTTTTGGTTTGCCGTTCATGTCTATCAATTTGATATGAATTATCCCAAAGGTTTACTTGCTTTAAATAATTCATGCGGTATTTTTTATAACTGCATCAGTGTTTGCATTGTACCATACGAGTCTATTGCCACTTCTCTTTTATGCATCTACATAAATGCAAATACATATATTAAACAATTTTCATATTGAAATTTTATGCTTGTTGTCTTGATGTCTTCAAATTTAAAACGTTTGATGGCCGATTTTTACTTACTTAATGCGATGAATTCATGCCGTTTCCAAGTGAGCCTTCACATACTTGCTATTAAGTTCTTACAACATATGCCGTTGAGTTCATCCACCTTATTGAGCTAGTCTCTTAAAATGAAATTAATGCGTTACGCTTAATGTGGTTTCTATCTTCGTTAATATTTGATGCGCATACCAGATTATTTATAACAAGGTCTAGGATTATTTAGGTTAATTTTATTGCGACCTTGCCGTCAAGCTGTTGTCAGAGATCGCGGATCCCTTCGTTAAACTTTTGTATTTTAGCAGGTTGTTCCGGTACCAGAACTTAGTGGGACGCACGGCACGACCTGTCGCAGCACTTTGTTACTATCTGACAGCAGTATTCACCCAGGTGGCCCTTCATTAGTACGTTGACCGCCTATTAGTGTCATTCGTTAATGCCTTCATTGAATATACGATTACATGCATAGTTTAAAGTTGCCTTAACCACGTTTGACTGTCCTTCCCATTCATTGTAAAATATATCTTCAGACTCGATTGCCGCTTGTCATTCTTGTACTCTCAAAACGCACGGACTTCGCCATTATCTGCTTTTGTAGTCAACAATAGCATGTTGTGTCAACTCGCTGTATATCTCGTCTTGTTCTTTGTTTTGCCTCCTTTTTATATCAACCTAGAAATCCAAGATTTCGGTTGCTAGCGCTGGGCATTGCGTCATAATACGCAGCTCGATGGGCCAGTATCTACGGTATGCGGGTAACCTCGTCGTTTGGAAAAGAGCTTTCCTTAATTTGCTTAAATAAGTCTACCTTCAAGACGCAACCTCTTGTTCATACCGCCTTCGAATAACTAAAAAAGGAATGGCAAACTCGTCCCATGTTTAATGCAGAATTGCATAGTTTTAGAGGGCCGTTGCTCGTGCAGTATTTTCTGCGGAGTTGGCCATGATTGACGAGGTGCTGACTGAGGTGCTCGTACTCGAGTCAAGTGCTTAGGACGCTTAATGAATTGCAGCTATTCCACCTCAGAAATATTTCAATTGCGAGTTTGAGGTGTACTACAGGCGTATGTTTTGATTGACTGGTGTTTGATAGAAAACAACGGATGATTGCATAACTCGTTGGCTAATTTTGCGAATAAAAAGTCGTCCATCAGACTAAGAACCCCATTTGCAGATTTAAATTAAGCCTGCTACTGCTCTTCCGAGCATTTTTTTGGCAGAATTCGTACTTTTCCGATCTCAATCTATTCAACAGCAAAAGGGTATATTTCGGTTGGAGCCGTCTAAAGTCAGCCTGCAACAATAAGTAATTGCGTATCCGGTTTTTTAACTTTTTGCAACCACTGGCTACACTTACGCCATACGACACCAGAGGCAATGGTGAGGCACAGTAGAGTATGCGTCGAATCAGCCAACAGGCGGCTGGGGTCTGCCGCTCCGTCACCCTTTTGAAGCATCAGATCTCGAACAGTCCTCAATCTATTTTAGATGCTTAGAGTTTACTTCCTAAAAACGCTTCCGAGCAATATTTAAGAACAACTTTCGAACTGAAGTGTTGATTCGGGAGATGGAGAAATAGGCTGAAAGATGTTTGCACTCAAGCTGAAGGGAATAATTTGATGAAAGTAGATTCGTCTCGTTTCGAGACTTATTCGGCGGATGCTGTTAACCGTTCATTTAGGACATATAGTGTACCCCCCTAGGTACTTGGTCCGATAACTTCCGTGACCGGATGTACATCGAGCATACTCTTCGGGTTTAAGTTCCCGAGACTCGTGTTTAGTCAGATACTCCCTTCAATCGCGCCAGCTCGTTTTACAGCATCTAGGCGATGGTAGGAACTGATGGTGAATTGTGAGCAGTGATTATACTGACCCAGGGTTTACTTGAAAACTGCTTTCGAAATTTATCGGTATAGATTCACGTGTTGATGTGCCATTTCACAGAATGTAAGCAGTATAAAGGGAACTTTCCCTTGAAGCGATTAGTTTCCACGCAAAACAAAAGATGTGAACATGGGTCCTTACCTGTCCATTGATCAGCTGCAGTCGTATGTACTTATTGATGGAAGGGAGCGATGCTACCTCGATCCTTGTGTTGAGTGCAAGTAAAATTTTTGAACATGTTGGTAGGTGGTACTGGACATTGCTCGACCTAGAACAAGTTGGTTACTACCACTGTTTTGTGGCCAGTTACCGGGATAGGGAGGTACTCAGAGCTGTTTTGTGCTGCCTGGTGTCTGTTCCATGGTTACTCCGACACGTCTCACAGAACCGCTGTTGCCAAATGGGCTTTAATTTATTTGCGCCAAGGGGAGTTTCCGAGCATCATTCTCGCTAGCCACCATATTCCAACGACAAGGCACTGGGAGAGGGGCGGGGACAACGGTTATGGTACCCAAATTTCTCCGCCATGTATATTCCGATCCTCACGTACAGACGTAGAACAAAATTCGATAAAGCGAGTGAATGGGAGTTTACCACCACATTCAGTTCGGCGAATGTCGTCAATTCGACAAACTGTCTCCATCTGGCGTATTCAGTTTTATACGAAGAACCGCGAAGTATTCCTTGAGTCGGTGTCTTCCCTTGCGTACCAGTGAAAGACCCTAATTACGCTGACTGGGGGTAGTAAGGTGCGATCCAGGGTCTCCTTTTTTCACCTTTTAAGTTTACCTAGGCTTTGCAGCCTCTTCTGGTGACCCTATTCTCGGGGGTGCTGGACTAAATGAAGTTTACTCCTTACTGTTCTAACCAGGTTCTGAGTTACAGGAGATGCGACTCATCCTGGGCTGGCTGACTACTCATCAAACGCATCGTTCAAGACAACATAGTTTCTTTGAAAACCTAGCACCGTAAATAGGATTGTTACGATCACCGCGTGCAATAATTATGTTTGTTTTTACCATTACCGGACGCCTTCGCACCAGTAGCTTGTTTTACTCGAATAAGCTATTGTTTCTCTAAACTGCGCATTTACGGAGACACGCAATACAAATTGTTAAACCAAAATTAATAACACAGGGATCTTGGGTACGCAAGGAGGCCTGTGAGGTCAGGCATATGCTCTGGTGCGCTGACTCCGGCATTTTTGAAAAAAGAAAGTGGGTATCGGGAGTGTACCCCGCGGGCTGTATAAGAGGATGTGATTGGTTGGAAACCGAAGTCAGATTTCACTGGACAATTTGCTCCAGAGGCAGACCGAACTTTGTGACCTTGTAGTGCCGGTTGAACAAGCACCGAACCTCGTGTTCAGTGGAGCTCTGGGCAAGGTTGTGAGTGACAGACAATGCATCCGACCGTAGGAGCTGCTGTTCTACACGCTTTGATCACGGCCAAAAAAACATGCTTCGTTTGGACGTGCGCTTATTGTTATTGCCGTACAGCCTAAGCCTAATGAATCCTGACCGAAACACGAAAATAAGAGAGATTTCTTGGTGTGAAATGTATTCCCGAGTTACGTCATACAAGGAGACGGGCTGGATTTTGCCTGAGTACCTTTCTGGAATCTGGGCTACTCACGCGAGGAAAACTGTAGGCCAAGCAGTGTGTCCGTTATAGATTTCTCTCGATGTCAGTTTAACCTAACTTTTATGTCGTCTAGAGGTCATAATTAACTTAAGCGTTTTATATGCGTATTCTGAAACCAGAACGCCTACCGCAAGAGCTTGATTTAATAGGGAAGACCCTTGCTACTGCGATCTTCAGGCCTGGTTCCTTGTGGGAGGCTCAAAATGTAATGTCATCGGGGGGGGGGGGGTAGTATATTCTGTACAGACCTAGTGAAGAATAGTATGGCCTAAGTTGATGGTGTGACGAATGTGCGAAAACCTGCAAGGGCAGCACACGAAGAAGTGGGAGCGCGGCGGTCGTCACAGCATCTACAGCCTGGTTAAAAGTCATGGAAGACAATAAGTTGAAACAGGATATTTCCGCGTCGAAAGTGCTTTGCATCAGTCTCTGCCAAGCGGCAGTAACCGCAGTGTCTTAAGGCGTTTTTAGTGTGTGCGCTGTTGAAAGGCCTACCCTGCGAGATGTGTCCGTATGACCAATCAAAAGAAATGGCGTCTATTTGTTCGCTTCGAGCTTGCGTGCGTTTTAGGCAGCAAGTCGAATGGGTGCATGCACAGGGACAAGAGTGTGCGCAAATTTTGTCATGCGCGAATACCCAAAGGCTTGGCGAGCAGAGAGAGGGTAAGTCTATGGAAGGCTGCTGGACGCGGTTTACCACAGTACCCCCAGCAAGACCGATGGTGGCGTTGACCGACGCTGAGGACACGATTGGTGTCTAAAGCCTCGAATTACAAATGGTAAGGAAAGTGAACATGACGTCCACTACAGATGATATATCCAGCAGGCGAAGAAATGGAGTCACTAGGTTCTCTAACGGGAGTGTTAGAGTTGGATGCGGTGTCAGGTCTAGGATGCGGACACGAGGATAGAACGAATAATAGGGACCGTTGGAGAGCGGGTTAAGGAGGACGGGAAGACGGGGGCTAGGAACTGGCGAGGTGTCCGGAAAAGCAGCCTTGGGGTGGTCTACGTTAGCGAGCAGCTCTACAGTACCACGCTGGATTTGTAATTTTTTTCTTTGTTCAAGAGAAAACCCGAAAAGTTCCGCCATAAGTTTGTTCCAGGGGCTGGTAAACTCGATTCAAACGCAAAGAGACATAAGAACATGTCACCAAGTCTTTCTCCAGATGAGACGCGGAGACGGAGGGCCTGGACGGAACTGCAGATAGCGTGCACAAAAACTGCTGGAGACGATACAGGAGGTTTGGATGATCGCTGAGTGCAACTTGAAAATGTGGCGAGATTATCTCACCGGGAAGACGGACCGGGGCAGTGAACTCTAGTTTGGCAGCGGAACAATGCTCGATGTGATGGAGGAACAGATTTTCAACAGGAACAGGGGAGGTGGTCCGTCCGGGTCGACCGCGGCACGCAGGGAGGCCTTCAGTTGGTGGTTGAATCGCTGGACCATCTCGTTGGCAGAATGGGTTATAGGCTATATGGCCAATGCAAGTACAGCCTAAAAAGGGTAGAAGAAACTGGAATAGGTTAGACGCCACGCCTGTCGTGGTTTTGGAGGGAATGCCAAATATGGCAACCCGACGACTGAGGAAAGTCTTGGCCATCGTGGATACCTCGATATTAGGCAGCGAGATAGCCTCCAGCCACCGAGTGAATAAATAGGGACAGTCGTTAGACAGAGGCAAGGGGTCTTCGACGCTTAGCTAAGTGTGATTTAACTTTGTACTTGTGCCGAGGAAAGTGCCAATGCATGCCTTATTGTGCCGGTGGACCGTGCTGCCATGAAAACTGAGTCAAGCCTGTGTACAAGCATTGAGAAACTTGTGCATATCAGGTCAGACGAAGCGGTCAGAAACCAATTAGTCGGTAGCTCGACTCCCAGAGTGAGATAGATTTTGCAGGAACATAAAACAGTGCATTGAAGGGGTGGTGACACAAATGGGCAGTTAAAGTCACAGAAGGTGGTGTCATAGCCAGTAGTCAGTTACAGTCTGGAAACAACACGGCATCGTTTGGCAGCCGCTGCAGCCATGTCGATCCCGAGAGTTAGTTGCAGGTGGCCAATAGAGGGTCTGGACAGTGTGTCAGCGACTTTATTGCGTACCACATCAATGTGGATCTGTCCGAAGTTAACTGTGAGATATAATCCGGTTGTCGAAGTTCCTGAGCTTCAGCTTGTCGGAATGTGACTTCGAAGCGTGGCAAAAGGGGTTTGTGGTTGGAGAAGTGCCGGAAGTGCCTCACGTCAGATTGGACAGCCAGATTTCCCCGTCCAGGTGTACTTTAACGTGATTTGGCAAGTTTAATCTTCTTGGGAAAGAAAGTTATGGGTCAGGACTGACCTGTGATGAGTTGGTGAAGAACCGCGCCGACTGAAAAATTAGACGCTTCAACCATGGGAGCATCGGGGACAAAGCGCATTAGGTGGGTGGCATCGGCAAGGGTAACCTTTGCGTTGTCAAAAGCAACAGGGGCGTCTGCTGACAGCTTAAACACACGTTTGGAAGAGAAGATATGTGAACGGCAAAATGGTGTCAGCATGGTTCGGAAGGAACCGGCGGTAGCAGTTCATCATGCCCAGCAAACACTGAAATTGAAGCCTGGAAGAGGGAGATGGGAAGTCACGGATAGCTGCAACCTTGGCAGACAGAAGACGGACGCCATTAGTGTCGACCAGTTGCCCAGGAAACTCGATGGAAGACACACTTGAACGGATTGAGAACAACGTCAAACTGTTGAAGGCGGTCAAACACCATTCCGAGATGTTTCTTGTGTTCCTCCACAGTAGAGCTCGCCACCAAGAGGTAATCAGTATGGGCGTAGACGAAGAACGCATCCTGTCGACGAAGGTTTGGGCGGCGGTGCAATAGCTAAACGTCATGGGCAAGAACTCAAAGACGCCAGAGGACAATGTGAAGGTCTTCTTCGAAGCGTCCACTGTGGCGGTGGGATTTTGGTGAAAGGTCCGCATCAGGTAGCTCTTCAAGAACACGGACTCGCTGCATAGGGCACCGGAAAAATTCTGACGGTGCGTAACAGGGTAGAGGTCTGGGGCTGGTGACATTTTCAAGGCGCTGTAGTCATCAGTAATGGCCTTAGGAACCATGTGGAGGGATGAGACCTGTAGGCTGTCGGAAGATGCCCATCTGAAGCATGGGCTCAAACTCGGCCTTGGCGGAAGTGTGACTACCAGGTGCGTGACGGCGGAGCCGAGAAAACACAAGAGGGCCATTCGTGCAGCTGTGATGCACAACGTCATACGGCAGGGTGCATGCGTTGGAGTTCGGGCGGGTGAGAGCAAGGTATTTGGCGGGAAGCTGTCGAAATTGAATCTCTTGATCAGGTTCAAGACGGAGTTTTTGTGGGAGAATTCAGATGAAGAGATACCTCGGGCAGCGAATTTAATAGTCTGATCATGCACACTGGAATGACGGCAAGACGAACACCCAGGGGATGAGACGCCAAAAGCCTATATCCAGTGAGAGGGAGCAGGTGTCGAAGGTGGCAATATGAGAGTTGTTAGAGCTGGTTGCTGATGTATGGATGACACAACTGAGCACCGGTATCCACCAGGGAAAATCTGCCACTCCGGGTGCTGCAGGCATAGAAGGTGTGACCAGCGCTTGAGACCAATGAGATTCATCGTACGGACCTTCGGGCCGATCCGTTTGCTCTGCATGGAAAGGTGCAGCGACAGGCTCTGTCACCATAGGTTGTGTGAACCAACAGGTGGTAGCTGAATTGGAATGAGCTGAGCTAGAAATGCAGGGTAGATGATTTCTGTGGCTTCCGAGATGAAGAGTTTGTTTGCTCTTGAAGGGTATCTTCAGATACGAAAGATGAGACACCACTGGAACTACGGGAGTTTGCAGTACGGCAAGTGGTTATTTGAAAAAGCCGTGCATCTCTATCAACCGCTCGACCACTGGGGTGAATTCTACGGCAGTAAAAGAACCAGAAGCAGGCGCCACGATACCCGAACTTTCTGGTGAAAAAGTGGCTATGGGCAACAATTGACAATATCGTAAATTTGGAAGAATAATGTGTTTGATGGAAATCACCAATTGTGGAAAATATTTGCGGTGTCAACAGAACGAAGGTTTCCCGGATCAAAAGTCAGAGAGAAGAAGGTTCCTCCAAATCACAAGTCAGGCAAGACGGTGTCGGTGGACAGAAGTGTACTGACGTAAAATAGACAGTACAAAGGCTGAGTTATGCGCGCCGTATCAGTAGGCAGAATTGTGTCAGCTGCTGTCCAGCTTTGCCTGCTGAACGTTCTTAGTGAACCGAGCAGCCAGCCAGGTGGCAGCCGCGCGTCAATTAGCTGGCACCTTAAGCTGCGAGTAGACGTGGGTAGCATAGGGCCAATAAAAGATCGCAGCCGTTGCCAATCGGGAGTTTGTCACGTGCGAGAAGATAGCTAGCGTGACAACGGAAGGCCGCGTGAATCAGCGCAGCGGCAGGCTCCCACAGGAGTATGTTGGAATATCGTTTACTGTGACAAAGGGCTTTGTCACGTGCTAGATCTAAGCTGTGTCTTAACGTCAGTTGTCTGAGTGTGTGCGTTCCCTGCTGGGAAGCCTTGACTGTGGCCTTTTTCCTATGTCGTCTGAGCAGTCAGATGAAACATCACGCAGCCATTGGCTTCGAGCTTACGCGCGGATGAAGTGGTGAGTCGACCGGCAGCGTAAGAAAGGCTAGAGACAAGGAAGGTTATAGGGCGCGAGTACCTAAAGGCTGGGTGAGCGAAGACAGCACGAGTCAGCGCAGCGGTCCTGGGGACGGGCTACCACAACTTCTCCCAACAGGCACTGAGCTTTCGGTGCCATTACCTTGACGGCAAATGTGTTATCAACAAACGGAACAAGTTGCAGAATTACCATGATCACCTTACTTCGATCTTTCCAGATCTACAATTCACGAGATGAAATGAAAATGATAAGCAGCTGCCCTTTCTTGATGTACGAGTCGTGCAAACTCCTAAGGGCGAAGTAGAAACAACGGTCGGCAGGACGGCGACGAACACCACACAAATTTTCATAGCAACCATCTGGGGGCTCAGAAAGGGAGCTGTATAAGAACACTGTCGAAAAGGATCCAGACTCACTGCAGCAATCCATATGAAACAGCAGGTGAGGCCCCATATTTCCGTGACCACTTTATGCGTAACGGCTATACGGGGACCGGCATAAGCCGATGCCTTCGTGTGCGCCGTCTGAGGTCTCAACGAAAAGTGGCCATAAAATATGGTATGCGTTGCCATGCATCAAAGACGTGTCAGAAGCGACCGAGCGCATTGCTACGGGACTAGGCCTGGAAATCGCATACCGACCCAAAGCGACCATATACAGCCGTGTCATGAAAATCAAGGATCGAGTAAATCCTAGTGAGCAGTCGGATATAGTGTACTGCACATTGTGCTGAAACTGTCCTTGAGATTACGTAGGACAGACGAAAGCATGCTTGGTTCGCGCATACACGCTCATAAGCTTGCTGTAAGACGGGTTGACGCATTATCATAAGTGCCTGCTCACGCCTATGAGAGAGGTCACGAGTTTACCTTCTTAGCCGCGAAGATAATAGCCCACGCTGGCAGCAAGGCAGGCCAAGATCTGATCAAAGCTTGGGCCTTGGGTGAGACCTCGGTCAATCGATTTATTGATCTGGCGCCGGCATACATAGCCTTTCGCATGCATCTCCGGACTGACGTCAATAGTGGTTGATGGGCCCTTGCCCCCTACAACGGTTGCCTCTTTTTTCTTCGCTGAGGCTCTTATCTCTGACGATGGACTTCAGTAAGAATTCGAAATCTCAGACGAATTAAACTATAACTCCAGTGACCGACGTACGTCCCTCTTCGTTGACTAGTTCTACAACTCTGACCTCTCTCCTACTTTACCTCAAAGCCGCCAGCCGAACAGAACATACGATCGATGAGGAGGGGGCCAGCTAGTTTGTCCCAGGAAGGGCTCGCAACCGTGGGAGTGGAATTGTCGGCGCGGACAACGTGTTGCAAACACACATGGTGTCGGGGTCACCAAACATCAAGGGCTGGTTGCTGTACCGAAAAACACAAGAATCCCCAAATCAGGAGCCAGGCGTCACAGAGTTGAGCCGAACAGCTTTACCGAGCTGAAGTAGCCCTACAATAGCTACTACAAGCGCTGCATACAAAAGCCGGTTGCATCGCGCAAAATGTATGGATGAGGCGGGGGTTTCGATTAGCTTCGAGCGTTTTCGACAGCGAGCGTGCGAAATAACAAGAGCGCGCAGTGAGCGAGGCTTCACGAACGAAGGCAGCGTGAGTCATCGCAGCTGCGCTGAGCAGCAGACTCCTAAATACACACACGCACCATTCACGAAGTTGCCCAGAGGATCGATCAGGTGGTGTGGGAGCATGCTGAACTTGAGCAGCGCGAGAGGTGAAACGGTTCCTGTCTATCGTTTAGAGTGTTTCTAAAAGTAGCGGTGGACGCAGGAGGGGGCAACGGAGGTCAGAAATCCTGCTCCGCTCACTGTTATAAGTATTGTCAAAACCGATTTATTCATGGAACAGCCAGCAGTATTTGATCTCAGCTGCGAGGAATACCAAGTGTTATTATAGTCTTCGGGCTTTATTGAAGCGGGCGTGTTTACTAGGTGGCGGACTACTTATCAAAGTGCTCAGTCTGACATTAAATAACTATTCTGTAAAAATTTCTAAGTGTACCACGCGCAGGCATCAAGTCTGCGCGTGTTTCTGTGCGTTAAGGTTATACGGGTGTGAATGTATGAACGTCAGTCAGCCACCTGATCACTTGTTTACGCGATGGCAGTTTGTGATTGGCTGTCTCAGGGGCTGCATGCATGCACAGGGCGTCATGGGCCTGTAAACACGCTTTGTGCGGGGCGCATTTCACGCACCAGGATCAAGTAATCATAAACGTGTGTCGGTGTAAATACGCGAGATTGACGTTGCGAGTCGAGGCAAACAACATCCGTCCATTTGTGTGACGATAAGAGGATCCAGGTGTTAAGCTGGTTGGCGCAGCTCATTAAAGCTTGTATTGGGTACCACTAGGATCAAGGCTACTCGTGATCAAATTGATTATATCGCGTACACGCGTGACGATCTGCGGCAGCGGATCTGGCGACCCCGACCCATTCTCGCATCCAGAGATGGAAACTTAACATTGAAAATCAAAGGACCCCTTTTATGTTTTGTCGCACTGTACCAGGCCAGGTTTTGTGTTGACATCTCTAATTGAAACACGGCACTGTGTCAAGGGCAGAAACACTGAGCTCAAGGTGGAGGATGGTGAACCAACCCAAATAACCGCAAACGCGTTTCTTTTAGTGCCTGGGATAACCTCAAGATGGTGCCGCAACAACCACGGACCGTCTTATTTCACTCGAAGTCAAAAGTGGTCAAACAACTCCGGTTTTCGTTCATTATAAACACACGAAAACCCAACAATCACAGCCGTATAGGAGTACTGAATAGACGAATGGCTATTGCCCTCTCGGAAGAAGCTAACCGTGCACTACTAGCATGGGAACCAGTCAACGACCGAATGGCCTATGTTCGACTAAAAGGCCATTTTACGAACATCTCGGTCGTATCTGTATATGCACCTACGTCGGCGGCTGAACAGCAAGAGAAAGATAATTTCTACTCACAGCTGCAGGAGCTAGCTGAATGACTCTCTCGTCGAGATCTGCTAAGTGTTGCCGGGGACTGGAATGGCCAGACTGGGCCCGGTGACCCAACAAACAGCCACCTTCTTGGTCGTTTTGGGCTTGGCTCTCGAACGGACAATGGTGAGAGGATGCTCCAGTTTGCCGAACAGAACCGACTGTTTGTCACCAACACATGCTTTCAGCATCGTCACAAACATCTACTGACTTGGTATTCGAACGATGGCCGTACCGCCAGTCAGATCGATTACATTCTAGTTGGTTCACGGTTTCGCAGCTGGGTACACGATAGCAGGTCGATGCGAGTTGCCGAAACTGGTAACTTCCACGGGTCTGACCATGTTCTCGTTCACACGCGCCTGAAGGTTCACCTCTCATCTGTACCCAAACTGCCACGTGCGAGACGCCTTGATGTCGCATAGCTCCGGCAAACCAACACTACCGAGGCTTTAAGCACAGAAATCCAGTCCCATCTTATGACCCAGGCTGACAACGAGGGCAGTAGCAAGTGGCCATCACTGAAGAAATCCATCTATGGGGCAGCTGAGAAGATTCTCGGATTCACTCAGCGGTGCCGCAGTGACTGGATCAGCGGAAGAACCCTGCAGCTATCGGCCGAGACGACTCGAGCCAGGTCCCGGAACGATGCCTCCTTCCGCCAAATTCGAAAGCTGACAGCAAAGTCAGCTAGAGATGATCAGCAGAAGTATTGGTCCGAAACGGCAACTTCTATGGAGCAGGCTTCTCAAATCATACGCCATGTTAGTGGTAAGCCTCCGACACCCTGTGATTCTGTTCGCAATGTGAATGGAGGATTCATTGCCGACAAATCGGCCAAGGTCGATCGCTGGTGTGAACACTTCGAGCACCTACTCAACTTTGACGAACAACCCATCACATCCTTCCTATCCTCCACAGCGGATTTTCAATCCTCTCCTGCCTACGCAGTGTCGTGTGACATCCCTTCCGAAGACGAAGTTACTGATGCAATGCAGAGGCTACGCAACAAGAAGGCGTGCGGAGAGGACGGTATTCCTGCAGAAATCTACAAGTCCTGTGTCGACACCCTGGCTCCTCGGCTCCATGAGGTGATTGTACAGGCGTGGAGAGAAGAAACTGTTCCCGATGACTGGTGCTCAGGTATCCTTGTACCTGTCCACAAGAAGGGAGATAAGACAAGATGCGAGAAGTACCGTGTTGCTGCAAAAGTCTTCGCTGTTGTTCTTCTCAGGCGCTTCCAGTCTGTACGTGACTCCAGGACACGACCTAACCAAGCCGGATTTCGAGCTGGGCGTGGATGTTCGGATCAAATATTCATACTGAGGCGCACTCTAGAATTCCGCCATAGCTACCAGCAACCGACGGCCGTTTTCTTCGTCGACTTTGCCGCCGCATTCGATTCCATCCATCGTGAGTCCCTGTGGCGAATAATGGAACTGGATGGAATGCCGACCAAACTCATTGCGATGATTAAGGCCTACTATCGGTCTACAGCCGCACGAGTCCTGGTCCACAACAATCCCTCTCAGTCGTTCGATATCCGGTGTGGTGTCCGACAGGGCTGCGTCCTTTCGCCCATTCTGTTTAACTACGTCATTGACTGGATTCTTGGCAAAGCCCTACATGAAGAGGACGGTGTTGAACTTGCACCCGGACGCCGACTAACTGATCTTGACTACGCCGATGATATTGCACTGCTAGCCTCAAACTTTGATGGTCTACAGTCAGTAGTGTCACGGTTAAATGAGATCGCTATGCTGGTAGGCATGTCCATTAATTCCGGAAAGACGAAGTTGTTCTCAAGCTGCATCCCTGACCAGGAAAAGGCACCCCTGGGGATTAATGGCCATCAACTTGAAGAATTAGACAGCTTTAGATACCTCGGAACGAGGCTGCTACCGAATGGGCAGAGCAAGGACGACATTGTCTCCTGTATCGATGCTGCTCGCTGGGTTTTCTCAATCCTTCGAAAGCGCCTATGGATCCGACGTGACATCTCCATCGCCACGAAGATACGTGTATATCGTGCATCCATCTGGTCAGTCCTCCTCTATGGATGTGAATGCTGGGCTGTGCGCGCTGAAGATGAGCGAAGACTGGAGGTCTTTGACCACCAGTGCCTGAGGACGATCCTGCGAGTAAAGTATAGCGACTTCATCTCAAATGAGACAGTCCGCATCCGCTGCGATCGTATCACGAGGATATCTCAGGCCATTCAAGAAAGGCGACTGAGGTGGTTCGGACACGTGCTC
>JAYGXS010000006.1:18770226-18784058 GCA_036362985.1 Ligula intestinalis | reverse complement strand
TATATATATATATATATATATATATATATATATATATATATATATAATGAAAATAGAAGACTCGTCGGAAAAGAGAGATATACTCGTGTAAATTCTTTCAGGCCGGTAACAACAACCCGTCGTAAGACAAAATGAAAGGTGAGCGGTAAGACTGTCGCACTGTCGCAGAGGGAGATGAGCATATAACTAAACACCAGTGCATCTCTCTTTTTCCGACAAGTCTTCCCTTTTCCCCATATCACTTCGTAATGCACGCCATTTCAGTTATTCAATATATCATTATATCGCAAGGCTCGGGTAAACACACAGAAGAGAAAGACGATTTCTGGGTCGACGAAATGTATACAGGCGTAAACAATTAGCCGAGTAACGACGACGGACTGGGTGGCAGGGGGCAGGCATTGATCAACGTAAGTAAGAAATAGAATGGCGGGCACGATTTTACGAGGTTACCGTCGGTTAGCCCAGAAACCACTTCAGTTGCACGAGTCCTTATTTCCTAAAGTTTGTTTAGACCAGAGGTGCATAACAGCAGTACTTTTGAGGCAAATAGAACAGCACAGCACAGCATAGACAAACACAAACACCCACCTTAATGTAGGAGCAGAGACCATCGCCCTTGTTTTTGCCCTCGGCGTCCTTGTACAGTTTCACGCGCAACTTTTCTGTCAGTGGATCGTTCATGATCATACCGCATTTGGACATCAGTTCAACGAAACCGGACTCTGTGATGCTGGGTGGCAGGCCGGAGACGTAGACATGGGTGTTCTTCTCGTCTTCTATCTGTAGGCGGTCGGAGGATTAACAGAAGAGGCGTTAAGATGTACTGGCGGTAAGACTGGTAGGGACAATTCTGGTTTAGTTGCTGACTTCAGTAAAAGTAAACTACAAGAACTCCCTTGTAATATAGACTTACATCTTTGTAACTTATGCACTTATTTACCATAGTGAGAACACAGGTACTATCTCCAAGCCCACATACTTGATTCGCTGGCATTCCGTGGCTGTTTTACGCAGCTGCGAGGGTCCCGGCTCATCAGCATACCCCAATAGCATGCAGTATTGTAAATGATTACACAAGTTATACTTGCGTGGTAACCCCCCGCAGTGGCTGAAGGCCTTTGCCTATAAACTTTGAATAATATATTTACCTACTCCAGTTTCAAAAATTAATTTGCCAGGAAGGTGAAAAGCTGCTACTGCTCCTTAGTGGATAGTTTGGATTGTCCTATCAGAATGTTCTGTGCAAATGCAATCGAAGCACGTATAAAAACATCTTTTTTACACTTATTTGGCAGTAAATAACGTATTTTCGTAGAGTTTATGCTCAAACAAAGGGTAATTTAGCTGGCGTTGTGCATACGCGTAGGCTCTTTATAGTACATGCTGTAAACTTGCCAATTAAGAAACATCCTACGGTTTTTTGTGCAATAAAGAAGGAGTCATTGAACGTGCGCACGTTTCGCAAATATATGGATGATGTTGTATGCTTCAAAAAGGACTGTTGATAAACTGTTTTAATCTTAAAAAACAATGACTTAAAACGCCTTCACATTCTAAGCCCTTCAAGATAAATAAAATGTAAAAAATTTTCATGTAGACGCAATTTACTAAAATTAAGTAGAGAAAAGGATGTCTTTGTTAATTGATCAAAAATAAACGTAAAAAGATATCCTGTTACAGAAGTCACCATTTTAGGGCATTCGCCTTTTTTCGAGCAGACGAAAACACGCGCATTAAAAAACCGGCACGCTGTATGCTAAGCAATACTACAATCTCGCCTCGTAGTAGTAGTAGTAGCAGCGCAAAAGGCTACTGTCACTTAAAACTAAGTTAGGCGGTGTTTCTGGCCTGCATTGGGGAAGGCTGCTAACGCCCGATTCCTGCTCGGTCATCTTTACTTTGTCTTATCACCGGTTCAAGCAAGGAGAGGGTTTAGATCGTGGTAGATGGCTGCACGTCTACTCTCAGTGTACTTGACTACAGTCCCTATCCCTGCTCTTGGACATATGGTGGACATTCTAGAAATTGATGGTCGAACTATCAGTAGCACTAGTACCGCCTAACTGAGATAGCATTTTTGCCGTTTAGAATGTCTCACCTACTGCACATGAACCTAGGGCACACTCCAAAAATACACTTAGTCATCTGCTGCCACAGCACTCGCCTCATACCACTCCGGTGGAGCATTTTTCTTGCGCTTGCGTGGTGGAGCTGCGGCAGTCGCCTCAGCACCCGACGCAGCAGTACCTGACTCTGAGTTGTTGTTTTCGCAGCCACCGCCGTCGCCGCCAGCTAACGTGGTGTTGGGCTGGGCGATGGGTATGCCCAGTCGTTGTTCCTCCTCGGCTCGGGCCAGCGCTTCGTCGGCTGAAATATCGGCAGCGGCTGTAGCAGCTGCCGATCGCGGTTTTCTGGATTGCTTGGGTGCAGGAGCAGCAGTCGGGGATGGCGCAGATGATGGTACAGCCTCAGCTGCACCCTGGCTGCTGCTACTGCGCTGCAGGAAGTCTTCATACCAGAGGCGATAGGCAGGCGAAGCGTAGTACTCAGCCAAGGCGGCCTCAGCCTGCTTTATCTCCTCGCTCAACTCAGCCTTTCCATTTTGCGTCGCGGCGTTGGCGGCTTTAAGCTGGTCAAGCTGTGCGGCAAAAGTGGCCCAGGCTGCATGCGCTGACAGCTGTTCCGGTGAGAGAGTGGTTGTGCCAGGCGCTGTTTTGGGGGGCTGCTGTTCCTGCGGCTGTTGTTGTACACCAAAGTTTATTTGGTAGTTTGCAATGAAGTCGTCATCAATCTAGACCGGAGGAAGGACAAAAAATTTGAACGGTATCGGGCGAAACGAGGGTGCTGGATAGTCAGAAAAAGTTGGAGTGACGGTAGAAGGTGATAGTAGGAAGTTTTCCAGCCCTATGTTTTTTCCTTCATGGATATGCTGAAGGCCTATTTCAGGTATACGGCTTTAGTCGACGGAAGCTTGTGCTCGTCATGCCATTTTTAGATTAATAGCTAAATTTTACTTCGCAAAAACGACCATGAAGGGTTAATATATATGGAAATGTATACAGGTGAGAAAAATTTGCCGATTAACGAGAATATGCAGTGTGATGTTACGTGGACTTGCCATACAAGACGCGAAAAGCAAACACACGCGGTCAAAGTGCCACTCAATGGCTATATAACTCTGACGATATTATGGCTGCATATAAAATCACAAAAATCCTACCTGAAACGGTCTGTCAACCTACTTGCAGAAGAAGTATAGTCACAAGGGGAAAAAATGGATCCGGGCCCGTTACCTAGATACACCATGCACTGTACAGATCGGGAAGAAGGCGTGTCAATCACTGCAATCATTATTTTATTCGTTTGAGCTTTCGAAATCATGCTGGAGTCGATATTCAAAAATACACTCTTTGCAATCTGATTTAAAATATCGCTAGAGCACCAAAAAGGGCGTCAATATGTAGGGATTTGCAGTGCGCATGTAAGGAAAGCGAGGATACTAACGGATTAGACAGAGGGTAACTCTACAGAAGAGTCTGTTAAAGTAATAAATACATGACGTAATCAAAATTTACCACCTAGAAACAGACAGCTAAAATATGACAGTCAGGTTACTTTTATATGTGAATGGTAAGTACAACATGACCTTTTGAACACGGTCATGAGAGTTTGTTATTAAGAAACCGACTGTGTTAGAAGCACACATACAAGAATTTAAACGCTGCTATATTAGTATAAATGAACCAAAGCCGGAGGATTTCGAATCATACTGCATAAGAATAATTACTAGGCAATCGACCAGTACCGGAAAACGGCGAACCGAAATCCAATCCTCGACCTCCTTGCCGGTGGTTAGCGGGCAACGTGAGGAAACTCATGGCAAACAGAGGGCAATGGCAGGTAAAGCCGGGGACGTTATCTGGAACAAAATTCCCAAGAAACTTCATAGACAATACGAATATCACGGAACTCAATACTGCCACGGCGTCATCGGGAAGCAACGCGCTACGTGGTCATCTGGTGCCCAGAGTGCCAAATATGCAAGCCAGTGCTGTCAACTTGAACAGTGCTACGGCGTCCCTGGGAAGCGACGCGCTCCGTGGTCGTCTGGTGCCCGGAATGTAAAATAGGCAAGCCAGTACCCTAAATTCACGACACACTTTGAACATCGGTTGCTGGAATGTGCGGACATTGCTTGATCTCGGCCGTCAAGCACGTTTAGCACGCGCATTATGGGACTATAAAGATGACGTTGCCTGTCTGTCAGAAGTTCGTGTCCCAGACTCTGGAACGAGAGAAATCAAGGTCCCAGAAGAGGATGCTGAGTACGTGCTCCTCCACAGCGGACCATAAACGAACACAGGACTGCATGGGGTGGCAATAGCCATGATAAAGAAGGTGCATAACACGCTCTTAGCGTTTGAACCTATCTCAGAGCGGATTTCCACAGCCCGCCTCAAAGGCGCCATAGCAAATATGTCTGTGGTTGCCGTTTATGTCCCAACATCGCAAGCGGATGAAGCAGTTAAGACGAAGTTCTATGAACGCCTTCAAGCTACAGTGGCCAGGATACCCCCTAGAGACTTGCTCTACGTCGCCGGAGACTTGAATGCCAGGACTGGCCCGTGCAATGAGACCACGAGACGCATCGTCGAAAAATACGGAATGGGCCAACGTTGCGACAACGGAGAACGATTGGTAACATTTGCTGATTAGAATCATCTCGTCGTTACAAACATTTATTTTCAACACCCCCATCGGCAGTTGCTAACATGGTATTCAAACGATGGCCGAACGGCAAACCAGATAGGCTACATCTTAGTACGCTCAAGGTGGACCACCTCAGTATCCGACAGCCGATCGTTGCGAGGTGCGGAAGTTGGGTCAAATCATGTTCTTGTCCGTGCCCGCTTTAAGCTCCATTTGTCGAATCGAAGTAAGAAACTGCCCCAAAAACGTGTTAATGTTATGGCACTATCAAACACAGAAACGCGTGTAGCGTTCAACGAAAGTCTCACTGCACGGATTTGAGATCAATCCACTGTTCGCATCGAACCTCCAGATAACGTCGATAATCAAACTTCACCAGATTCTCAGTTGCCACACTTGAGAGACGCGCTACAAAGTGCGATGAATTCGAGCTTGTAACAACAGGTAGTACCGAAGAAGGACTGGATCTCCACAACCACCCTCCATCTCTCGGCATAAGCTAGAATCGCTCGGTTGTCAAACTCAGAGAACTACCGCTCACTGAGACGTCAAACTACGCGATCAGCAAGATGCGACCGTCAGAATCATTGGACCAAGTTAGCTGGCTCTATGGAATCAGGTTCAAACTCTGGTAACTTCCACTAGCTCTATTACCTTTTGCGTAAAGCAGCTGGCAAATATAAACCATCTTGCACTACCGTTCGGGATAAATCGGGTCAAGTGATAACTGATATGGCTAGCAAAATCGATCGATGGCGAGAGCATTTTAGTGAGGTACTGGATCTGCCTATACGTTCACTTGCGAACCTACAGCTATCAACTGGAATTCCATACGGTAGTGACTGCGAGCTACCTACGAGAACTGAACTGGAATCGGTATTACAACGATTAAGAGTTCAGAAGTCGGCGGGTGAAGATGGTATCCCAGCAGAAGCCTACAAAACTAATTGTTCTGCTTTGACGGAATCACTACACCAACTGTACTTGACTATATGGACTACCGAAGTCAGCCCGACTGACTGGTTACTGTTCATTATTTTACCGATATCGAAGCGCGGTGACATGAAACCATGCTCAAATTACCGCGGCATCAGCCTCATAGATATAGCCGCCAAAGTGCTTGCGACCATCCTTCTCCGTAGATTTTCGACTGAGCGCAATCTTCGCACTCGTCCTAACCAGGGAGGATTTCGTCCAGGTAGAAGATGGATTGACTAGATCTTCATTCTACGCCGCATACTAGAGCACAGACATTAAAACAAAAAGGTCACTACCGCCTGTTTCATTGACTTCAAGACCGCCTTTGATTCTATCGACAGAGAAGATTTATGGCAAATCTTGCTTGCTGACGGTCTCCCACCAAATTTGCTCAATCCGATCAAAGCTTACTATAGCAAACCATGAGCCCGAGTAAGAACCCTTGGCGAAGAGTCAAATTCTTTCCCTTGGACTTGTGGAGTTTGACAAGGGCACCCTCTTTCTCCAGTTCTCTTCAACTTCTTGATCGACTTGGTAATGCATCAGTCAATTCTACCTGACAGTGGATGTGAAATCAGCCCTGAATTCAGAGTACCTGATCTGGAATATACCGATGAAATTGTAGTACTCGGTAAAACTTCCCAACGCTAGACCGAATCACCAGCTTTGCTGCAACTGCTGGCCTGACAATTAATGTGCGCAAGACGAAGCTCCTGAATACGTATCTGGGCACAGCACAACCACTGTTTATCAGCGGTCAACCCAATTGAAGAAGTCAGCTGCTTCCGGTATTTGGGTTTGAATATGCTAGCCAATGGACAGGTCAAAGATGAAATCAAGAACCAAATCGCGCAGGCTAGAAATGCATTTAGGCTGCTAGCCAGACCACTCTGGTCTCGCTCAGACATCAGCTTGCGTACTAAGCTGCTGATATACAAAGCATCAATCAGACTGGTGTTAGTATGTACCTGCGAAACATGGCCAGTGAGAAAGGCAGACATCCTATCGCTCGAAGTCTTTGACCGGTGGTGCCTTCGACGACTCTTAAGAGTCTTCTGGCAGGATCGAATCTCCAATGTTGAGCTATACCGCAGATGTTTCGAACTACCAAGTCTAGCATCGTACACCCAGCATCACCGACTGCAATGGTTTGGCTATGTTCTGCGCAAACCATCGACGGACCTCTGCAGATTGGTCATGAACTTCTTCCGTAGTGCAAACTGGAGATACCGACGAGGCGGTCAACTGAAGACATGGCTCAGCACCGTTAAGTCGGACGTTGAACGGATGGGCCTCGTAACCGTTTACGGCTTGCGACATTGGAACAAACAGTGGGTTAACATCTGTGAAGAGTTCGCTTCTGACAGGCGCTAATGGGCCGCCGCTATTCGTGACATCCGTGAAGCCGATTTATCCAACAACATGAGCTTATTGGATTAAGTACAAGTACAAGTAAGTACCGGAAAACGCCGAATCTTCAGGACCACTATACATTAAGACAACATATACGCTGTTTTTAGGTTTATACAAAAGTGTTCCTCCTTGATCAAAAAGTAGTCTCTGAATCAGTTAACAATGCAAACTAGAGCCGATAACAGAAGAGTTTACGCTGCTATAAAACAGCAGCACAATAAACAAAAGAATTGACCAAATTGTATCACACTTGGACATCCCTAGTCCACAAGACAGACACATCTTGCCCAGCAGTTCCTTTACGTGGTTAATTCAGAAGCCAATCACTTATCTAGTCGCACAGAAGCTCGGAAACCTGAAGTACTAGTGCAGAGTTAGGCAGGCTAGTTAAATAATATGAAATTAGGGTCTTAGATAGTGCAACGAGAGAAAGTTGCCTATATTTTGTTTTAATCAACATTTATTCTTTAAACTGACTTAACGTTTGTTCTTCTGTTTCCGGTGACAGTTTTAATTTCGAGTGAGCGTGCGAGAAAGAGAGAACGACCGTAATGGCTGGTCAAAGGAGTTTTGGCAAGCAAGATCAGGAAGTGGATAGAAGAGGAGACAGTATCGACTAAATCTCTGCGAAAGCAATGCCCCAGATTTTACTTCAGTTTTTATCTCTGATTAAGTGCTACGATAAATTTAATAGACGACTATTCCCCCCCATTCATCTGTTATCTTTTGGTGTGATTGTAATGACAAAATGAATTCCGGGAATGAAGGAATCATGAGTGCTACTAGAGTGTAGAAGCAAGATGAAGAACAGGCTGTTTCCGTTGAAGAAGGAGAAATCGACCAACAGGGTCCTAGTGCTATCGCCAGAGGAGCCACTACAATAGGATATTTGCGGACAATTTTGACTATTCTAGAACGCTCCATAGCCACGGGTGCTGGTGCACTAAATCGCATCAATCCGTTTAGAGACATACACGAGCGAGATTTGTTACAGAAGCGATAACTGACATTTAGGCAAACTGCACCTTAGTGGGTAGAGGGGAGCTAAACTGATCAGACTGCCACACTTGGGAAAAGCAAACATTGGTGCGAAGGTGTTATCTGAAGGGTGAGTATATGAGTACGCATCCGGTGCGTGCAGTAAAGCAAGTATCCACACCCGACCGCATCCGGAGCAACCTCTGAACCACTGTAGCCGACAATGTTATTAGGGTAACTGTACACAGACCTGAAAATATAAGCTGAAAGTTCAGCACTAGGCATAGGCTATTACAATGTTCTCAGAAACGTTAAAACTGTAAACAACGTTAGTGAAAAAGGGGCGTTGCACAACCGTCTCGAATATATTATAGTCAGTATGTAAAACGCTGTTAAGCGTACCTTGGGAAACCAGCCTTTCCGTTTCTCATCCCACTCCATAACGCAACCATCATCATCAACACGTGTTTTATTTTCTGGTTGAGGAGAAGCGCTCTCTGCCGCAGCTTGCAGGCGTAGCTGTTCTTCAAATTCCGTTAAATTCTCTTCTAGCACCGACGACATGAAGATGGACAACGAAAACAACTTTATGTCTGGGGCCAACCTACAAACCAACCTATTTGATGCAAACCAACATGTTTGAGGCAAATTTCGGTTACAGTAATAACGGAAAACTTTTGAATGTCAATGTAAGGAACCAACCGCCTTTTGTTTTAATGCACATTTTGTGAATTTTGAATTGTTTTAGTGGCGGTCGTGGGAACGTTGCGTGAGACAGCGCTGGACGACAACCAGACCAGAGTCTCTAAGGACGTGTCTGGGGAACACCAGCTCTTTTCACCTTCAGGGGAGCATTAACGATTATTATTCTTGTTGTTATTCAATAAACGTTCATAGTGTACGAATTACTTCGTGTTGTGTGTGCGACCGCTTGTGAACAGTCATACGTGTAATCATGATTCATCAGACTTCCGATTCTGAAGGATCCCAGGCATCTGGCCCGACCGCAGGAATAACTCGAATACAAGGACCAACGACAGGAACACCAGAGAAGGTAGCGTACGGAGCAGTCACAGTGGATAAAGAGGAACCAGGTGCGTCTGTTACATTGGTGGCAGCGCACCGATCCGTCCCACAGCCCGCTGCATACACCTCTTCTAGTACCCCTGTTCCTATCCCTACTTTTGACGGAACCAAACCTTTTATAGTTTGGCTACGGCTTGCCAAATTCTACCTTAAGAGGACACATGAGGCAGAAAAATCTCGTTTCCTTCTTCTTGGCCTTTCCCCCGATTATTTGGCGAAAGCTCTCGAGGACGGCCTCTCTGATGATACCCCCTTCGATACCCTGTGTTACCGCTTGGCCAATTTGTTTTCCAATACCCATTCCTTACGTGACGCTCTTCAGCAACTTAATTCCCGAAAACTTCGCCCAGATGAGTCAATCACTAGTCTTGTCAATGACTTAGAACGCCTTACGGCTGTGGCTTTCCCCACTCTTGATGAAGTTGATACGGATGCCCTTGTTTTACATTATTTAACAGAGGCTCTCCCCGACCCAAACCTTCGACGGGAACTTGTGCTGCGGCCTCCGGCTACTATTCAGGACGCCATTACTCTCACGGAGCGCCACATGCGCTTCGAACGCAGTCTCCCTGCCCAGCCTGCCGGCCTTACTCCGTCGCCATGGCGAACCACAACCCCTCCCTCCAATCCCCGTCCTTTTTTTAACGACATCCACCCTTCCGGTCGCCGTCCTTTCCACAACTCCAACCGTTTTTACGGACCCCGTCGTTTCCCTACAAATCGTCCTCGATTTCCCTACGATCCCTCGTACGCCAACCGCCCACGGGAAGGTTCCCTTTCCTCACCTTCGCCGCGTTTCCCGAACGCTCGTTTTGCGCGAGGTGGACGTGACCCTAACTCTGGTATTCATTTTGTTCCTGTTTGTTCCATTGATGCTACTAAACCTTTACCGTTTTATACTACTGTCCACATTAATCAGCTTCCTTATCGAGCTCTCCTTGACACTGGTGCTACGGTTTCCCTAATTCGGTCTGATATTTTATCACCTTCCCAATTTCGTCTTATTGATTCTCGTCCCCCACTTCCTAGCCCATTAACGGCCAACGGCCAACGTTTACACATCTTAGGATCCATTTCCCTGTCCTTAGATTTCCCCACCGGGAGCAAACACCACCGTTTTCTAGTTAGCCCTGCCCTGACTTGGGACATCTTGTTAGGTGTCGACTTTCTCGCTAAGTTTAATTGCTCACTAAATATCTGTTCACGATCATTACGTTTTGGCTTTGCTACCCCCGCTACGCCGTTAGACTCACCCTCACCTGTAGATGACGAGATTTGCGCAGCCATCGACGCTGCCGTCGCTCTACCCCCGACTAACCTAGATGACCTCCTATCCCTATATGATGATCTTGATACCCCCACCCGTGTGCAACTACAGGCCCTCCTAAAACTATTCCCTGACGTTTTCGCTTGGGATGACCATTCCCTTGGACGTTCTTCCATCATTCGTCACACCATTGATACTGGCTCCGCAAAACCAGTGTGGCAACCACCCCGGCGGATACCCCCACATTTTCAGCAGCAAGTCCAGGAGATGATTAAAATGATGTTGGAAAATCGCGTCATCCGTCCGTCGCATTCTCTATGGGCTTCCCCGGTTACGCTAGTTCCCAAGAAGGATGGTAAACTACGTCTATGCATAGACTACCGCCGCCTTAACGCACTCACAGTCCGTGACTCATTCCCGCTACCCCGTATTGACGTCACTCTCGACGCGCTGGCAGGGGCGCGTTGGTTTACCACCCTAGATCTGAAGTCGGGTTACTGGCAAGTGGAGGTAGAACCCAAAGATAGAGCCAAAACGGCTTTCATCATCCCACAAGGTCTTTTCGAATTTGAGACTATGCCCTTTGGCCTCTGCAACGCCGCAGCTACATTTCAACGTCTCATGCAATCTGTCCTCTCCCACCTTTATCCCCAATGTTGCCTTATCTATCTCGATGATGTGATCGTTTTCGGCAAGTCCGTCACCGAACACAACGATAACTTGCAGGCAGTTCTCGCCGCCCTCCGTGACGCCGGGTTGCGACTTAACCCTCTGAAATGTTCGTTCCTGCGGGATAAAGTAACCTATTTAGATCACGAAGTTAGCCGTGATGGCATCAAAGCCTCACCCGAGAAAGTCAAGGCCATTCTGACTTGGCCCACTCCGACTTCAGCTACAGACGTGCGCAGCTTTGTAGGCCTCGCATCATACTATAGACGATTCATATGCGGTTTCTCAGAAATCGCACGGCCCCTGTTTATCCTGACGGAAAAAACCGCCCATTTCAATGGTCCGAAGCTGCCCAAACGGCCTTTGACGAACTCAAGGCCCGCCTCACAACGGCTCCGGTTATAATGCTGCCTAATGTCCTCCCTGATGCCCCCGATTTTATCCTCGATACAGACGCCAGCTGTTCCGCGATCGGCGGCATCTTATCTCAACCCGACGAGACCGGCGTCGAGCGGCCTATCTGCTTTGCCAGTCGGACTCTCACAAGGACCGAACGTAAATACTCCGTCTACAAACGCGAGCTGTTAGCCTTAGTCACATTCGTTAAGCGTTTTAAACCCTACCTAATCGGCCGCCATTTCATCATCCGGTCGGACCATAAAGCCCTTCAGAGTTTACAAAACATGAAGGATGCAGATGGGCAATTGGCACGATGGCAAGATACCCTTCAAGAATTCAACTATTCTTGCCACTTCCGGCCGGTAGCAAACACACCAACGCGGACGCTCTATCCCGACGTCCACCAGACTCCAGCGAGGCTCCGATGTCACTTTCAGCCGACTCAGTCTCTGCTCTTATCATTAGCGAACCTACGCGGTACCATTGGGCGACCGCCCAGAGCACCGATCCCGATATTGCTATCATTTATGACCGCATGCTCCATGGCAAACCTCGTCCCACGGACAATGATCTCCGCGGCTCTTCTGAGACCGCCAAAATCCTTCGCAACCATTGGTCCCAACTCTTCATGGAAAATGAACTTCTCTTCTTCAAGGAAGGCATCCACATGCCCCCTCGGTTAGTAGTTCCCGGCAGCCTCGTCAACACGGTTCTAACGGACTTACACCAAGACCTGGGTCACGTCGGCCAGGCTAAAACCGAGGCTGCTGCTCGCCACAGATTCTGGTGGCCCTACCTTCGGAACAGGCCGCCACCTTCTGCAACACGTGCTCTACTTGCACCAGCTTTAAAGGTCCTAACCCCCGACCTCGAGCACCTCTCCAACCCATGGCTACCGGATCTCCTTTCGAGCGAGTCGGCATTGACGTGATGGGACCGTTACCCTCCACCGACAACCACAACCGGTACATCCTCGTCATGGTTGACTATTTTACTAAGTGGGCAGAAGCAGTGCCCTTAACCTGCCAAGATGCAGCTACTGTTGCCGACGCCTTCCTGTCCGCTTGGGTCTGTCGCTTTGGCGCACCCCTGTCCCTTCACTCAGACTGCGGTGCCAACTTCCAGAGCAAACTCGTACACGACGTCTGTGACGTACTTCGCATTCACAAGACCCACACCACACCGGCTCATCCGGAAGGAAATGGACAGACTGAACGGACAAATCGTACTATTATCAACCTCCTGAAAGCCCTAGCCGAATCACACGACCGCCGGAATTGGGACCTAAAACGACCCTACGCCATGATGGCATATCGGGCCACCCTTCACTCGTCTACGGGGTATTCCCCCTTCTTATTACTCACTGGTCGTCATCTCCGACTACCTTCCGACTCCCTACTTCCACTGCATAAGTCCGACGGTTCGTCCCCAGATGCGTACGCTTCTGAACTGCAAGAAACCCTTCACCTGGCACATAATCTGGCCCGTTCCCATCTTCACACCGCATACGCACGGCAGAAATCCTACTTCGATCAGAACGTTCACGGTACCCCACATTCCCCTGGCGACTACGTCCTCCGTCGACGCCCCACACCCCCCGTGGGGATACCCTCCAAAATTTTCTGCCCGTGGGAAGGTCCGTTCGTTGTTGTAGAAGCCATACCCCCCTCCACCTATCGCATCCGCGACGCCCGTGACACTTCCGGCCCTATATCCACCGTTCATTTTGACAAGCTGACACCTTACACGGGTCCCCTTCCTAGCGCCGATGCGAGTTCCCCCGTTACGCCATCGACTTCCGCGAGACCCCCACCCCCCCTCGACCCTGACTCCCCCCTTATCCTACCCCCCCCCCACTTAGTTCCCCAACTGGGAGCGGGGGTAGAGATAAGTACCTCTGATTCCCCTGCGGCTCTGCGGACAGAGCCCCCTCTTGGCGGAGGGGGCGTGTAAGGAACCAACCGCCTTTTGTTTTAATGCACATTTTGTGAATTTTGAATTGCTTTAGTGGTGGTCGTGGGAACGTTGCGTGAGACAGCGCTGGACGACAACCAGACCAGAGTCTCTAAGGACGTGTCTGGGGAACACCAGCTCTTTTCACCTTCAGGGGAGCATTAACGATTATTATTCTTGTTGTAATTCAATAAACGTTCATAGTGTACGAATTCCTTCGTGTTGTGTGTGCGACCGCTTGTGAACAGTCATACGTGTAATCATGATTCATCAGACTTCCGATTCTGAAGGATCCCAGGCATCTGGCCCGACCGCAGGAATAACTCGACTACAAGGACCAACGACAGGAACACCAGAGAAGGTAGCGTACGGAGCA
>JAYGXS010000006.1:18733016-18770216 GCA_036362985.1 Ligula intestinalis | reverse complement strand
CGGAGCAGTCACAGTGGATAAAGAGGAACCAGGTGCGTCTGTTACATCAATAAGCCAGAGAAGGAATCAGTTATCCGGAAAAGCTTAAAAAATTCAAGGAGATCGCTTATTTTATATATTTTATCCAGCAGTTTTCTTCTTCAAATTTCGTCAGAATGTAGTCTCACCTTTCTCCATGTAAGAATTTGTCATCCATTGAGGAATGTATTCTTTAGCCTGAAGGCCTGTCCATCTAGATGATAAAATGGTGATAAACGTCTTAATATCTGAAGAACGGGACCGGAGAATTGAATGAACTCTTCAGTTGGATACGAAGAAACACTCGGATATACTCCTACGCAGGATATTATTTATTTTGTTGATTTTTGAGATCAGAATAGGCTATGAAATATACGGGCTTACTTTAAAAATATATTTTGGGAGATTTTCTAATGAGGAAAATCGAAGTATTTGGATGGCCCACTAAAAGCAATGGAGGCAAATAATAAGGTTTATTTGTAAGACACCTCTTTGGCAACATCAAAACGTGCATTGCTTTTTCAGTTGATTCAGATTGTTGAAGTTAAAGAGCTGCCCTGCTACCACAACCACAGGATTAACAACGTATATCTACAGAGCCCATTTTTCAAAATCTACTTTTTTGATCAAAAATTATATCTTACATTATCCACTAACAAAAAAATCAACTTGGGGTCTAAAAAATGAGAAAAAAGGGGCATCCCGCCGCGATAACATTTGTTCAGGCGGCAGGGGGACGGGTTGACATCCCCGTCCTGCGCCTCGTCCAAACTGGCGATCTTTACCTCGGCTGGACGGGGAAATCCCCGGATTGAACGGGGGCTCAGGACGGGGCTCAGGGTGGTGATTTAAACCCGTTCCCCCTCATTTTTACGACCCAAAATTGATTGTTTTGTTAGCGGATAATGTCATTCATATTTAATTGTTAAAAAGTAGACCGTTAAAAATGGACTCTGTTAATATAATTCGTAAATCAAACATTCTTCATCCCCACTTTCCCTCGTATTCCACCGTTTTCCCCCGGTTGGCACCCCCCCATCCAGTCCAGGGTCTGTGCTAGCAGGGTGAATGCTCTAGTCGCAAACCAAGTTTAATTATAGAATTGGCAAGCGTGATTATAGATTCCAAAAACTCCCGTCGAATTATAATAAAAATCACTTTTCAAATGCTCGGTAGCTTAACTTAAAATTTTTCGTTACATTCCACCTATAGGAGGACTAATTTCCATTTTATTTCTAATTCTGCATACGTAAGATCAAGTATCCCTCGACTACATTTCGTATTCTATGCAATCGAGGTTAATGAATGAATGCAGGTGTTGTACCGATCTAGTCAAGGAACAATTAAGTTCCGCTTTGCCAAGGAGCTCGCAACGCAAACCCGGAATGACCGTCACGTAGTGACAAAGGTGATATGATGAAGAAGTGGATCCGACAAAGCAAAGGGAGACCGGAATGGCCATTTCTGGCTTATTAGCCGTCATCAGCCAGTCATACCCAATCTCGAGGGTTAGCACCCCCGGAATTTGAACCCGGGACCTTCGGTCATTTGGTTAGAGACGCTGTCTCCAGTCTACGGGTCCCCTGTTTTGTCGGTTGTGATCGGGAATCTTATGAATGAATGCAGGTGTTTCACCGATCTAGTCAGGGAACAATTAAGTTCCGCTTTGCCAAGGATCTCGCAACGCAAACCCTCAATGACCCTACATAGTGACAAAGGTGACATAATGAAGAAGTGGATCCGACAAAGCAAAGGGAGACCGGGGGTTAATGATGGCTAATAAGTCAGAAATGGCCATTCAGGTCTCTCTTTGCTTTGTCAGATCCACTTCTTCATGGAGGCTAATGTTGGTTGAATTTAATTCTCTTTGTTTACATAAACAAGCATAATCTTATTTAATTGAAATGTTTTGATGAATTCCGCCACAAATACATATTAATTTACGTTCCCTAGCCAAGAAGTAAATGTTTAACCACTTAATACTTTAAGCAGTTGGGCGGGGGAATAGATATAGCCTTGGCCTCACTAATCATTCTTGCCATAGAATTAATTGTTTATATTTGTTGCGATGAAAGCGACCGTGGTTATAAACCGGCATGAAACGCTTATTAGGATTCTCATAGCCAGCTGTTTTAGCTAGCATTTTCCACGGCTGCCCACATTTACAGAGCTTCATGCCCATGAAGGGTAAACCATTCGGATAAAAGAGCTTAACTTTAACTGTAACATTCTGATATCCTAGAAATTAGGTAATCAGGGGTTTGTGACGGTATTGCAGACTGTTCAAGCAGTCGAGCTCCTTTCTGAATTCTGGAAGTGGGAGAGTTGGCAACGTCCACATATCCACACATCTAGATCCTACAGGTGGTTTAATTGTTTGAGATACTGACCTTTGACGAGGGTGGCGACCAGGTTGCTCAAACAAGTTCAACAACATGAATGGTATGTTAAATTTGTCTCACCGATTTAGGTCGCTGATATTTCATTTGCAGACACCGTTAAGAACTTGAAGTCCTTATTCAGTTTCTCTTAGTCACTATTCCACAGGCGTGGCGTATATTTGAAACTAGAAAACCAGCCAAAGGATCCGTATTGTGACTTATCTGGCCGGTTAAACAATGCGTATCGTGTAGATGACCTAGAAAAGGCCAATAGCCAGCTGATTAAGGCCTTTCTATTTATCAATGCCCGGACGCTTCCCGGGGATGCTTACACCTATGGGTCTGTAGCGACCTTGAACTCTTACAGGTGCATGTCCCGATGTCTGGCTTTCCGGTCGTGGCCTCAATCCCTGTAGACATCAAGGTCGTTAAGCTCGCCGGACTTACTGGCGCGAGACACAGGTCACCCACGTTGTCCATCAACTGTGTCAAACAACATGTCGTTCAACCAATCGCGGGCCAACCTAGCCAATGAAAGATTTCTCGCTGTCTTCAAGCCCGACTACTCTCAGACCTCACTTGGGACCCGGTCAACCTACTAAGCGGACGTGTATCTCCCAAATCAATATGCTCTTACATAGTCTCCTTTCCTTTGCGTACACAATGCATTCTTCCTACTAATCTTGCCTTTCACGCCTTATACTATTTACTAGCTTATACATGTTTGGATACGTTCTATCACCTATTATCTGACCGGCCCACAGTGTATCCCACACGTCTTTGGCCAATAAGATTACTGAACCGAAATGAGGGTACAAAAGTTATCAGAGCAGAGTGTTCGGATCACAAACAAAAAGTAACACTATGTTGATCGGTGATACAGACAGCCAGACAGTACGCGTGTATGAAGCAAACTCTAGCAAACCGAAAGAGAAATAGGGTGAATCAAGGAAGCCAAATATAGCCTGGGGGCAGTGTAACGGAGGGCATTGAGTCAAAATTGCCCTTATCGCACTAGAATATGTTGCAAGTACTCTTGAATCGGTCGAATAAAGTGGTGTTATGTAAAATCCCAACGGAGTCTCAGATACCCAGTTACGAACATAGGAAATATCTGACAGTCAGCATAGACGGAGAACCTACTAGGTTGAGGTCGATATAGCGTCATACCTAATGATATTTGTGGACACGAATAAATGCTAGTTGTAGCACGCGGCCAGATGGGTACAGTGGTGGAGACATGAATTCACAATCCTGTTCGTGCGCACTCAGATGTTTGAAGCGCCGTAAACTGTATCATGACCGAGTGGAGGCGATGTATAACAGGAAGATGGTGTGGTCGGAGGTATCCTGGTAAAAGACGTCAACGAATTCCGAGTTGTCGTCAGCAGGTGCCTCCCACCGCCTCGCACATGAGATCAACCAACGCAGCAGACCTCTTTTTAGTCAGGTAAATGAATTAATTCGGTTTGGTTGGTCTAATGAAAAGAAGATAAACGCAGCCACAAAGCCCTTCAAGAACTGGAAAGAGCAGCTCTACCTGTCCGAAGTGTGCATCATGTATGATGGTAGAGTGGTGATCCCAGTCAGAAATTAACAAGAGGTTTTGAGTGAACTCCACGCCGAGAATCATGGTTTGACCCGTGTGAAACAAATAGCTCGAAGCTATGTATTTTGGCCAAGAATTGATGGGGACGTAAGACTAAGAATCCCTTAAAAGTTTGTGTTAGGTCAGAGACGACGAGGCCGTCGAGTACGGTCCACATGGACTTTGCTGAACCATCATTCAATCGAATGTTTCGGGCAGCAGTCGGTGCATGGTCGAAGTGACACGAAGATTTCGACGTTGCGACAGCTACCACTGACATCACGACAAAAGATGGAACAAATTAATTCCACATAAATTGCGACGTATGTCGGCACGCATTTTACGTAATCACAGTTTCGACAATTGTGCTATAACTGGGAACTCCTACAGGTGAAATCACCGCTCTTTCATACTTTCAGGAGAGGCACGAGAAGATATGGTGCGGGGGTGTTAAAGTGGACTTACTTAACGTGTCCCATCTAGCCTACAGTACAAATCCAAAAATTTATCTTAGTGGCCAAACAGCAGCCGATCGTTCTTCAGGTCTACGGACTGATGTACGACTACAGTATCTAAAACCGGAGGTACGAATTTACAAACCACCAAAAAACTACTTTTTGGATGGAGAAGAGGTATTTGCTCGAAATTACAAAGCCGGCACCAAACCTTGGACAGAAGGCACAGGAAGGAAGTCGAGCGGTGTTGTCTTCGAGGTGAAAACGGCATCATGCAGAATTAAACGACATGTGAATCAGCTTAGATGCAGGTTCACAACAGATGGCCAAATAGCCCTCAAAATGGCATCTGATATATAAAGGTTTCGAATGTCGAAGTAAACACAAAGCAGACATCACCGTCCATCTGCAAGAGTAACAGTGACACAACACCGCCAAAAACTAATGGATCTGAGGAGGTAAAGATAAGAGGTCAACCTTGCATTTCCAACGAATGTATAACGGTAAACTGTTTCCAGATGACTCCTATCATATTAAGTTCCTGCATGAACAACGCTACTATACATTTATCGAAATTTTTCTCTGCAATATAGGCAATCTAATCTAGCAGGAAGAAAGCCCATTTGATGGTTTCCTTTTTGCCCATCAGTTGAGATGTATCGATGGCGTACTGAACACAAAGTCGGTCGTAATATCCTATTCTTCTTCTGAGGCGACAGCATCGAGGTAACGAAATAAAAATGTTATTAAAATTAGTAAAGCGTGTCCTCAGGCATAATTCTAGTTCGGGGGGACTGGCATGACAACCTGACTTGGTGGTGTGTCCAGACCTTGCCGTGATGCAAGTCGACCACTTAGATTCCTGTGAGCCTGCTACAGGCATCCTTTTTCAACGCCCACTGCCTCAAGACCATTCGATCTCACGGTGAGCGATCCCAGCTTCACTAGCACGCAACTACTTGACTGACTTCTGCTCGGATACTACGTGCCTAAGCGTCCCATGGACAAGCCCTCTCACGGTCGGTGTAATATGGGCCATCATACACATCACCCCACGGGTCACGCAAAGCCCACCATTAAAGCAATACTTCAGCATACTCCAAAACCAGCTGCTAACTGTTTCACTTCCTCCTTCAGACATCAATGGACGCAGTCAACGCTACCTCCGGCCGCATTAGTGGTCACTGTCACCTTGGACAACTTAGACGTGTGCGCACATTAAACGCTTCCCTCAGTCTTTTCCCACAACCCGCGAAGTGGACTGATCGATATAGTGTTTTGAGAAAACAAACACGGCTTAGATGCTACAAGACTGTCAGCCCGTGCTTGGAGGGCTGACTACAGCACACGCCCAAGCTAACCCAGTCTTCGCGGCCATCCCAGCCCAACAAGTAGTGCACAGCGACAGACGACGTAACCAGAAATAACAAAGAATACAACAGGAATGAGAGGCGGCGAATTAAATTCGAATATTTTACGTAATTGACATATTAAAGTGTGCAAAAATCAGCACAGGAGACGATGGAGAAGAGATTACAATTAGTCAAAGGAAAAAAATAAGGAATATGACCTTAAATAATGCCCTCGTGAGGTGGGTGGGCATAGGCAGATAGAGACAGTTGCAACTGCTCGAAAAAAGGACGGGGTAGCCGCCAACAGCAGCGTCAGAGAGATGCGTGGAAAAATAAGCGAAAACCGAAATGTGCGGAGGAGAATTGGGAAGCGTCGGACAGAGTCACCGTGGCATTAGAAATGAAGGGTATAAGAAACAAGCATATACGCACATAAACGCACACACCCACGCGCAAGGTCAGGGTGGGTGGTTGAATCGTCAGGTTCCAGCAGGCTCTGTAGAATCCCCGCGATGGCAGTGATAATGACCCGAGACAGAGGCGGGAAACCAGACGAAACAGAGGGTAGCAGAGGATTGGAAGGGGGAGAGCGAAGGAGGAAACAGAAAGGATTACAGTGTGAAAAGGAAATCAAGAAAGTGAAACATCAAAAAGGGCGCCTAAGGTATCGCGCATGCAGTCAACGGTCACTCAATGAGGCATAGTATAATTGCACACACACGAGACGAGCCCTGTCTACCCGATAGATTTGTAGCACACCTAAGGGTGCGTTAAGAGGGTGGAGTGTCAAACAGATAATCTAATGACAATGCAGGCTGCCATCCCCCGCATCTGCGTGTGGGGAGGGGAAGAAAGATAAATAGGAACCTAGGAAAGTATTGCACACTTACACATTGCATTCGTATTGGAAAAGAGGGGACAGGGGGGCAGGGAAAATCGAGATGGGGAGCGAGACGACCTGAGTAGGGCAGACAGGAGGAAGCAAGACGGAAAGACTAGGACGAATAAGAAGGGAGGGGAGGAGGCGGTGGTGGAGGGGGAGTGCGGGGACGAATGCAGTCAGGGCCAGATTACGCCCCCTTTTTCCCGCGAGCTGTAGACCCCGACACGGTCTTATGGTTGTGTAACGGAATGGCGGGGAATTCGTTGTCATCAATCAGCTGAGATGGGTTGGTGGGCATCGAGGTTACATCTGAAAGCTCGGCAGCGGTCAAATCTTCTGTGTGTGGCGAAGGCAAAAAGAGAGAGAGAGAGACAAACACAGAGGCCTTAGTTGTACACGCGGACTAACTGACTGCACTCACACACGCAGTTTAACACTTGCCTTCTCCTTCTGACGAAATATCCACGTCAACATTAAAAAAAACCACAAGATGGAGACCTACTGTCCACAATAATAAAGGAGGAAGCAGCTGTGATCACTGCCACAATAATTATATTCACCTGACATCTTGAAATTTTACGGCGGACCCATCATGAAAGACAATGGCAGAAACGGGTCCGAACAACCACAACTGCTTCCTCTCAATTACTCTCTAGGATTTGCATTTTTGCTTGCAATAACAGTTGGAAAAAGGCTTGAAGTAAAACCGACTCAAATTACAGAACTCTGTCATTTGCACTTTTGGTAATCTGACTGGGACGTGTATCAGTATCCGGTGCGTAATCGGGCTGCTAGCGACTAAAACGCGTTACTGGCAATTCGTTTTTTGATCGTAACTCAATTTTGGATGTTAACATTACAAGGCACCAAATGAATTGAATACTGAACCTACTGAGCGCAAATCGACAATAGCAACACGGCATTTCTCGCTGGTTGCAGGCGTGAGGGAGAAATACCAATAACAGCTACTTAAAAATACCAAGTAGGTAGAAAAGACGAACAACTAGGGTTGAGATCGGAGGAAACAAAACGGGATGATGGATAATGTGAGATTGATTTAACTGCCAAAGTACTTATATCGCACGTAAAAGGAAAAGAAAGAGTGAGAAAAGGTTGCCAAGACCATGCACAAAACGGATTTGAAAATGTTCACGGGAATTTCACGGCATAGGAACTGCCATACAAAATTGAAACACTGTTTTCCCAGAAGAAATTTGATATTTGCCTTGTTCAAATTGCCATAAGGGCAAAAAAGGAAATAGCTAGAGGATAAAGTATTCTGCTAGCCCACAACCTTTCAAATGACGGCATTCAGGAAGTAGTCGTGATTAAAAACACTGCGAGTTATTACAGAAGAGGAGGAAATGGATTGACTATATTTCCCAGCAACCATAGTGCGCAAGGGATGACCCAACATAGAGTCTGAAATGAGTAGCATACGCATACATACACAGGCTTCTAAGGGCGCTTCAGACTCTCTTCAAATATTAGTAATCCGATACAGTTACTTAAATTTTGCTAGTAAGTAGTAAATATGCATAATCTAGGGCACAGATTGGTGGAAACAAAGCAGGATTTGTCTGTGGGCATGGGACACAGAAGCCAAAGTAGCGGAGCAGCAGATGGACCTGCTGCCTCCAGAAATTCGCAAGCTGGTACTTTTAAAGAAAGGAACTAGTACTTACGGCCTGATACGGGTTCTTCGGCGCAAACGGAGGCGAAACTGCGTTTTGATTGGGCTGACGATGACGCCCCAGCAGCGCCACCAGCATTGCGCTCATCTGCTCGCGCTTCCACCTCCGGTCCGTACTGGCGTCTCTCGGGTTCACTGGCGACAGCCGGAAAACTGGGCACTGAGCCTGGAATGGCCGGATTCGGCGCTAGTAGGCTGGAAAAAAATTGATGAGAGGAAAAATGAGACCAATGGCAATTCTTCGAGTAGATAAAAAAGCGGACTCTTAGAAGACGGAGGAGTTAGTAGTCGGAAAAGGCTTGATTCACACACGAATTTCAGAGTCCTTGTTGAAGAAGGTCAATGCACACATACGCACGCAATATCATTGAGAGCGGCCTAGTAGCACAGGTGCGCCGAAAATACAGTCGGAGAAGCAAAAAGACAACCGCACAAGAAAGGGGGAGGGAATTTCGGTCACTAACTGATTCTGATGCGATACTTGAACTTATACTTGATAAGGCTGTGATCATGCCTGATCTAGCCGACCTCGATGCTGCAAAGGACGGTACCTCTCCATGCGTGAAGATTAGCGGCAACGGATCTGGAAAGCTCCCTCCATCTTCAGAGACAGCTTCAGACACGGGTCTGAAGATAGAGTCGAGCTGAAATACGAAACGTCAGACTAATAAATTTTTCGTACCAGCGATCGCATCTACTTTTTCTCACTTAATTCGTAGGACTCGCATTTTCGCTCGTATCGCCGATTCTGTGTATTTTAGTCTCTGAAAATGGACATGAGACCACACAACTAACTAAGGGAGAGAGAAGGGAAATTAAGATCAGAAAGTTCCTCTCCCAAAAAGCTCCCCAGCATCGCTATCACTGCGAGCTCAGTAATTTCCCTTGCCATGTAGGATAAGCAAAATGTCGACAGGGAAGTGAAATCAAGTCCGCTAAAGATCAAAATACTGTTCCTGCTCAAGACATTCTCCCCAATCGCCGCCGACGCCACCGCTCTTGTCAGCTATAAAACGGGCAAAATCTAAAACCGCATTTAACATTACGCGCAACCACAGAAGGCAAAGCATAGGAAAACCTCGCATACTTTTTTCTTGAATAAATTCAAGTGGAGAAGTCAGTTTTCTATTTCTTTACAATCAGTCAACGACTAGGCGAAGGGCAGTCTTTTTTGCTCCCAGCATAAATGATGAAGGGAAACGTGAAAGGGAAGTTGCTAAGAAGTAAACAAATGCAGCTTTTGTTCGTATGCTCTTGAGAGGTAGTTTGCGTGCGGGAACGTAATGAATAGTCCACTCTTACTGAGGAGGAGGAGACTTGGATGCGACGGGAGACGAATTCGGGGGAGCATTCGAGAAGGAAGGAGAGACACGATTGCAGTAACAATAGTTTCCTGAACCCAAAATTTCAGATTTTTACGCGAATAAATCATCAGTCACCCAACTTCAGATGAGGGTAGTGGATTGCCCCGCAAGATGCAGACCACTACATGGCTATCAAAAATGGCAGCCAGCGAATGCACCGCGGATAACGGCACGTAGTGTGATAATTTGCTAACTGGCCAGGTGTTGCAGTTGCAGCCTGTCTGGCAAAATTATCGGGTGCCAAATTCGTCTGCAGGTGTTGCCAGTATCGGCGCGAGCCAAATGGCCCGAGAACGCACAGGGGAGAGGGAGAGGAAGAGTCAGCATGGTTAGCAAATCGATGTATAAATATCAGTGATAGGCATTTGGCAGCTTCCATTTGCGATAGGCATGCAGTGGCCTGGCAACCGCAGCCTATTAGGAGGGTTTGACAGATTTGGATAAGTCAATTGACCCAATTGTGAAAAAGTTGCGGCATTGGTAGGAGTTAACACTGAGCTACGAGGCTTACCGTGAGCCGTGAATTTGATGACACTTGCATCGAAAAAGCCTATCATCGATACGAGCGAAAATGCAAGTCCTAGGAAGTAAGCGAAAAGAAGTAGACGCGATTGCTGGGACAATAAACTTATTAGCGGTGAGCCTAATAGCTCAATGGCAGAGCATTGGCTGCGCAAAAGCCTTCCCTACTAAGTGGGTTCGACTCGCACTGGGGCCACGAATCTTCCACGGCCAAACCCTTCTAGTATTTAAGTGGGCCTAGTAGTCATTCTGGTGGATTCCATATGATTGCTTAGAAAACCCTGCTCGGACAGTCAGATTACTGTATCCGCAATGGTGGATTCGATATGAGCAATAGGTTGGGCGGTTGAATCGACTTAAGTGCGATTAAATTCACGGCTCACG
This sequence comes from Ligula intestinalis, assembly GCA_036362985.1. Taxonomy (NCBI): domain Eukaryota; kingdom Metazoa; phylum Platyhelminthes; class Cestoda; order Diphyllobothriidea; family Diphyllobothriidae; genus Ligula; species Ligula intestinalis. The sequence goes on along the minus strand of JAYGXS010000006.1, from coordinate 18,759,576 downwards.
ATGAGCTTCGTAGCTCAATGGTAGAGCGTTGGCTACGCAAAAGACTTCCCTAGTGTGTGGATTCAGTTTCAACCAAGACCGCGAACTTTTCACAATTGGGTCAATTGAAAATCCTACAAGCGCTGCAACCACAGTGCACCATTCACTACCATTACCTTAAGTTGTCTCTTATGATGGATTCGATGGTGGGAATCCAAAAGCTCAGGTTAATGAAGGTATTATGACCCGCGCCTGGTAGTTGCAGCAATTAACAGAAACGGTGGACGTTCCCGACTGTTTTTGTCAGCATCAGCACGGGAACGGAAGGGAAGGCTGTGTACATTTATTGATCTTCTTGAGGAGCAAGTGTCGGTGACACTGACAGGCAGATCTGAGGAGATAAATGGCCACGGTCGAGGTGCATGATAGCTCACGCACCTGACCTTTCGTGCGCAATGACTCATCGCGAAATAGAGACGTTTCCATCACTTAGCAACGACATCCTATAAATATTCGTAGCACCAGTGCCCTATCCACTACCCTTATCTGAGGAATCCGAGTAAGAATCTGAAACTCCAGGTTAATGAAACTCTTCTTCTAGCGAGCATTTCTCCACTTTTTTGTGTTATGTGAAGTAATCGGTTGCACAGCACCTTAGCCATTCAAGAGCTAAACCTTCGGGAGATGCAGTGGGCAAACAACGTCCAGTCCATCTCGCCACGTGAAGGACTTTCAATTTGCAGACAAACGCAGTCGAAAACGAGGCGAAGACCACACACCAAAAGCACCACAAATCATCAATAGATACAGTCGACATGCAAGCTCGTGAAATGATAACCTAAATTACGAAACGCGTTTAAGATCCGAAAAGATTACTTAACTGCAGTTCTAATATTATTTAACGTCCGGGTTAGCCTCAGTGTATTGCAGCCATGAAAGAATGCACCCTTTCGCTCAGATTCTTCTCAGCCGCCTGGAAACCTACTTACAGTAAAAATTGGCCACTTAAGTGGTATGTAAATACTATTTCGGTTAGAAGTTGCGTCTGATTCATATGACCCTATTTGAAGAACAGATACCGTTGGGTGTTAAAAAATTCTAATTGCCGAAACATGTCGAACTTGACCTGCAATAACACTATCATTCAGGGGTTCCCACAGCGCATATTGTACACATTATGCTTTAGGTACATCACACACACTTAAAAAGTCTCTTATGAAGAAGCCATGTACTTTTGCTCGGCAACATTTATAAAAAATGAGATAAGATGCCCATGAATAACCTGCATTGTTGTTTCGTTCCTGGTGATTTCTTTGCCCAGGCTAACACGCCAACTTTGCGCGGGCATTCCCTTAAACTACGCCCGGGCAAAGCAAGGATCGACGGAAGAAAATTTTTCTTTACAAACAGAGTAGTTTCAGCGTGGAACGCTCTTCCAGTAGAGGTAGTCCTCTCCACTTGTGTCAATGCATTTAAGAGTAGACTGGACATGTATCAAACGCAAACGCAATGAAGGTAAAACTCTTTCATCAAATTATACTACTCGCGATTTGTAAGTAACCATATATTTTTGTCATTTGTGAAGATTGTTTTTCCGGAACATGTAACTGTCGTAAATTTTAAATTTTTCTTTCTATCAACTTATTTCCTATCATCCTGTTACCAACACGGAGTTCAAAGGCATTCGCCTATCTTTCCCTCAATAAACTGATAGTGAAGATAGAACGCACAGACTGGTGTTATGCTGTCATCGTACCGTTTGTGTAAGAAATACTCCGGCATTGCCGCAGAAGTTTTTATAACCGTCCGCCTCCGGTGCCTTAGCCTGTACCAGGGCGCTCGAATAAAAACAAAGCATGCGAATTTTTACGCCAGTTCGACCGTGGCGGATGACGATGCCCAGCGTATCCTACAGCCTGGTGTATCCGGGAAAGCAACTTGCGCGTGAATTAGTGTATAACGATAGTAGAGTTGCACAGCATATACTACAATCTTCATCCTCACACATTTGGGCCCAAATTTCAAGACAGATTCAAGGACAGAGGGGGTTGGGGTAGGGGTTGAATGCGATGGCTGACAAAGCCAAAAACTCCGCCCATGCGTGCCACATACGTTTGATTCCTGCGCAAGGCAACAGGTTTTCACAGAAACGAGACGTAGTCGGCTGGATCTCAGCTTATTGGAAGGGCCAAGCGGATGGAACCAGAGCGACCTAATTCTCTGAAGCAAGTTCTTTCGTCAGTTGAAAACCTTCTAAGCCACAACTTTGCATACCATGATAGCTAAAAAGTCCGTCAGATTGATTATATTAAGGAATGCGCGCTGAGTGTCGTGGATCAGTCTCTCTCCCTTCCCTCTGCCAAACGCCAGCCCACTGTCTAACTCAGTCAGCCATCTGATGCAAGTGGCTGGTGCGGCGTGAATCTGCGCTTAGGCGTACTGCCACCACTCCCATGCGTGCCATTTGTGTACACTTTCGGTGCACTGGTCTAGTTCCCGTGTTAATCTAACGCATCGCCCACATGGATCAACACTGCTAGTTTTGAGCAGCGTCATTACTAATGATAAATATTACTCGTGGCATTTAATGCATTTCTCAACTACGTTTGTCTTTATACATTGAAATCTGCGGTGAAGCGAGCTGCCTCATAGCATGTCACTGAAATTACTCCAAGTAATTCAAGAATACTCACATGGCGTTAAGGGAGTTTTTTGATGTTGCCTCTTGCGTTGTCTTTGAACAACCGGGTTACGCATCATGTTTTAGCAGAATACTATGGTGGTAAGGCAGGTCCTGGTAGGCTGTTTTTAAGAAATACAGTCTACAGTGTTCCAGGTAGGTTTGATTGCCTGCCCGTTTTCTCGGCCGCAGATAGCTGCTAGGTCGCCGACTAATGAAACTGGACCCAGTTAACATATTTTTTCGTTTCTGGTCAATCTCCTCCAAGCTAGCGATCAATTATGCGCATGGCATTCTACCGCCATCATAAATATCCGCGGAATCGATGTGAGCTTGGTACAGCACCTAAGATAGGGCTATTTGCGGCACCTGTCAAGGTTTTGCACGGATGAGATCGACGACTGGTACGCTCGAAGGTGTTTGATACTGCCTGTCATAACTTTAACAAATTCGGTGTTAGTCGCGGGCATTCCCCTAAACTACGCCCGGGCAAAGCAAGGATCGACGGAAGATAATTTTTCTTTACCAACAGAGTAGTTTCAGCGTGGAACGCTCTTCCAGAAGAGGTAGTCCTCTCCACTTAAGTCAATGCATTTAAGAGTAGACTGGACATGTATCAAGCGCAAACGCAATGAAGGTAAAAACTCCTTCATCAGATTACAATGAATCAATTTACAGTGAATCACATTGCTTATCACATACACTACATCAAATTAGACTACTCGCGATTAGCAAGTAGACATATATTGTTATGTCATATTCGGGAAATTGTTTACCCGGAACACGTAACTGTCGTGCATTTAAAATTTTTCTTTGTATCAACTTATTTCCTATCATCCTGTTACCAACAGGGAGTTCAAAGGCATTCGCCTATATTTCCCTCAATAAACTGATACTGATGAATGAACACTTCACGATCTTAAAAACCTCATATTTAGAAAAAGTTCTAAAACGGAAAATTCGAAACAAAGTACGTCAGTTTCTCCGAAACAGAGTACATTTTTGTGCCTGTCATCAGCAAAATATGTGTTAGCATCTATAAGGGAATGGAAAGTCAGTGGGAAAACTGTACACTACGTAATTAATCATTTTTTGACAGTGCTATCTTGCAGTAGGTCGAAAATATATTTTTTTCTTAAAAACCAGCATCCTGGCGTGACTGAAGTATCTCAGGTTTATGCTCCACGGTAACTAATATTAAAAGCCCACTTAAGTAATCTTTAGAATCGAAAATAATTTCATGGATGCACACTTACAAGGCTTTGAAGAGGTGCAGACTTTTGGCCTTTCTTTAAAAGCAGCTATCGCATATTTTGGGGTTATAAAACGCAGGACTCGTGACTCGGCAAAGCGAACGGGCCAAAAAGTACATGTAAGCCCAAGCTGCTGTTCACACGGAAACTGACGAATTGGTGGCATTCCAGGCTCAACGCCACTGCGCTGGCTCATCTTGCCTTCGTTTGCCAAGCCTTGGATATGCGTGGATGACAACCTCCTCTGCACGCTGTTTTTGCCAATCGTTGCTTGAGCCGCACGCGTAGCCCGAAGCCAAAAGAGGCGCGTCATCTTTTATTGATTGGCCGCAGGCGATAGACGACCACTCCCGGAGTCAAAAAATCCCACCAGTGAACTTACATAGACTGGCAGTTAGCGCTTGGCAGAGGAGCCCTTGCAAAATTACTTTCCCGCAGTAAAAAGCGGGACGTCTGATTTGCGAAACCATTGTCGTCGGTAAAACTACTTCGAAAAATCCACCCCCCCCCCCTACGGTAAATCAATGTCCAGTCCTTGGTGTAGAACTCTTACGCGCTTGAAATTTACCGCAGTAGGTTAAAAGGCATGGCACAGAAGCTACCCAGTCTTAATAAGGGATAAAGTTCGTTTGGCCGTCTCGTGTAGGTTCGCTAAACAAATGCAGTTAGTTGGCTAGTCGAGCAGGTTACTCTCAAACAGTCGAGAGAGAGAGAGAGAACCTGTCAGTACACGATGCCTGTTAGCAGAAGGCTGAAGCCTTCCAGGATACTCTCCACTAGTAACACTATCAGTATACACGCCAAACAATTGCGGTTAAAACTTTCCCCATCACCCTTCACATCCGCGCAGAGATTGCACACATGACATTGCGCGGGCATTACACACAGCCCAGCGCCAATGAAGGTAGACTGATGGGTTGGCGGTGAGGGGTGAAACATGGATAGCCATGACGGCTGCTGATGCAATACAATAAAAAACCAACAATGAAGAACTTTGAACCCAGTTAACTTCAAAATAGGGCAGATACTAATGGATTCGGGGAATTTGAGACTGTGGTCAGCCAATCAGTCACTAATGCGGCATTATTCGATCAAACTGAGTGTTAACTCCTCTTTTGTCCGACTCATAAATTATCAGCGCGGGGGCGAGAGTTTCCGTAAAATGAAGATAGCAAACAAGACTTCGTTTGTTTATGCATGTGGCAACAATACGAGCTCTGACCACTGAAGCGCCAAAACTGACGAACTCTTCCATATGTAAGGACTGCATCTGAGTTCGTCAAACCACAGATAAGAAAACACCAGACACGAAATGCGCACAAGCCAACCTTGTACACCCTGAGGACAATGTTGGCTATTTCGACAGAAAGGAATTCATCTACAAAATACCAGGTACCAGTTGGCATGCAGTCTACTGTGATCAAACCGGGACATCTACTTCCACCCGTATACACGAACATAGATTAGGAGAAAAGACCACTTATCCTGTGTTGCCATGCACACAATGGACACATGGCACATATTTGCATAGACGAAAAGTCACATCGTTGGCGCCTGCCCAACTAGGGAGGGTCGCGAACTCCTGGAGGAAATGCGCTCAGAGGAGGCATGCATCAACAGGCATGTCGATAAAGATGATAATAACAGATTTTTAAAAGTCAAATGGAAACACAACCAGCCATTACCGATTGCATAACTAAATACAGACTTATACTTTGGTTAAAAATATAATATTACGCTACACATTGTTTTAAGTTAACTGATTTTTGCACATTTCTCATTTTTCTGAAAAGTTGGGATACCAGTCTCGAACATTAACACAATATACGTTATCCTGTTCCTGAAAAAATTCGCTGTTTATAGGTATTATATAGTTCAGTATATTAAGGGTAGTAGGCAATGCCTTTGAAGACGTTATTGAAAACAGTATGCATGAAATATCCAACATAAAATATGTCACTATAAACAGCGAGCAACATATATACATGTACAAATTTTAACGTGTGCGTGTGAGCAGTCAGAATAGTCTCTTGTGTATATCCAACATAAAATGTGTTACTGTAAAATAGTGAGAAGCATATACAAATTTCAAGTTTTATCTATAGGTATTTCCGGGCGTAAATTATTCCTGCTTCCTTGTACATATGAACGGTTACTGTTAAGTAGATGTTCATTCAGTTTCCGTTTAAACGCATCTGTGGAGTTCGCCATTACGACCTCCTCGGGCAGTCTGTTCCAGGCACCGATGACTCGTTGTGAGAACGACTGCTTGCGGACCTCTAGATAAGATAGGGTTCCCGCAGCTTGAGGAAATTCCCACGGAGGTTGATCAAAGTGGCGAAGGCGAAGAAGTCATCAAACTTCAGGGCAAACTCCCGATTCTTCACGAGGCGGTACGTCTGTATGAGGTCACCGCGGATTTGTCTATTCTCAAGGGGGAAACGTTAAGTGCTTCTAGTCTACATTCGTAAGATGAAGACTTGAGGCCCTTCACAATTTTCGTTGCCCTTCGCTGAATTCTTTCCAGAATCTGGTTATCTTTGTGCATCCATGGTCGCCACGCCTGAACGCCATACTCCAGATGTGAGCGAATAAATGTTCCATAGATTTTGCCGAATAGTTTTTTGTCTATGTCGACACAAGTTCGCTTAATGGCAAACAGAACACTGTTCGCCCTCTTGGCAGCTCTAGCACACTGTAAAGAGGGCTTCAGGGATGGCACAATAGCCATACCAAGATCTTTTTGTTCATTGACGTTCGATAGGCACCTTCCATCGAGTACGTAGTTGTGTGAGTCATCCGCCGCGCTCACTTTCTTCGTCTTGAGTCACAATGTGACACACTTCTCAAAGTTAAACCGCATTAAACATTTTTGGACCATTCACCTAGGCGGTCAAGTCTTTCTTGCAGAGTTTGTTCATCATAAGCGTTTCTGATGGGTTGCCATATCTTAATATCATCTGCAAACAAGACTCCATTACTGACCAGTCCATGCCTACAGTCGTTGACGTAGATTAGGAACAATAGTGCCCCAAGAACGGAGTCCTGAGGCACTCCACTCGCAACTGGCACTGAAGAGGATTTTGCGTTTCCGACACACACGGACTGCGATCGGCCCATGAGAAAATCTCCTACCCAATTTAGTAAATTGCCCCTTATCCCAGATTCGCCAACCTTGTAGAGTAGCCATTGGTGAGGGACACTATCGAAGGCTTTCTTAGTCTATGTAAACAACATCTACGGGGTATTTTCGTCTAATGACTTGGACCACTGCTCCATAGAATAAAGCATATTGGTCAGATAGGAGTGGTTTCCTCGAAACCCGTGTTGGGCACCATCAAAGAAGTCTTTTTTCTTCTAGGAACTTTATAGTGGCCTTTTTGATTCTCCTTTCGATAACTTTACAACAGATGCAAGTTAGGTTCACTGGTCGATAGATGTTCGCGCTGATTCTCGATCCACCCTTGTGAATAGGGTATATGTTCGCAACTTTCCAATCGGATGGGAGGAGGCCTCGATCAAAGGACAACTGAAAAATGTGCGCAAGCGGTCTGGAAAGTTCCGAAGCCAGATCTTGCAGTAACTTTGCTGGTATTTTGTATGGACCCGGAGACTTAGCTTCATTGAGCGCAAAAAGTTCATTCCTTACATCTTCTTCTGTGAAACGGAGGTCCTCCATGATACTGCCATTACTCTCTGCATGGAAGTTTGTCGGATTAAAATGCAGTTCCTCAGTGAAAACAGATACAAAAAACTTGCTAAGGTGTTCTGCTCTTTCAAGATTGTCTATAATTTCCTCATTATTTTTACTTTTTAGTACTGCAACTGTGTCGTTGTTTTTTAGCCTGCTGTTGATGTAACTGAAGAGCACCTTTGGTTTCGTTACGGCCCACTCGATAATTTTCGCTTCGTAGTCTTTCCGCGCTTTTCGAATGTTTGATCTAACCTCGTTCCGCTTTTGGCGGAATTCTTCATAGTGTGAAGGCTGGCGTGTTGATGCGTACCTTTTGCAGAGTTTGTTCTTGCGGTTTATTTGGCTCTTCAGATCTTGCGTTAACCAGGGGGGCCTGCTCGCCTTTTGTACTTTTTTCAGCGGACAGTTTCGATGCATAACCTCACTTATAAGATCCCTGACAGTGTTCCAGTCGGCATCCGGACTACCGGTTAGAAGGTCATACCAATTTATTGCTGCTAGTTCATTTCTCATTGCGGTGTAATTTCCGCGCCAGTAGCCTAACCGAACCTCCGTATTTCTTGGTTGATTGGTGTTTGAAGCATATTCCCACAAGATCATGACATGATCACTCTTTCCAAGAGGCGCGATTGACCTAATTTCGCTTGTATCAATCGGGTCTTTCGATAATACGAGGTCAAAACAATTCGCTGTTTGTGCTTCTTTTATTCTTGTTGGGAAGCCAACATTCTGCACGAGAGAGATCCCCCGTCAGCTTTAAGAATCTGGAGCTATAAGACTCATGAGAACCCTTAACTGATAGCTCCTTCCAGTTAATCAGTGGAGCGTTAAAATCTCCAGTGATCAGCGCATTTTTATTTCGAGCCAGTTCACGCATTAGTCCAAACAAGGTCTCGCTACCCTCTGGAGATTGATTTGGCGGTCTATAGACAGTCATGAAATGTAAAGTGGGTGCACCACGCGTTTTCAGTTTAAGCCATAGCGCTTCACAATCATGAGAGGAACCAATTTTGCGTTCTGATGCAATAATGCCCTTCTTGACAAACACTGTTATTCCTCCTCCCCTCCTATGTATCAAATCTCGACGAAAAAATTGGTACTCTCCCAGTACAATTTCGGCATCCATTACGTCGGCCTGTAGCCAGGTCTCTGCAATGGATATGACAACCAGCTGTAGGTCAGCTATACAAACGTTGAGCTCGTCAATATTCTGAAGCAAACTCTGTGCGTTCGTATACAGAAAGCACAGCTTCGCCGGCATAGAGTTCTGAGCGATTTGTGGGTCGAGGGAGCCGGAAGGTCTCTGCGAATTAGATACTTTATTGCCTGAGTTTTGGTCTGCTTTGTGTCTGTAAAAGTCAGCGTTATTGGCTGTCTCCAAAGGAATAACCTCTGGGCGGTGATGATTTCCCCGTTCATTATTCGCAGGTTCCTCTCACCCGCATTAGAATCTCCTGTGGATATCGGTTTTCAGTGCCCTCCACCTCTCCCTCTCGGCCGGTGAGTACTCCCGCTGAAAAAAAACCGTTGCGTACTTGTTCCGTAGTCGCGATTTCCTGTTCAACAGTAGCTTCGCTCGTTCTTCGTGCTTGAGTATAAATTTTATTGGTCTGGGTTGACTGGAGTCCGTATATGGACCCTTTTTCAGGTCCATCCTAAATGCTTTTAGGACGCGGACCACCATTTCTTTATTTTCATGTAGGAGAAGTTTAATGTATCCGCGGAATAAATCCATATCATGGTCAATTCTATTCTTTGGGGTCTCCGAAGAAGATTCAGGCATGCCTTGTATGACAATGCGCTGGCTGCGATTAAATAACGGGCTATGAGGTTTATTAGTGGACCCTACCGACGTGTGGGTATCGTCGACTTGGGCTGTGAGATCCCTCAGCTCCGGCATTTGATAATTGGGAGGACACGACAGCTCCTCTTTTGTGCCAAGGCAACCTTTTTGTGTGGTAGTCGGTGGCGTCTTGGGCATTTTGGGAGACGCAGCCAGTCTAGTTCTTACTGGTATCTTAGACACCGCCTGCTTTGTTTTTGGGACTGTGTTAAGCACGACACCCCTTGAGTAAGCAAAATGTTCAGTCCCTTCATCGTGGTCTGTTAGTCTAGTGGCGAAGCCGTCTGCCTGTTGGCCCAACGTACAGAGTTCGACTCCCCGGTCTTCTACAGTTTCGTGGATTTCCGACTCTTCGACTAGGTCGAGCTCCACTACTGGTTCTGCTGTAGTTTGCTTATGGAGTATGGAAACCTCCTGTTTTCTTCGTCTTGGCCTTTTCTCGGCTTTCAGTCGTCTCCGGCATCGAGCCATGCTTGAGAATATGCAAGTGACTTCAGTTCCACTAATTCCGTTTTAAGGCATACCATATCCTTATGCATGACGAAAATGCTTTGGAAAGTTCCATGTCTGATATGCCATCTCGGTCTTCGTACTTTGTACCAATTGAGCTTCGAGGACTTCATAGATCGAAGTAAAGTTAAACGATATTAAAGCTCTATGCAATATGTATAAAGCTATTAACTGTATGGAAAGGATATTGGAACGACTCAGCCGTTTGTAGATAGCTGGAATCCCTGAAAATTGTTGACGGAAGTCGGTCACGGAGATGTTGCTCGTTTTGACTAGTTCCTGCCGTGACTTCTGAGGCTGGGGATGTTGTGAAAACGAATCAAATAGCTAATAACGAGTGTCCGCCAGAGTGCTAGCTGGTCCGAAATGCCGAAAGTAGTATTTCCCACGGAGGACGAGAAATTTGAATTGCAATTTGAAGCGCGCATATGTTAATATTTTGTAGCCATAAGTTGTTATTTACATTATCTGTATTGCTGTCGGACTACAAGAAAATTCACTACTAAAATTGTTTGAAAACCAGAGCCAACCGCTGTCGTGGCAACGGAATTCACTCAAACACCCACGGTTTTCATGTACTGGTGCATAGAAAGTACTAATGTTGCTCTAGAAAGGGAAAGTTTAGACTACAGGATGAGTCGAAGGATGCAGGACCACAAAGACTCAACCCAGGGGAAATGGATAGGATTGTTAGAGGCAGTCCTTCGTTAGTGAACCTTTTGGCACTAGCCCTTCCACCATCCTATGTGAAGTTCAAGGAAAGTAAAAGAGCGCCAAGAGAGAGAGAGAGACAGGGAGAACCGCCTGTAGTGCAAACGACGGCATTTTTCCTTCAACGTGACAAAAGGTCGTCCCGTACCAGAAAAGAAATCAACAGTTTGGTAGATGAGACTGTTAATGAAAAAGGTAATACGCCGTCCTTCTGCCCCCTGACCTTGCTTGTTTGGTTTACTAATTTACAAAAGCATTTTAGAGTCACGCCTCTTTCTGAACACACCCCTCAAATAGCTGTTTACGTCTCATTCGTTTCTTCTGTTGTACAGTTGACAACCCGTCGCGAAATTTAGGCATCATTAATTCGTATGGCAGAGGTCGGTTTTAAATTCCGATTTGCTAGCAAAGATGACATAAGCTTGAACTGAGAGGAAACCCTGAGATCTGTGGAACCTAAAAAAAAGATAATAGTCAAACATGGAGTTCAGACGGATTTCTATTCTTATCTCCCAGGGCGATAGTTTTTTTCCGAACGACAGAGCAGACTGTTCCGACGATCCGGGTTTTGCCCATAAAAGGTGCTGATACAATCAGCATCAGGGGTTTGACGTTGATTGATGCAGCGTTAAAATAAACCTAACAGCCCTGGAGAAATCCCCATTCCCCTCCGCTTTCAACGTTTGCGCAAAGCGATGGTGCAACCATAAATGTGCCCACACAATTCCTTGCACAATACATTTTGCAGCGTTTCAATCGCCCTTATTTCGAGACAGGACTGTCTCTCTGCAGTCGACTGTGCGCACTTTTCGGCGATGAATAACACCTTGAAAAGAGCTGTTAACTCACAGGCGCAGCTAGGACTTCCCCCAGTTTCGATGATTTTTGAATAAAACAGAGATTTAAGAATTTTTTATCAGCAGACCAGAGATTAACACGTGAACAACTTTGGAGAATTAAGCATAAATTTACAAAGTAGACTTCCGGGAAGAGAGGGGCAAGGTCAGGACACACTAGAATTAAGCCTGACCTACACACGCGACGGTTTAGTTTCATTCCCAGGCGGTTTGTTTTTGCCAACGTAGTACATGCACACAAAAACGACATGTCCTTAACTAACTAGGTTTTGCTAGGGCCAACCGGCCGAAGAGGAAGAAGTTGTCAAGGACGACCGCGTTTTTAATGGACTTTCTGGACAAAATTAATTTGCTGTGTACTCCTCTGTAGGTGGTGGCATCTGTGATATTTGGATGTTGAAATTGAGCCGCAATTTTTTTCTGTTCTACATGCGCGTGTAAATTTCTTATACGTGTACAACGGTTGGCCTATTGCGTCGATCTTTAAGCCTCTTTGTCTACTCGAACAACAACAACTTAATTGACCGAATTGTTAAAAATTCCTGGCCTTGGTGGAATTCGAACCCACATCAACAGGGAAGGCTTTAGTACAAAAAACGTTCTACTAAATGAGCTACAAAGGCAGGCCTAGAGCCGCAAATTCAATCACATCTGGGTAGCTCTGTCCGCTCACAAGAGGGTGATGCAGGAACGGTCATTTGCGCGTTGATTAGTTTTAAGTGGTAGTAGACTTGCGCTGCATCTACGGCATCTGGGCCAAGATAGAGTCAAGGAGACCGGAGAGGGGATCGAGCGCGGCCGCCCCGTATGAATGCAACCCCCCCCCCCCCCCCAGTGTTCGGCATTTGTTATCAGCACGCAACCTGAATAACCTTGATTTGACAACCGAGCTGGTTCAGTGCATCAATCACGCGGCCCGTTTATGGGGTACACACACACGCATGGAGACTGCACACCGGCTCGAGGCCACAGCGTGCAGAAAATAATTTAATCTCTGGCAGGCAATCTAGCGTGGTAGTGTATTTTAGGCCTTAATTGCCCCTGCCATCATACGTATGTCGGCGCACTTTCAACCCATACCCTAAACCGCATCGAGACTGAGAATTAGGCAACTTGCTGTTGGTGGCTGAGCCCTGGAAATCGGGTGAGAAGCGAATAAAAAACGTCCAGTATACGGCCTACTCCCGAAATGCGTTATTCGAGTTGCGCTGCTATCAGCAATTCCAAACATTCGGGGAGAGGGGGGGGGGGGGCATAGGTATAGGCAGCAGCCATCTCTGACCTTGATGGCATTCCAACTCCATGGATTCTGAGTCAACATAACCGGCCCCGGCTGCGCCACCCACCTACGCCCGACCCCGCCTCTCGTCTTCTTGACTCTGCCTTGAAAGCGGCTTCGAGCGGTCGAGAGAAGTGTGGTAGATGCAACGCAAGCCTACAATCACGTAAAACGGATCCGCGCATAATTCTTCCTCTCTGCACAATCATGCTATAGAATACACGGTGGACACTGAGGGGTCTGTACACACATACATACTGCAGTATTATGAGTAGTTAAAATATGCTACAAATGCTGCTAGCTTTACTGCTGTCGTTCTTGTCAACGATGGACTCTCGTACGAGTTCGAAATCTTACGTGACCAAAGTGCTCGACTAGGTTCCCTCTGGTTTAATTCGTGTGCCGAGAGCCCATTTGAACACAAAAGTCCGTTAAGCAGTAAAACAATAAGACTTACTTTTGGGTTCGAATCAAAGTAGCCTCGCCACCTTGTACAGGGTCGATGGAGTAGATGTGCAAGAGACCGTCTAGTCCAGCGACGAGAAGCCGGTACTGGTGATTGACACTGAAAAGTAAAAAAAATACGCATATATGAGAGACCAAGAGAGAGAAAGAGAGTGATTTTGAAAGTATAATGCAAAAATTTTGAGTACAAAGTGCTCCCTCCACAGTGGATAAAAATGGTTACCCGAAACAGATTACAAAAGGAGATCACAAAACGTACATGGTATATAAGGTTCACTACTTCAACTACATTTTATGGGTGAGCAGTAAGGATAGGCAGTGAAGAAAAGTTGCATACTTCATTGTACAGCGGTAGACCACATTCTTTTTTTTGGTTCTATTCAGTGGAGCACCGACGACGCGGTGCAGAATTAGGCTGGAAAACTGGAATGAGGAAATATAATTTAATATTTAAAATACATATAGTAATTATTAATCTCCCTAGTACCTGACCTATCACAAATTCATGCGTGGCTACTTATTCAAATGCCTCTTATTCCTAAAATGCCATTTTTGCTTATTTTTTCGACTAACATGCCCTAAACTGTGGCTATCTAGCGGCCGCGGTAAACAAACTTAACCATATTTCAGCACTTTGCACTTACTTCTACAGATTTCTTTCACTGCCTATCCTACGTCTCCACCCACAAAACTCCTATTAAAACGGTTCCCTTACGAGGCATATAAGGCTCACTACTTAAACTAACCTTGCCGATTAAAATAACAAAGGGGGCAGGAGGGGTAAAAACTAGTATATAATTAACTAAATAGGCCAGCTGATACAGCCCAAATGACGGAAAGCAATAAGTTAGCCTAATGTTTAGGGTTAATAAACTCAATTTGCTTCAATAGAATGCGATAACGAAGGGGTGTGTACCTACAGGCAAGCTGTAGGAAATGCAGTCTACTGTAACTGAACCGCTGCGCTTCAACGTCTCCAAATTCCTGCAGACTACAGCAACACAATCTGAAAGCAGCTAGACATGCTTTACGGGGTTCACTGAGGCAATTTCATTCACAAAGGCCTACTCCTGTGCCCGGTGAAGATACAGAGCATGGATTAATTTCGGAAAAATTTCAAAACTCGTCAGCGCGGATTTGTCCGGCAACTTTGCGCTTTTCGCTAGTCGGAAACCCTGCAATTAATCACTGCAGACTCAGTATTTCTAAGTGCTACCCTATTCATGGGCACGGTCGGGGTTCTCCGCCCCGATAGAGGTTAATACCTATGCAGCTCTACCTCTACCTGATAGAGAGTTTTGGTTACACAACAAACGAGGGATAATTAACATGGAGTTTTGGAATACCTCACCAGCCTAGGAGCAAAACCATTCGAGAATTTACTACAGAACAGTAGAGGAAATGCCTCCACTTCGTTATTGAATAATGTTAATTGAGTAAGACATCTGCTCCGATCGAAAAAACAAGTCTGCGCGTACACTTTCTGGAAAACTACCTGATAATAATAATTTTGACTGGTTTGTAACCAGCAGCTTATTTTGGTTTGTGAGCAGATGGGGTTTTTTTGAAATCAGGTGATTACTACGGAGATCTGTAGTGGCCCTGCTCCGGTCAATGCAGCACCTCTTGCGAGTACTTGCACGTGTGCACCAGTGGCAGTCCGGTTCTTGGCCAATAACGGCTGTTCAAACCGGCCAATCACCTTTAAGGTGGACTCAGACAAGTCACCTTTGAATGCGTTGTGAGGACTTGTATTCGGAACCCAACATCGCTTTGCCCGGTGTCCTTGTTCAAGGCAAACTGCCTCAAGGTCAGCAACTGTCTCAGTCAGAGCTTTCAGACACTCGACCGATTCGGTCTTCTCACTTGACCGGTTTCCACTCGGACCAATGCACGTGCGTACGCACAGGTAGTCGCCACTTTTCAAGTGTCACTTGAATACGCCCCTTTCCCCTACCCTCGGTCAACACAGCTTACTTCACTCGGATAGAAAACACTTGAGCCTGCTCCGCAATTCTACTGAAGTCACCGCCGCCACTGTTTCATTCTACCTCAGACCTGCCTGGACGCAGTCAATACTACCCCTGACTTTGCCGGTAGCTACTGCCATCTGAGACAGCAATTGGGAGTTTTGTATACAATAAAATCTCTCCACAGGTGCCTTCAGCTTTTATCTACAACTCAGAATTTGGCCTGATGATTATAGTGCACAACCGCTGCTAAGACCGCTACAGACTCTCCCAATACTCACTAGAGACACCACTATTGCGGTACCGGAGGTGTGCTATCGCCTGTTCTTCCGTTTTCCTTTACAGAGTAAAACATCTCCCCAAATGGCCGCCTGCCTCTTCTCCTCCCATTCGGGAGCGGAGCCTGAGGGGTCTCCCAAATAGCGTTAACAGTCGCGACATATCCACCCCATGCAAGCAGCTTCTTCAAGCATGTTACGCACGTAATCGCTAGTTTCTGGTAGAGCCGCAGTATTACAATTAAAGATACCACATCTGGCGCGAACCGAAAAGGCTTAGCGAATGTAGTGGCTGGAATTAAAACTTGTTTTGCAACACGAAGTCACGAAGAATGAAATGGACGCCTCGCTGTTGACTTTATCTTGCCTAGACGGGCTTGCAGGGCAGCCTTTAGACTGGTTACGCCGAGGCAGTGTGAAACAGCTGTCGGCAAAGGCTAGCTGCAAAATGACGGTAGGGGGGGGAGGAGTGGATTATTACGCCAGGCAAATAAACAATCACGGATTGCCAATAGAAGCGAATATTCGAGTCCCAGGAAGCAATTCAGAAAAAGAAGATGCGATCACTGGAACAAGAGTTCTATTTGCCTGACGTTTCGGATTCCCTCGGGAATCCTTAATCATAGGTGCTTAAAACACATTCATGGTCATGCGCAAATAGGGTGGAAACGACGGTGTCAGCTCTACGTAAATGTCACTGATGGCAGTGAAACGACTATGGTTAGCCGGTCCACAACCGTCTGGACTGGGAGCCAAGGCGTTAGAGAAGACAAAACAAACCGGTTGAATGTTCGGACGTGTATATACCATAGACAGACCAGGGAATTGTAGGCCAGTTAGATCAGGGCAACAGTGTAAGTATAGCTTTACGGGTTATTCTACAATCGTGCACACACTGAGGGTGGAACTAGAAAACATAACTGGCACACACAAATCGAAGCGTCATTGTGCGGAGTTTGTTTAGGTTAGGAATAGTCTAAGGACGAAGAAGAGCTTACTGTGGAGACCAGGTTAGACTGAAAACGAAATCACAAACTTTGCTGTTGGTTAGTGGAAATGTAACTTAATTAAATCCTACTTGAAGCGCACTTAGCCGCCGAAATCATATTTTTTCCAGACTTAGCTCCTTACTCTCCAACCGTCAGCAAAAAATAGAAGGCGAAAAAACGCAGTCAGTGTAGGCAACCTCGTTGACAGTGCTGGAAGCCCTTCCTGCACGGTTGGACGAGTAACCTTCATGGAAAACCATCGCAGCGGACGAAATGGGCACTTTATTACCTCCCTTCCCCTCCCCAACGCTCTCGACGATTTTGCGATAACAAACTTTAAGGAGCAATGCGTCCATGGTGGGCTGCGTTTAGACAGCAAAGGTGGCCCTCTTGTTAGAGATGTACCTCAAGGCACCAAAGTGAATCAACGTTATTATCTGTGACATTCATATTCAGGTTTTTGTTTGTTACTAAATAACTGCGTTTTAGTAACCCGACTTGGCCGAAGCAAGTGTCCTCATTTCCTCAAAGCCATCCATCAATTTCTTCTGCCCCTGCCCCTGCCCCGGACCCTTGACCTCATTTGCTGCCTTCACCTTCGTTGGCTCCCCTCGTTCTTTGTTCCTGGCCTCCTTGTCCTTATTCGCTTGTAAGCTGGCAGCCAAGTGTCTGCGTCATTCGCACGACAGCTCATCTTATAACCTCGAATGTATGTTCACCCTCTTCTGGATTCCTATCCCGCCTTTTTTACTTGTCTGACAGCTTTTGACTTTGGGTGTGTCTATTCTGGTGAATAACTTAGCACTGAACCACGAAAACCTAAACAATAGTAACACTACCTAAAAGCGCTGAAGCGACTGTGTAGCGAAAAAAAAGGACCCGAGGGACTGGCCGCTCCATCATGACAACATGCCTACCCATACACAGCCTTCAAAATCGACCGGTTTTTTGGCGAAAACCGGCATGATAACTGTTCGTCAGGTTCCCCACTTGCCCGTCCTATGTCCCCATGACTTCTTCTTACTCCCAAGAATAAAGTAAACACCTGAAGAGAGAAAGTTTTTAGAAATATAGAAAAAGTTTAAAAAAACATCGGTGGGGGACAGGTAAAGGCATTAGTTCAGAAGAATTTAAAATGTTTCTAAGCGTGGAAAACTTGGCGGGACAAGTGCATAGTGCAGTAGTTACCGCGACAAGCATCGGGTTCACTAACAGCTCTTATGTGTTCGTTTTTTTTCACTTTTTACATTTACATCAGGCGTAAAAGTTGCTCTCCTGCTGCAGGGAAATTAGTTTCGGAGCTAGTTTATCAGGGGAAAGTAGGACAGGCTTTCGCCGTACAAATAAGCGAGTTCTTATCCTAATGTCTGACTGTGTCGCAGTACAAGGTCGCTTAGGCTTACGCACAGCCTGCTACAAAAGGGCAATAACAAACAGCACTTCAACAGCCGGAATCGCTAGACGCATAAAAAGTACCCCTGGAACCATATACAAAAAATCACATCTGCTTTTTCCTTCAAGAGACAGGCGGATCCATTTTTAAAGGCGCTGGCTTGCAAATTGACGGGGTCTTTTTTCTCATTAGCCATCAACACATCAATGGGGCCTGGTTGACAGAAGTTGGTTTCACTGCACAGGAGCCTTAGATCAAGGTAGGGGGGCGGAGGGCCCAGATTTTCTCATTCTCCGCACAGTGTGTGTTTGCTGATGAAATAATTTTCGAAGTACGTACTTGTACTTGCTGCGGTTGCGATCATGAGTGGTGTAGCCGGCCGCGATGATGTCCCAGACGGTACTTCTCAACGTAATGGCACGTGCCCCTTGACCTTGTTTGCTGCGTTCGCATTCGTTGACTCGTTCGTTCCCTGTCTCTTGTCCGCATTCGCGTCTGCGTTATTCGCATGACTGCTCACCTAATCACCTCGAATGTATGTTCACCCTCCTTTTGATTTCTACCCTGTCTTTCTTTACCTATCGTGCCCTGTTAATCCTACTGTTTATTTTTCTATAAAAATACAAGGGATATCCAAGTTATTCTGATTGCCTTTTGACATAGCTTTTGACCTCGGGTGCGCCTATTTTGGTGAATAAACTGGCACTGAATCACGAAAATAAGACCTACTAGGTAATAGCTGCAACCTTCTTCACGCCAAAGACACTGGTTGCTGTGTCGCCGGACACATAGTGGGTGTCGGGGAAACCCCCAGCTCCGGCTCCCGAAGCCCCGCCGGCGGCGGCATAGCAACCAGGCGCCGCGCAAGACGACGGTATGTGGGCATAAGCGAAGGAGCGGTCCTGGGAGAAGACCTCCGACACCTGGTGCGGCAGGTAGGCCGCAGTGGCTTTGAGCGCGCTGCCCACCCACTGCACCAAACCGCCGGACCAGCCGCCAGCAGCAGCGCCACTGTTGGCACCGCCGCCTGCACCCGCGCCGGTCTGATTGGCTGGCGGACAGCCGACGCCAGTGCCAGGCCCGCCCGCGCCCTGGTCGCTGTAGTCACCACTGTCTAGGTAGCGTGTGTTGCCTGTACTGCTGCCATCGAGATCGTACTCCGTGGGGTACCTGCGACCGGCCAGGGCGCCATCACCGCCCACCACGCCGTCCGGCCTGTGAAGGAGCATACGATGGAGATAAACAAATAGTGTAAGCAAAGGATGTTGTAGAGCACATACGTCGGTAGCAATCTATTATAGGGATCACTACATCCTTGTTTACTGTGCATAACTACCTACTTATTTCGAAACACTGTACAGCACATAGGTCTATAGAAGTACATATGTCCCATAAATAAAAGGATAAAAAGGAGTGAAGCATAAAAAAGTGTGTCCCCTGGCAAAAATGATGGAAGAGGATATTTCGGTTAAAAAAAGTGTTATGTGAATTGCCGAATAAGTTTGGACCCTACCTGCCATTATACTTGTGTTATCTTCGGCTGAACAATTTTGGAGCCCTCCACGTCCATCTCCAGTGAAATTCTGTCTGATCTCTACATGCAATGGTTCCCTTGCCCCAACAATGCTGTCCGCCTCCCCGTCCTTCTCGTGTTTAATGCCTCCTACCTCAACGTGAAGCCGCTTCGCACGCGCAGCTATTTGCGCCTGGCTGACCTCAAGACTCTTGACCTACTTCCCTTCGAACGCAGAATAGTCGCGGCTGCCCCAAGGGCCACTGGAACCCTCTCCCACGCTGCTGACGCAGCATGGGCATCTGTACACGACACTCCTGCCGAGCAATGTTTCACACCCACTATTTGTTCAATAGTACTGTAGTACACACAATCCACGCCAACTAGGTGAAGGCTTTAGTGCAGCCAACGCTTTCACCAAATTAACTACGAGGCCATCTATGAGCCCTGAGTTTAATCACAATTGGGTCAAGTTAGCCGCCCAGCTCTTCTAATGCTGATACAGCAGGCGGAGTTTCCTAACATATAAATGGGGGT
This sequence comes from Ligula intestinalis, assembly GCA_036362985.1. Taxonomy (NCBI): domain Eukaryota; kingdom Metazoa; phylum Platyhelminthes; class Cestoda; order Diphyllobothriidea; family Diphyllobothriidae; genus Ligula; species Ligula intestinalis. Next base: position 18,739,625 of record JAYGXS010000006.1, on the reverse strand, counting down.
TTAGGTGGACTTGAATAATCTATTTGGCCCCCAGTACGATTAAACTCGCGATTCTCAGCAGAACCTCGAACCTCGAACCTCAGAGCCATGGGTTCGAGCTCTATCGAGGCCGTCGAGCTTTTTTTCACAACTGGGTCTAATGAAGTATTCAAATCGGCCACACCCCTCTCCGCCATATTAATAAGGAACAGTGAAAAGAAGATAGTTTACATAATTGCATGTGAAAAGCACGTAGTTTGTTTACACAGATTGGGTGATGTAGCTATACTGGGGTGTGACCTCAGTAAGCACGCAGCAGAAAATGTCAGCTTCAACAGGATACCGCCTTTTAGGTTCTGACTTGTTTGCAAAATCCAAACTCACCGGAAATGTTAACACTTAAGTTGTGTGGACTTCTCTCTTTAAATTCAAACACCTTTTATAGAACATATCCACGAAAATATGCCTCCTTTGAGGGCTGCTATGCCTTTTTCGGACTTTCTGTGAACATACCGAAAAATACCGCAATGGCTATTTCTGAGTCAGCAGATGCGCCGAGACAGCCATACACTGTCACATTAAGATCACCAGCGATTCAAGCTCCAATGATTTACACATTGAGCTTCAAGCTAATTCAAACCTGGGACTGAATACATGACTGGCTGATGACGGTTAACAAATGAGAAGTGGCCAGCTCAGGCTGTCTTTGTCGAGACTCCGGAATATATTTCAGATCGTGGTTTAATTGGCATGTCCAATAACCCGATCGGTAAACGCACTTCTAACTTAAGCTAATATACTGAAGACAGAAATCATTATCGACAAAGAGAAAAGAGCCTGGAATGGCCATTCCGGGCTTATTAACCGGTATCAGCCAGCCGTACCCAACCCCAAGGCGTGACGACTCCTGAGGCTCGAACCACGACCTTGTTAGCCAGAAGTCGAACGCTCTAACCACTGCGCCACGGGCTCGTTGCCATGCCAGTTTCAATCGGGACTATACACTATGGTAGACAAGCGCTTACCGTTCGGGTATGGAACTTTGTGGTGTCAACCGTTGAGCGGCTGCTGGCGGGGCTCGAGAACGAACGGCAAGGAAAATGGGACGAATGAGCCCCGTAACCGACTTATGAACGCTTGTCTACTATGAGTTAACACTTCCGAACGCAACTACCAGGACAATGGGCACGCACCTTGATGGTTAGAGCGCTGAACCACTTCCAACCAAGAGAATGCGAGTTCCAGCCTCAGAAACGGCCGATGACGGCTAACAAGCTAGACATTGCCAACCAAGTCTCCCTAGTTTTTGTCAGCAACGTTTGTCTGAGATGATCAGTAAAATGCTGCATATTCATAGAGCATGCTGCCTCTTCCATAAGGGCACATTTTATAGAAAGCCCGGCAGCGATCAGGCGTGTACAATCTCGTGGATGGTAAAAGTGGAAGAAAAGGGCAGATGATGGGGACAAATAAATTCTCTAGCACGACTCACCGAGGTGCCGTAGAGTCGAGCTTGAAGACATGGACAGTCTCCGTGTTGCTGGCTGCCACCAGAAAATGATTGTCCAGGGAGAAGGAGAGACAGCAGATTTGGGCGCACCTGAAAGAGAGAAGTTGCAGCGTTAAGAAACATTAGTGAGATAACAATCCTCCTCCTCCTACTACGCACCAATCTCGTACACCTGGGTGGAGTTGCGTCTGCTGTACGCGCGACGAAAATCACAACCGCGGTGTTGTTTTTAGCTGCCCCCGACTTGAACAGTATCTGATCGTCGCAAGAGACTACGCCCACCACCTGCTCAACGTGGATTGGGTGCAGCACCGGTGACTCGTGAATGCATTGGTTTATCGCGAAGCAGACTTGCGCTGCATCTGCCGCACGCTCTCCGTCCTCCACCGCGCATTGATAGCAAAAAAGGTCCAGACAGTCTCCCTCCTACCTCAACCACCTTGCTCTGATGGCAAGACGACCAGAGGTCGGTCCGGGCTAGTGGTTGATGAGCTGAAACAGTTCGTGAACGCGTGCCACACACGAGCTGCTGTTCATAGAATGTACCTTTGTGTTCGTAAAACCTCCTTGATCCAATGTCAAGGCAGAGTAGAGACAATCGGAAAGGTGGACGAAGCGCAGTGGCTGAATCCGTGGGTACAAAAGCGGTTGTCAGACGCGATCCAGAAGAAATAAAAAAGCGGGGGGGAGCTCGAACCTGGGCCTTATAAGTTTACTTTTTACATAACACTAGCTACTTACCGCATCCGGCTTACCAAGTCTTCGGCGTACTTTCACAAATACAAAATTAGACCTTCAAGTGCTTGCTTCCAGATGGAACACAGGCGTGATGCAGTCTCCGGAGCGAACTGGCTGTGAACAGGGGACCTATGCGCAGATTGCTCTATAGCTAAGCAGACTCTCTCCTACCTCACCTACCTCGCTCTGATGGCAAGACGACAGGTGAGCACGGACTAGTGGGGGATGATGTTAAACAGTTCGTCTACGCGCGCCACACACGAACTGGTCGCCCGTAAAATGCACCCTCGTGTTCGTAAAATCCCATGATCCAAATGTCAAGGCGGAATAAAGACTACTGGGGAAGCGGACGATGTGCAGTGGCTGAAGCTGTGGTGGTCGGAGCAGTTGACAAACACAATCAAGGAAGAATCGACAGCGCAGTGCACTCGAGCCCGGGACCCTGAATGTCTACTTTTTATGCACCTCACCTAAATACTAGTTTATCACTGCTTCCCATTCCTCTAGTTATCAGCGTACTTTCAACTGTACAATCTCAGACCTGCAAGTGTTTGCTTAAATTTGACGGACACGCGTGATACAGTCGCCCGGACAGGTGGATGGGGGGGACGTGGAGGGATAATGCGACTCACCTGGCAAGTCCGCGGCGAAACTCCAGCAGTCTGTCGCCCTGGGGAATGGAGAAGACGCGGACCACAGTGCCCCGCTCGGAGGCTGTGGCGAGCATCGTGGCGGCAGCATTGAAGGCCAGGGCTGCCAGGAGACCATCGTGCGCGGCGATAGAAGTGACATTCTATGGGCAGGGAGGGGGGAATGGGAGCAAGTAATGAGTGCTGAGAATTTACCGGAGAAGCAGCAGGAGAGAGGAGGGGTGGGGCGAACTGCTGCATGTCAGGTAAAGTGCAGTTCTGCACAGTCAAACAACAGCTGCGTTATCTTCAAATCACTCAACTTAACACGGCCCTGATGGGAAGGGGTAGGGTTCAGGGATCAATGGAGGAAAAGAGGCAAAAGTCTGTACGCTAGGCTACGACGCAGATGGTGGTGTTGGTGGTGGTCTTCTAACTCACGCATTACGACTGATTTGGAAGCGACAAGGTACAGCGCTGGACGATAACAACTACTACCGGAAGTTAATTTGCACTGACAAAACTCCGTAACCTTGTTAGTTTAACCTAAGAAGAAACATAGACAGTACCGTACGATATTTCAGATGACTTAAGACCATCGGCTTTAACCGCATGCGAGCATTGGTCAAGGTAATGCGGGGACCAAGGAAAAGAACTGTTGGCCAATAAGGAGAGATATAAAAATGCTCATGTTGACGATTGATAGCGGGGGGAGAGCGGGACTTGCTAGGCAGTTCTAGTAATTTGCAGTTGGAAAGGGGTCCGCTGTCAAACTGGTGGGGGCAAACAAAGGTCATTTTGAGGAAAAGGCAGCAGAGAGGGAGGAGAAATGAACTAACGAGGAATGACGTGTAATTTGACAGTAAAACGCCCCTGAAAATAGTCAGTTTAATGTGTATTTACCAGATTTGAACTATTTAGTGAGCTTCATGATGAAAAACTCAAGCCTTGCCTTTGCTGTCCTGGGTTCGAATCCCACCGAGACCGCTGCATTTTTTATAAGTGATTCAAGTGAATATGAAGTGCGACTAGGACTGGTACAGTCTCGGAGAGGGAGCGGGGGGAAAACAGTTAGGTTTAGTTGGAATTTGTCCAAGGAGAAACATCCAATTCACGCCTTTTCTCATCCCACGCGCGCATAAAAGACCGATGACCGATAACTGGGTGCAGGACTTAAAAAAGTTAAATAACATGACCGCGTTCCCACCCGCCCTCACGGCGGCCAAGGTCTGCAACACCAAACCTCCCTACGTTAGATCTATCTCCCCTCCTCTAAATCTCTGTTTTTGATGACGGAGCAGCTCCTCCTGACAACGCTTCTCCGATTTTCCCTTCTCCACACCGCCGGGATTGAGATCCACCCAGCGGGGCTCCTGATCCAACGAGGGCTACTAGCCAGCCAACCAAACTTCAATGAGGGCATCATGGCTATAACGACTACTAAAGAAAGGAGTCACTACAGTCTGACCGCCGTTCTCGAACAGGAAAGTGTAATTTTTGTCAGTTGGTGGTAACCTGCGAAGCCCCAATTCGAAAAGACGCACTCTCGGCTAGCTTAGCAACCGGCTACCCAGTGCAGCAGATAATTAAATGACCTTAAGCGAAGGCAACTCGACACATAGGCAGGCTTTCGGTTCTGACCTATCAGGCCGATGCGTGAGGTGAATGCGTGATTGCAATAAGATTAGAATTGAGTCCCCATTGTTAGTGGTATTAGCAGGCGGCGGGACGTCGGAGGGGGTCCCAGCGGTGGTGGGAGACAAGTGGAGTCTGTCGCCGTGATAGATACGTGGGTTGCGGCAGGTAGGATAGCGACGGTGATCGAGGGCGACGGCGCATTGACAGTGTAATCACCTCTGGTGGCGATGGTCGTACTCATGGAGGCCGTGGGGTTTTAAGTACGATCCGTAAATCCAACACTACGACACCCCTGGTAACTTTCGCTTATGTGCTCCTTCCTCCGCAGTTCGAAATAAATTCAAGAGAATTCCGGTCTAAAACTAAGGTCAGGTTGGAGTTAAAATGCGGTGTACGGTTAAGGTTTGGTGTTAGGACACGGGCCATATTAACCCTTCCTGGAATTTGGCGTACTCCTGAAACCTTGCCCCTGTGTGTCGAAATAGATAGCTCGACAGGCATACAGTCGTATGGACCAGCAAACATGCGGTAAACAAATGTCCAACTAAGCTGTCTGTGAGAGAAACGAACAGCAACCGCAGGTTTTCGGCACAAACCACCACAACCACTACCACAGTTTAGCTATCAGCTGACGGAGCATCAATAGCCTGGACAGCCACCACCACCACCACCATCACAACTGCATTTGGATCAGGCGAAAATGGTGGAGGGGAGGCTTGCCCCAATTTGTCTGGATGGTCGCTTAGTGGGCATAAGCCGGAACTTGAAACTGCGTCACTAATATCCAAAACGCATGCAACATCTGCTGCCATCAGATGACAATTCGATCGTGCACTACAATGCGCGCACAGGCGGTTCGTCCTGGCTAGGTCGGAGGGTCACGTGGTGTGAGTGCGCGTGCGTGTGTGCGCGCACGTCAAGAGTTCGTCTATCAGCTGATTTTGAAAATAGTAATGCAAAATTTTAATGGATCCATAAAATTTAATGAGTGCTCGTCAGTTACATCCTCTCAGTGCGTTAAAGGTTCATGAACGAGAAAATTACGTAATTGAGTTTGTACAGAAATGTCATGATCATAATCACTAAGGCTAATAAAGGAAGGTTAAACGAGGTGGGGGGGGGGGGGGGGACAGGGAAATTGGGTTTCGGGAATAAAGGGGGGCAGTGGAATGCGCAAATCTGGAGGCCTGTAGTTACCAAGGCAAGGCCAGGTTAACCACATGCTCCAACTGTTTGCATAGGTCCGGTTTAAAGCGTCTTATAAAGGCTGCATCCAGGTAGCGCAAGATTCGAGATGTTCGTGCTCGAACAAGAACTCGGAATGAAGTTATAGGGTCTAAAGAATGACCCGTGTCCAGCAAGTGTTCTGTAATAGAGGAACGAGGGGATCGGTTTCCTTGCTTGAATAACCAGCTAGGCAGGTGCTCCTTGGCTCTGGCTGCCAATTGCCTGTGCGTTCACCCTATGTACTTGCATCCGCAAGTGCATGTGAATTCATAAACGCAGTTGGAGGTGGCATGAAAAGGTAAGGCATCCTTAGCACAAGGAATTGGCAAGGGCTTTGTTGGAGCGCAGAATATAAGTTCAGCGGCGTAATAGGTTCTTTCTATAGCCTTGAGTAGGCGCCTCTTAATAGTGTTTAAGATGTTATCACCCTTGAAGGCCAAGGATACAAATACTGGCTTTTTAGGAGCTGAATGTTAGTTCATTTTGGGTCGCAAGGGTTTGCTATATTTGTCTATAAACTGAGGTGGATATCCACGGTTCAGTTAAGTATCTTTGAGACAGCCTAATTCTGCGTCCAAGGACTCAACGTCCAGGGAGATCATACATTTGTCATGTATATTAAGCTGCCTGATCTCATCAATAAACTGGAAACTGTCTTTTAATGTTAATTTGGAAAATCTTTGGCGAATCGGCTCCAATTCCTTTACTAGACAATGCGCTAGTTTATGAAAGGGTGAGTTCGACATTGAAAGAATAGGTCTTAAAGGAATACCGCTTTTATGGGTTTTCGGTAATCCATAGAGCCGTGGGATGTGGGATGTGGGAACCTCTGGGTTTTAGCGAAGAAGCAGTTTTGGTATCAATCAAATTATTGTCCAACATAAGCTT
>JAYGXS010000006.1:18715447-18730067 GCA_036362985.1 Ligula intestinalis | reverse complement strand
TTCCCGAAACCCAATTTCCCTGTCCCCCCCCCCCACCTCGTTTATTCTTCCTTTATTAGCCTTAGTGATTATGATCAGGACATTTCTGTACAAACTCAATTACGTAATTTTCTCGTTCATGAACCTTTAACGCACTGAGAGGATGCAACTGACGAGCACTCATGAAATTTTATGGATCCATTAAAATTTTGCATTACTATTTTCAAGTTCTCACCGGGAAAACTATGCTTCAAATATCAGCTGATTAAAAAAGCAATCACCGCCCTAGCAGCTATCACGTGAGTGTGGGGCGGAAGGCGAACACACAAGCAATATTCCCGTGACGGAGCTCAAGACTAAAGAAAATCCGGTTCAGTAAAATCACCCCGACCACGCAACTACGAAAAAGCAACTGTCTAGTGGTGGTTTCTCGACTAGTCTCCTCCGTTTCCGATCTTACACACAGTCTTCTCCTTGTATACCAACTAGGTATTATCGTATGATCCTCCGAACTGACAAAATGCCATGCAATTGAGATCGTTCGCATGAGGCGAGCAGATGAGGGAAATACAGGCCGGGAGTAAGGGAGTGAAAGGGGCGGTGAAAGGGGTATTGGAGGCACCTAAGGCATTGCATTCGTCAATCAGAGCTGATTATAGGAAGCTTGTGTAGGTCCTGGAAAGCAGTCGTATGGTCATGAGCAGTTACTAATTCAGGCCAATTCGGCTTGGGCAAAAGTCTCCCTCCACAACTTTGAAATGTGTTTCGTATTAGGAAGAATTACTTGAATGGAAGTGTAACAGTTATTAACTCGGAGCCTAATCCAAAGATATTTCAGACAGCCCAGGGTGCTGGCTCCTGAACGAGCTTCTTTTAGGCTTCTCAAAGAAACCTCACTCAAGAAAAAATATCGCTTTCGTAGTGTTTATTTTCCATAAAGGCCGGATGACATTACTGGCAAGGAAAAAGGAGACTGGAATGGCCATTTCTGGCTCATTAGCCGTCATCAGCGTGCCATAACCAACTCCAAGTGGTGCCCCACCCGAGGTTCGAACCCACGATCTTGGTATTTATAAGACTAACTCTCTAACCACTGCGCCAGGGGCTCGTTGTTTTGCCGGTTTCGATCGGGAATATACAGTTACTGATAGGCGTACACCGATCGGTTATAGGGCACACTCATCCCAAGCGGCTAATTATATAAGCAGAAGAACATTACCGGCAAAGACGAGGGAAACCGGAATAGTCATTTCTGGCTTATAAGCTGTCATTAGCCAGTCATAACCAAGTCCCAAGTAATGCACCACTCGAGCCATCACGCATCAGATTTGATATGGAGAGGAACGAATTTATTTGTTGTGAGGACGGATTCCTCCTCGGTGTCAAGTTCAATCGCCTTTCCCTTTCGCCAATGCACTATTTCTTTTGACCATATTTTGAAAATCTCGGTGTAACTCGACTGTACAATGGCGAGGGCAGAGCTTGTGTACAACTAATTATCTAATCCTCTGAGCGAGGAGGCCCCGCCGGGAACCGTGAGTTTCACCACATTTGGACCTGACTGATGAGGACTTAAGTCACCCACGTGGACTCCGCCGACGCGATACGTCGGCCTAAGTAAGTGCTGGTGATGCTCGGGGAATTCCCCACTGCAGTGTCGTACTTGTTGTCGAGCTAGACAGGATGACGGGGGAGGAGAGGAGGGAGGAGGCAGCGGCAAACAACTCACAGTGAAGTTTAGGGCATCAAAAATGAAGACGGTGCCGACACGATGTGAGCCGGGATAGGCCAAGTAGCATTTGGCGGGATTAGAAGAGAGTGCGATGACGCCGGAGCGGTTGGGTGGGGTTTCCTCCACTTTGTGCAGCATCTCCATGTCACGAATGTTGTGAATGAAGATGTCGTCCTCCACACAGACAACTAGTCGCTGGAGGGCAAAAAAGGCAGCAACAAATAGCGGGAATAATGTGAGCATAAGAAAGAGAAAAGCAGGCTTGCTTGCGCGTGTTAGAAACAATTAAAGAAATAAATTGCACCGAAAGGCGAGAAATCGGTGTCATCGTTACTACCAGATCCGCAGATCTGAAAATTATAAGAAGGCTTGCCTCTGTGCTCAGGCAAGATTGGAGGATGAATATGAATTCCCACTAGACAGCATGCCGATCTTGGTCGCATGCGAATAATTTGTACCTGCTTGGGACGTTAACTGCAACGAAATGTTTCTCAGGGCAGGGGTCAGTTTACGGATAGCGACTTTTTCGGAGGCTTAACTACGACTGAGATGCTCTTATTATGGTTAATATACACTCTTTAGATGTACATCTTACGATTACGACAAGTGAAACGCAAAACGAGTAGTCTGCTGACTCGTCTGTGTATCGGAACAATAAAAATAATAGTTCATGCTCTGTTTCAACCGGTTCAGGCCTTGTATATGGCGCTCTGGTGGGATTGGAAACCGCGATTAGAAGCGAGAGACTTGAGTAGTCGAGCCACGAGACTCCACCCGAGATCATCGAACACTTCACAATATGGACTAAGCTAACCGCCACCGATTTAATTAATCAGTCTTCCTCAAACCAAGTTGGCGTTTGTCAGGAAAAAGATCAAACTAAGGTGACCAAGCCGCACCCGCTTAACTGTAACACATGGTTCCGGACGAAGGAGTGGACGCAGGCCTGGTTATGGTAAACAGTTCGACTATTCTTAGGAGTCGGTATAGCAACCATTTGGATGCCTAGAAGTGGCCGGACCAAGAACCTTATGGATACGGGCACTAGTAAACGAGGGGGCGGTGGTGTCTTACGTAGAATGGAACTTACTCCCCCTTTTGTCATCTATCATACTCCAAAAACAGCATAAGATCATCAGGACGACAGTGAACGTAATAGCTGACTACGCATGCTGCGCGCGTGCCGGCTGCTTGATCCACGTGGATCAGGCCTAAGTAACTTCGGTATGAGATTTTCCATAGGGCAATAGTAAGGAGCTGTTACAATATGAAAAATAGAGTTAGCAGCACCCAAAGTTGGCAAGTCGTAATACCACAAAGTCGCCCCAGTTATACTATAAGGAAAAAAAGCTGGACACGATAAACCTCCATCAGTTTTCCCCTTCTACCAATGGTAACTTCGGGTTAAGCACAGTGGATACGACATTGGTCACATTGACTGATGTTTTGGTACAAGCCTGCTCCACAGCACGATGGTGCAGGGACGATGACTGAAGCATGGATCTTTTTTGAGTGACAGTCGACTTCTGTTGCATTTACCACACTCTCCCTTCCCTCACCTACCTGTACCCGATCATACCGAACGGAAGCGGAATGATCGAGTTGCCAGGCCTATTTCAGATCCTACGGAGGAGTGTCCTAAAGGCCACGGACGGCTGGCTGGTGCCCAATATTATGCGTGCTGCTTACGCATCTCCTGTTCGGAACACAACCCAAACAGCGCCTGCCATACCCTGAGCTGGCTCCGTGTTGGTCAGGTTCATTTACCACGCGGCCCGTTTAGAGAGTTCAGGACAGAATCGCGCCCTAACTGACGTCATGGCAAATGCTTTTCATCGATCAGGTTAGGAAATCTGATCCTTTTTGTGTGATTTTGGGCTAAATTTAGAGTCTCCATAGGCAGACCCAGGGTGCCCTTCAAGTGCTGCGAGCAAGTGCATCGAAAATGGCGAGGAAAATTGGAATGGCTATTTCTGGCTTTTTTGCCATCGCCAGTCAGATGTACCCCAGGTTTGCAGAACCTGAAATTCAAATGCACAGTCGGTGTTATTTTGAGCACTAAGTAGTCTATGAATCAGGCGCTTATTGTCTTGTCGGTTTTGGTTGGGAATATTAATAGCGGTGGGCGGACATCCGTCGACCAAGTTGCGAGAAATGCTCGTACCCCTGCGTACTGAGACTCGGTGGTGAATCAGAAATACCCCTCTTAATCTCGCTTGCCTTTGTAAGTACTCCTTGCCGAATTTATGCAAACTTCAGAACATCGTCATCAACAACACACAGTCACTTAACATATTCAGCAAATTTTGGATGTCTTCGATTCACTCCCCACAATTGTTTCGTCTCCTGAGTAGATGAGGGAGACAGAAAAACACAAAAGCAAACATAATTCTGCTATTAGGCAGAGCAGAAAGTTAATAAGACAAAGAAGGGTAAAAGAGCGGTTACCTGACGATTCATCTTTACAGCAACGATTGTATGTGAGTATTGATATTCACAGATCAGGGTTTTGCGACGGTAATGAAAGACTAGGAGTTTGCGCATGTTGTTGAGCGAAACGAGGGTCACCAGACTGCTGGTGAACAGGCGTCCCACCATGCACATGGGATCTACATCTACACAGAGGAGAGGGGAGGGGAAGACTAGTTAAGACAGGAAAGAGAAAGCTCACTGAGAGAAAAGGTCTCTGTGACTTGATCACCCACAGTCGATAGGAGGCTGTATCCGGAACGTGTTCCAACACATAGTGAACTGCAAAAAGGGAGAAAAAGAAAGGATTCAAGTAACTTTGAGGAAAACACAGGGGAGTGAAAAGTAAAGAAATATATAATTGTTTTGCAGATTTACACGACAGCGTTACCGATTTTCACTACTACTGTCATAACACAATTAAATGCAGACAGACAATCAAGGCGTCTATTACTGGCTGACCAGGTTCGTCATACTTGATATATTGAGGCTGAGGAGTGTGATGATCTAAATACTGATAAACGGCAGGATGGCTACTGAAGTTGTTTCAATAAAATTCGCTCAGTAGGACGCTAAACTGGTCGATATTGCTAGAATAGTAACGATCAGTGTCTGAGAGGTGCCTCCAACATCTTAACTACCCGCTTCCTGTGTGGGACTGTCCTTTTGAGCACGAAAACGCCAATGCAAGAAATAACCATGGCCGCCTAGCGTAACCTATCTAGGCCGCACGCAGATTTAAGACTACGATTCATTAAAAAATGGAAGCGTCAGCGCTCCTTCTAGCCAAGTACTGCATGGCAGTGGCGCAACTCAACAGAGGAGCTGCCAGCATTGCGGATATTTAAGAGTTTAGTATGATGCAAATTATCTAAGGCGGTTAGTCTAGATAAACTGATATGGGTGCGGCTACTTGAGTAGAATAATAGGTCGTCGCGTTACTAGGTTCAAGCTAATACGAAGCAGACATAGCGCCACGTAGATTAGCAGGTTAGTTTAACGGTCAAATTTAAATTGGATAAAAAACGGACACAAAAACAAACATGCTTTGCATTCAACGATGGAAATAAATTTCGGCTATTCTTCGTGCCACGGATGGGTGTGAAGACGTGTCTGGGATTTAATTTATGAGTCCGTAACAAACGATGGCATAAAATAGAACTTTTTGAGGGTCTATTATGCGGTTAGAACGAAAGTCTGTGCGCAGAAGTCTGGCATTTTTGGAGAGGCGGTCACGACCTGTCAGAAAACGTTTTTCGTGGGAACGAGAAAATTGAGTTTTAGGACCGGAAAACTGTTTGCTAACGGCCATGCTTACACTATTTAAGATATTTCCGTGGTTCTATGGAGCTCGAGGATAAGAAATATGAGAAGGGTACGCAGAAATGTGCTAACAAGATCTTAAGCGACACTGGTAAGGTTTCAAATTTTCATATCCGATGACGTGTTGGTAACAAGAATATGTGTAACTGTGGAAGGCATCGAGCGCAGAAAAAGTACTCTGTAATAACAATGAAACTCGATTTCAAGGCTGGTACATACTTGGATATTCTTTAACCTCAAACTCTTGTCCTTACCGCACGCATTGAATGCACGTAATATGGTTGGTCGAGCTACCAAATGGAACTCTATTTTAAATCAACGTAGTAGTCACTTTTGAAGTTTGGAACGAGATCATTTCAAGCTCCGTAGTTTCCGTCATGTGGAGCTGAAATCGAGTTCTAGTCGGTGGACCAGCCCACCAAAGTAAGTGTATTTTGTGCGAGCAAAAAGAGCAAGAGTCTCAAGCCGTGACCTTACAACCGAAGCCCAATTATGTGCTAACCTTGTGGGGATCGTACTTATTGGAATTCGACTCGAATTCAATTGTTATTAGGCTTGACATGTGTGACACCGGTTAAAAAGGCAATTTATTTTGATGAATATCTAAAGCCTTGAAATAAAGACTAATAGTTCCCGAGTAACGGTGAGCTTACAAGGGTGCTAAGTGCATACGCAACCAGCGGCACATAAAAACCTTAAATGCTTCTCCGATTCCGACATAGGCGCAAAACACAGCATGCTTCTGGTGTAAAGCGTAGCAAAGGCTCTGTGAGCCTAAATTGCACCAAGGAAATCGTAAGTAAGATTCGGACGTGACATAATTAGGCATGCAGTTCCCTGCTGGGGAACGGTTTTACATAGACTGCATCTGTTTTTTTTCGGGCACATATGGGCCATCGACGCACAACATCGTACAACTTTAAGTCACGTTATTTTTGTGTCTATTCTTTGCTGAAAATTTTGGATGTAACCTTCAAAATAAAGCAGTTATCACTCTCTTACACTCTTCATGCATTCTATAGAAACGAATAAGTCGATTCTTTCAGAATTCTTTTGCTATACATTACCGCCTATGATCACGGTTATCTTCACTGATAAAATACAGATTTCACTGTCCGTACTCGTCACTCGCGTCTGCTAAACACGAAAGTGTAAATTTACATGATAAATGCAATAAAAATCTATTAAAAATAGTCCCACTTAAAAATTACGATATTGATGACAAAGAAGCCATGAAACCAGTGATTCAATATCACATATTTTTCATGCTTAATATTTGACCAGTCAATGGAAGTTGGATAAGAATTTAAGAATGGTACTGCATTTGGAGACCATACGAGAAGAATGGGTCAACGAAGTCGGTTACAAAGGTTTAGAGCAACGCGAAAAAAATTATTCATGAAAAAACGGCCCTGAGTAGCCAAAGTGGACTAACAAGAAAGACTGCTAATGATGCTGAAGCAATCCCTTTCCTGTAAAGCATCGTATACAAGCAGGGAAGAATTTGAACTTTTGTTTACAGAAAATGAAATGCAAAAAACACGAAACTAGGCTAGTGAATAGATGGGCGACTGTAACAATTGCACGAAGATACTACAATATGAAATAATGTGTCAAACGCGTAGGAAATTGATGGAAACAAAGAAGAAAAACGAAGTACATAAGTGAACAAAAAGATATGTTTCCACAGGCGTATTTATTCGTTCCAAAAGATAACGCAGAACGTGGTGACTATGGGAAATAGTTGGTCAGTGTATACATCTACATACGACGTCAGTCGTAAAATTATTTGAGCGGCGGCATAATGCATAAAATAGTCATAGACGAACCAAAAAAACAGATAACCAATAACATCTAAAGGAAGTGCAAAATGCGCTTACGTAAAATCTTGATTAAAGTCTACGAAAATGACGGGATAATCATCAGCTCTTCCTGTAGGAATGCTCAGAGCCATCGACAAAATAATTTATACAAGCCGCTTCCTAAATAGCAGGGTAAAACAACATCCGTAAGAACTTGGTGTTAGAGTGTTTATTCTTTTTTTCAGTTCAGTTCAGTTTTATTAGGGAAATATAGGTTAATACCTTTGAAATCCTTCCTTGTACGTGGCAATCACGCAGAACATGTGGCGTTGCCAGCAATGGAACTGTGGTAGGGGGGTAGACAGTAAAATAAACTACGTAGGCATCATTAATAAGTTTAGTTTTGAATGCCATTTGTGGGATTTTAAGGAGAAAAACTGTCTTTTGTGGGGAGGGTGGGCGAATGGAACATGTAAATTGGATGTGCTGCTGCTGACAGTGTTTGGATCACGTCAGGAGGAGGCCATCGCGTTTGTTCAATGTCCTGATGGTCACACGGGGAGATGACTGCGGTGGTCACGGTGTTGGCGATGCGCCCATCATATGCCCATGCGAACCAGAGGACGAAACTTGCAATCAATTATTCGAAGCAAATTTCTTACTGAAAAGTAGCGAGCAGTATGTTTTTATAAAAAAATTAGACTGTAATATAATTAGCTCGCTTCATTACATATGATGTCTTTTTCTATGCTGATCAAACTGCATCGTAAACTTGCCCACAGATGGGGACATGACAGCGTATGCGAATAGAGCATTTCATGCCTGGATTACCCTCTTAGAGACGAAGAATTTTCGTGCGTTCAATCTTGCCCCAGTTCCACGTAGCTTGAGAGGGTGTCCGCGCAATCTAGTAGAAGTGGCCAGCTCAAAGACATCGTTGGATGCATGGCAACAATTTTGATCCCACAGTATGCGAAATGCCGCTCTCTGTAATCCAGAGGAAATAAGTCAAGTTAAGTCAGTCGTGTCTCGTAAGGAAGGTACGCTTGGCCTCGCACTAGTTTAGTTACCCGTCATTGTACTCTTTCAAGGTTTTTTTGTCTTTGAGTGTCTAAGGTTTCCAGGCTTGAATGACAAAATCCAGTTGGGGTCGAACAAACGCGCCGAAGATCTTGCCAAAGACAGCTTTATCAAACTTAGCAAAGTCGCGCTTGATTAGATACAAGCTTGACACTGTGGATTTGGCCACCTTCAGGCTGTGGAGTGATGGCTTAAGTGAGGGAGTGAACCACACCCCCAGATCCTTCTGGGCCTCAACTTCTGGTAGCGATGTGTTATTTAGGTTTTAAACCCTCCGATAAGAAGTGTAAGTACTACTGAAACGCATTATGTTGCATTTGGCAACATTAAATGGCAGGAGCCACTCGTTTGACCATTGCTTGAGTCAGTGAAAATCTGCCTGCAGAGTTGCTTCGTCGTTTTGGCTACGAATGACCTTCCAGAGTTTTAAATCGTCGGCGAACATTGTGGTTTCGCAGTCTAATTCACTTTTGCAGTCATCGATATGTATATAGGGAAAAGGATAGGATCCAGAACAGAAGCCTGGGGGACCCCACTATCAACTGCCACCTCCGCTGATCACCAATACATACGGTTTGAGTTCGGCCAGTCAGAACGTTTTTCATTCATCGCAAAAGGTTGCCTGTTACCCCTATACGTCTAAGCTTGTGTAGGAGACGTTGATGCGGCACAGTGTCAAATGCCTTCTTGAAATCTGCGAAGACTGCGTGCACCGTGTTTTCTTGATCAAGTGCTCTGGTCCATTGCTCTAGACTAAATAGCAGATTTGACAAGCAGGGCCGTCCTCTACGGAATCTGTGCTGTTTATCAGAAAGAAGTCCATGACACTCTAAGGATTGCATCAACTCTATTTTGATAATTCACTCCATAATTTTGCAACATATTGCTGTAAGGCTTATTGGCCTGTAGTTGTTTGCGGAGGCCCGACTCCCACTTTTGTGTATGGGTGAGATCCACGCTGTCTTCCAGTGGGATGGCAGTTGGCCTGTGTTTATGGAGGCCCGAACGAGTAACTGTGTGGGTTCTGCTAGCTAGCTCTTTCAACAGCTTTGCAGGTATGCCGTCCGGTCCTAGCGACTTCGTGTCTTGGAGCTTAAGAAGTTCTCGCAAGACAGTAACTTCTGTAAGCACAACTGATTCAATAGTCGGAATCTCCTCAGTACTTAAATATCTAATGGTTAGCTCGACCTCTCTCGTAAAAACCGACTGAAAGAACCCGGATAGATGCTCAGCCTTTGCTCTGTTCTCGCATATTCCGGCGCCGTCATCCGTTTTTAACAACGGGATGGGGTCTCTATTTCGTGTAGATCGCCTAATGAAGACCTTCGGATTTCCTACTGCACGGTTTATTAGGTCACTCTCGAACATTTGGTGGGTTTTTAGTACAAGGCCATTAACCCTATTTCTCTGCGCTTTGTACTTGTTTTATGACTTGGTGGTGTTCTCTCTCCGATACGTTCGAAACAGCTTTTCTTTACGGTTAACCTCCCTCTTCAGCGCGTTTATTAGCCACTTGGGCCTATTTTTGGCTTTCATTTTCGATATGGGGCAGAAACTGGTGATAAGTCCGTGTAGTACAGTCTTTAACAACGTCCAATCCTCATGGACACATCTGGTGAATACCTCCCTCCAGTCTACGCTGCGAACTTTGGTTCTCATTTGGTTAAAGTTTCCGCACCATATGTTGTGTCTAACGGTCGCGCTACGATCAGGTACAGAGAAGAGTGAGTACTACCACTGTAGTACTACGTGGTCACTTTTTCCTAGAGGAGTTAAACAATTTACGACGTCTACACTGTCAGGCGCTTTTGACAGCACAAGATCTAGGCAGTTAGCCTGTAGCCCTTCACACTGCCTGGTCGGAGATAAGACGTGTTGTGATAGAAAGGCTTTTTGTACCGTGCGTAGGAGTCGGCGATTGAAACTTAATTCTGACCCTGGCGCAGAACTGAGGTTCCAGTCGATATGCGGAGCTTTAAAGTCACCTATCATCATGACATTGGATCGCACGGCAAATGCTTTTATTTCCTCAATCAGGCTATTGTCTGACTCTGGATCGTTCAGCGGTGGTCGATGTCAAGGGCTTGAGACCCCGGCGTTCTGACGGGGAGCCAAATGGCCTCTTTATTGGACACAAGCTGGTCAGTTTTGTTTGACAAGTGCAGACCATGTCTAACAAAGGTGAGCACACCACCACCCTGACGCCCGGCTCTGTCTTTTCGGAACAGCTGAAAACCGGGGAGAGCAACTTCCCGATCGTCTATCTTTGTGGATAACCATGTTTCCGCTTTACAGACCATATCTGGTTCCACTTGGCACATAGTAATCTTAAGCTCGTCTAATTTAGACAGCAGGCTTTGTGCATTGGTGTACATGCAAGTTAGTTTCCTTTGTCGGCTTGTTCGGGTAGTTTTACGTTCGGGCTCAACCCTCCCCCTACTGGGTCGATTGCGTGGTTATCCGGAACAGACCTGTCCAAGGTGAGAACAATGGACTTTTTATCACTTGGTTGTTGTGAATAACCAAGTTTTGTTCTCCTTTGCTGTGGCGCTCCTTCATGTCTGTAATGAGTTGACGACGTTTGTCTCGCTCTGCAACTGAGAAATCCTGCTGAAAAAACACTCCCGGGCTAGAGTATTTTATTCTTAAACGCTTAGACAGGATGAGCGTTGCTAGTTTTCCAGGAAACATGGCAAGCACATATTGTTTTATGAACAGTGCAGTTGGTCTCTTAAAACCTACATGATCCGTAGACCTGAAAACTTGGTGTTTTATCGGTGCCGTCCTTGTTCATATTTTATATCAGTTTCTTTGAGGGAGATAGAGGTGCAACAGTTCCATTTGTTCAGAAGTAGCAAACCTCTACTAACACAAAGACAAAGGAGTTAAGTTTAATAACCGCACTTTGTGCGTCAGAAATCTCTTATAAATTGGAGAACTTTTGGTGGGGCAATGGTTCTAACGCCAGGTATTTTCATCCGGAAAAGGGTGCCATTATTACACACACTAGCAATAACCTTTCTAAGACCATTTTAGAGAAAATAGCATGCGGCTCTTTCAATTATTTGTCTCGGAGATCTGTGAATTTTTTAACTTTCATCTGTTTTAACATACTTCGTCCTGGACTTTGCAAAAGGGGCTACGATTCGCCGCCATAACTTAAAAACAAATGATTATGAAGCTGGCGGAACTATAACTGTAATCAGAAGCACTTAAATTACTCGTGTAAATGGGTATACTATAATGTGCTTTTCAGTTACTGTGCATATGAACTAAGTTGTTTCCTGTCCGTGATCGGTTCAACAGGACGGATTTGGGCAATTACACCTTGTCAAAACGATTTGGATTCGCTTGTATGTCAGTAAGTTGAAGGCATACTACGCTAAAACCCTTTATAAAAACGAACATTGGTGGACTGGCAGTCTTACTGATGCTATTCGGCTGACAAATGTCAATGGTAGCTTCCATACACTACTGTTCAAACTTCAAAGCTCTGCGGAACTTGCAGAGTTATTGACAATCAAGGTGCCCTCGTAGTGCAGTAAGCTTGTGGTTTCGATTGGAAAGTTTCCAGAAAACTTTCTAAATACATGGGTGCTAGTCAATTTCAGTGATGTTTTATACCAAGCAATGCAATGAAACAAACTCTGTCACCATTAGGTGACCTCATAATTTATTTTTAAACAGTTCCTTTTTTATTTAACTCTCACTCACACGAGTTTTTGAAGTAAGCCCCACAATTGATATATGAGAGGTTTTACTTGACCTTTTCGGTGATCGTATTTTTTGTTAGATTCGAACCTTACACCACTATCGGGAATTGATTCCATAATAGTGCGAACTGTCGATGTGCCTTCTGGATTTATGCAGATAGATATCTTATTCCATATCTAAATCATGTTTTACTATTCGACACTAATTCCTGAGAATCTGCACATAATTCGAGACAACAGTCCATTTGAAGGACCTTAAAAAATGTTCGGGTTTGATCTACTAAGCACGAACTTCGTCGCCGTGGTGTGTACTTGGTTACAGACCTCTATTCACTAGCAGCGCTCTCACTCTAGTCTACTGGTGGGTTCCCTATGTTCTATTATGCCGCACCGGTTTGGAAACCCGAGTGTAGTTCCAGGAACCCATCTTATCAGTAATGTTTCGTTAACAACAATTGTTCTGCCCCACGCTCAGCTTCGACTGAATTTGCTTCCAAGCCCCCCCCCTACTAACAGAGGCAGTGGGTATCAGGATACATAGTCAAAATATGAATAAAGATGTGGCCCGTGTGTGTATGCCCTTGAATTTCACTTTCCGCATGACATTGCTGTATGCATTTTTTTCGAATCTACTAAATTCACTCCTAAACAGTTGCACTAGTGACATCGCTATGGACTAATGATATCGGAAATGAGAATAAATAACAACCTGTATACATAGCAAAAAAGTTGATGTTTTGTTTGTGTTTCACAATGCAAAAGGGATATGACACATAAGAGTTTAAACTTTGGCTCATAATTTCTCTTTAACGTTGTCAGGTGGTCTGGTGTGCGTTTATTCGTTACTTATATCAGCGGTTTTTTAACGGATCCCTACCTTTACTCGTGTCTATTTCAACATTTATGAAGTCATTACGCTCTTATTATACGCTCTGGATGAAACGTTGGTCTGGATATATAAAGATATACACTTTGCCTTTCGAACAGCAACACTTTATACCTCAAAGTAACCACACGCACTTTAAACACACCTGGAATAGCAACACGTTATTTTGAGTATTTTGGCTGCCAATAAAACATATGCATGCCTAACATAAAGCCGATTTTCATCACCCTAATTAAGATTTCAGACGTAAGTTGCAAGCCTTAACGAACGAGCACAATCAATAGGCAACGTGGACTTAGTGTAAAAGCAGTCTCAAAAACAATTCGTCAGGTGAAATGCCGACATTTATCGTCCTGCTGCCGGAAAGCCATTGGAATGATGTATGATTTCCCACTTACATCTTATGCAAACATTCCTTTACGAGTTATAAATTATTTTTCCGTTTGGGTGATTGCCAATAGAAGCAAATTGGCAAGTTCTACGATGCAGTCGGGACAAGGAAGCAAGCATTGGAACAAGATTTTTATCAGCCTGAGGTCTTGGCTTTGCACTCAAATCCACGGTTACACACAAAAGTGAAATAAGGATATTTGTTCGCACGGACTTTGTGGTACTTAGAAGACGTGGTTTCTATGCCATTTCATTTCTGTCATATTTAAAAGCACCTGAATGCATCGCTGGAGTACAACGGTGGTCATAACAGCCAGATTCAGGTAATAGAAGTAAACAGTGACGTACCACCAAAGTACACTTCAACTTAGCTTTACCCAAATAACCATGGTCATGACAAAAATGTATGAGGTGTGTTACCGATTCCGACGAGAAAGTGGGTAAGGTTACTACACCCGACAGAATGAAATATTAATTGTGACACGGATGATTGAACACTCAGCAGCAGTAAGAAGATGTTAGCCTTCAGGTCACAGTTTATTTAGCAGGACTTGGCCACACAATCAGGTTAGATGGGGCCGAAATTATCTCGAGAGGTTACAATTGCGTGAGCCGCGAACAATCTGACTTAGGCCTTCAAAACCGATGATCGAACTGATGATCATCATGGGCTTACATGCACTCCTCTTGTTTAACATCAGAGCAAACTGTTGATGGTTGCGTTCAAGGTTAATTCTACGGTGTGCAATAAGTTTATTTTTGTTCTCAAAATCTTTAACGGTAAATAATGTTTTGCGTTCTCACAAACTCTCCTCATCAGGCCGACCCTTTCCTCCACATGAATATTCCTGCTAAAAGCGAAAGAAATATCATCAAGAGCTAAAAACACATTTAGTTCTTCTTAAGTTCGGAGCGAAAACCTGATGTAGTTGCTATAACGGAAACATGACTAAAAACAGAAATCGCAGATTCGGAGGTTTCGATTCCAGCATACCAGCTTTTCCGCAAAGACCGCCAAAACCGACAAGGAGGTGGGGTTGTTGTGTATTTCAGAACTGAAATCTCTGTTGTAGAAAGAGAACACACTTTAGCCCTGGATTATGAGTCTGTTTGGTTAAAGATTAAGAAAGCGAATTCACATAACCTTGAATTCCTGGCCATATACCGGCCACCAAACATTCTGAGTGGAGCCGACGACTCGCTCCTTGGTATGGTGAAAGAAGCTGCTAGCCACCACGAGGTTCTC
>JAYGXS010000006.1:18697155-18710447 GCA_036362985.1 Ligula intestinalis | reverse complement strand
AATCGGGTGGCACTTGTCCAGTATTTAGAGAAGCTCAGAAGATTAGGTACAGGGGTACCACCAACTCTATGGCTAGCTCTTTTAATAGCTTTGCAGGTATCTCATCCGGACCTGACGACTTCGTTTCTTTTAGCTGTAGAAGTTTTCACAGAGCGGTTGCTTCCGTGAGTGCAACCGAGTCTATGGTCTGGATCACACCCACACTGTAGTCAATAGCGGTGAACTCAGCCTCTCTCGTAAAGACCGACTGGAAGAAGCAGGATAGATGTTCCGCCTTTTCGTTAATATCGGAAATTTCTACACCGTCATCTGTTTTTAGCAGAGGAATAGGATCTCTATTTCGAGTGCATTGCCTAACGTAGCTGTAGAAAAGCTTTGGGTTTCCTACTGCACGGTTTATTAGATTACTCTCGAAGTTTTGGCGACTAATTTGTATCAGGCTCTTAAACTTGTTTCTCTGCGCCTTATACCTATTGTACGATTAGGGGGTCCTCTCTCTGCGATAGATTTTGAACATCCTTCCTTTGTGGTTTACTTCCCTCTTTAGCGTCGGCGGTAGTCATCGAGGCCTATTTGTTACTTTTTTTTACCGTGAAAGGACAGAAATCGGTAATTAGTCCGTGTAATACGGCTTTGAATGCCGACCACTCATCGAGAACGTACCGGTGAATAGTTCATTCCAGTCTATCTCGCTCACTGTGGTTTTCACTTGTGTAAAGTCCCCTCTCCAGATGTTGCGTCTGGTTACCACACTACGATCGGGCACAGAAAAGAGTGAATATTCCCACTGTAGCACTACGTGATCACTTTTTCCGAGAGTTGGTAAGCAGTTTAGAATGTCCACGCTATCAGGTGCTTTGGTAAGTACTAGGTCCAAGCAATCAGCTTGTTGCCCTTCGCGTAGTCTGGTCGGATATAGGACGTGTTGCGTTAGGAAAGATGCCTGTACTGTGTGCAGGAGTCGTCGATCGAAATTTACTTCTGAGCCGGGCGCAGAACTCACATTCCAGTCGATATGGGGGCGTTAAAGTCTCCCATGACCATGACATCGGATCTCTTAGCAATTCCTTCGACTCCTTCTATCAGACTAGTGTCTGACTGTTGGTTGCTCGATAATGGACGGTAGACCGCCATAATGTCAAGGGTCTGTGACCCCGGTGTTCTAACAGTGAGCCATATTGCCTCTATATTGCCCGAAAGGTTTTCGGATTTGTCGGACACGAGCAGGCCGTGTCTAACATAGATTAGCACACCCCCACCTTGACGCCCGACTCTTACTTTTCGGAAAACTTGAAATCCGGGGAGAGCAATTTCCTGGTCGCCTACCTTCGTGGTCAACCATGTTTCTGTTATGCAGACGACGTCTGGTTCCATTTAGCAAATAGTAATCTCAAGCTCATCTAATTTGGAGAGCAGGCTTTGTGCATTGGTGTACATGCACTTTAGTTTCTTTGTACGGTGTAATCCGGTCAACAGCGGCAGGCTCCCAAAATCTTTATCGAAATAACATTCATGCGACAAAGTTGGTTAACAACTTAGGTATCGATGACAGTGGGAGCAGAGTTCAGTTAGCCACTTGTTTCAAAAACTGTTCTAACAGTGCTCTCTGAGCGCTTAAAATGTAAATTTATATGTTTGGGCTACAAAATGGTGCAAAAATGTAAACTCCAGGCGAACGTTTGGTGAAAATCTGTCGTTATAAAATATACCTGCATATTAAGCATTTAAGGTTACTTAAGTAAGAATCCAGCAGCCGCGCCTCCGTAGCTCAGTGGTTAGAGCACTGGTCTTGTAAACCAGGGGCCGGGAGTTCAATTCTCCTCGGGGGCATCGTTTTACGAATTTTGAACACTGAAAAGTCTGTCTGGCAAGTACGTCAAACACCTACATCAGGATTCGGTCTATGCAAAATTCAATAATTAATTTATTAGGAAATCAAAGATCTGACGTTGCAGAGCTAGTGTATAAACCAGAAGACATAAAGTGAATGGTGCGTTATATTAGGACTAAGAATATAAGACGGGATGGTTGAAAGTACGATGATACTCTTGAAGGTGATTCTCGTTATTAGGTTAACATAGTTTGTAAATGGGTAATGAATGCAGAAAGGAAACGTAAATCCTTGTTTCCAAAAAAGCCTATCGGCATTGAAAGGTCGTCCTGGGAGGGACTCGAACCCTCAATCTTCGGCTCCGGAGGCCGACGCCTTATCCATTAGGCCACCAGGACAACAGCGGTGAGCTGCAAAAGAATGTAAGTTTAAATCCATACTGCTTAGGTTTGTTTGCGCATAATAAAGTCTTATTACCGACTTGCGACGTAAGGTAACAAGCTGCAGGTTAAAATCGCATACTAATGTGTGTGGGAACGGTTTCAACCGCCTATTCACTCACATACAGAAATTGGACAAGAGGTTCGCCTCATCTGAGTTATCCGTAAACGTGTTTCCCTGGTTTTTTTTCAGACAAGGAATGGGATCTCGATTGCGTTTTGCCTTATTCACATAATGAAAGGGCCCCTTGGGTCTTAAATATACAATTTATTCATTTTAAATAATCTTTGTTGGGTTGTTAGCTATACCTTGACTAATTCTGTCTCAAAGGCCATTCGTTCTTTTCGAAGTAGTCTTCGACATTTATTTCGCTGCTTCATAAATTCTGAGAAGTGTTCGGGCTGTTTATATCGGGCTTATTTTTTCTACAGTCTTCTTTTTTTCTTGAAGTTCCTGTTTATTATCGGTGTCACCCATTCCGGCCGGGAGATGCGCAAGCTTTTCTTAAGCGGGCAACAGTCCTCTAGCAGTTGCTGAGCTAAGTTCCTAAAGAGGCACCAGGTGTCGTTCGGGTCAGGTACGTATGCAGGGCTCCAGTCAGTCGCGTTAAGCTGTCCTTTCATTGTATTATAAGCTCCTATTCATACATTCCTCTCGCTTATTGCACGAGCGATGGGTACCGAGAAATGGCTGTTCTCCCAGACAAGAACACAGTGATCACTTCGGCCAAAAGGGGTCTGAGTATTCAATCTAAGGATAAAATTTTCATCTCTACTAATGACGAGATCCAGACAGCTAGATTGTTGGCCACCTCGGTACCACGTGTCCATTGTGACATGCTGGGTAAGACATTCCTCATTTATCAAATAAAGTAGTTTCTGTTCGAATGAGTTCTCTGATCACGAGCTGTGCATTTAGTCCCAATCTATAGCTGGAGCGTTAACATCTCCAAGCATTAGGACATTTTTGCTACGGCAGAGCTCTTTTACCTCAGAGATAAGTACATCTTCCGCTTCCATCCTTTGTCCTGGTGGTCTATATACCAGAGCAATATGGAGGTCTGGTTGGTTAGGTACTCTCAGTTTACAACTAATTATTTCGCAGGAATTGTTTCTGTGTGATGACAGACTATCAGGCTTTTGGCTGACCCCTTCATTCTTGTCTATTTGTATCCATTGGTTATCCTTTACGATTTCGCTTAATAGCACCGTACTGTCTTGACAGTTGTTATTATTGGGCTTGACGTAGACGTGACTGCTGAATACAAAGTCAAAGAATTCAAGAAAGACGAAACAATTGATAATATTTCAGTCTAACTGAACAAATATTTGGGCAAATGGCAATTGAATGGGCTGTATCTTCCTCGGGGTTTTTCCTACGATATCTGTTTCGAACGACACCGTACTAATTTTATCTGTTGGTGTGACAGTATGTCATTATACTTCGTTGCCAAAGAGTGGCTCCTTAGTATACACAGATATGAGGTAGATAGCCAAGAGTTATCAATCAACTTGTTTACCTAGTAGTCTTCCAGACAAGAAATTGGGTCTATTTGCGTTTGGTCAAATTCGCATAAGAAAAGAACCTTCTCAATTGTTTAGTATTCCTCTGACTTCTTCTGACTTAAAGGCCGATCGCTCTTTCCGCAGATATTTTCGACACAGGCATCACAGTTTTTTAATGGAGAAATTTTCGGGCTGTTGATAGGTTGCCTATGCTTTCCAGGGTCTTCCCTTCTTCTTGAGGTTCCTTTTCATGTCCAAGGTCAACCATTCGGGACCGGAAATGCACGATCTCATTTTTAACGGGCGACGGTTCTCTATCAAGTGATATGCCAAGTTCCTAATGAATAACCAGACGGCGTTTGGGTCAGGTACGTGCTCAGTATTCCAATCCATGTATAACGTATACTTTATGAAGACAGAGTTTGAGAACGATAGTCAGATGATAAGTTTCACTAGGATTTAAGAAGACATAAGCAGCCGCTAGTTCAACGAGGCCCTAGGTTACTTGTTCAAAATTTGAAAAGAGATATGCTACCACTTCGCCGCATCTAAATATCAATCGGCAGGTTTGGCTTATTGTTGTCTTTGCAATTTGGATATAATAGGTCAAAACAGCCGGGTGAGGAAATGGGTCTTTGGAATTTCGACGCATGCAAACCAAAAGAACAACTAAGGTGATTGAGTGGTTTTTTCCATTGCTTTGGATTGACGAATTTGAAGAAGCAGCAATGAACAGTTTGCTAATGAGATGTCATGAGATTGTGGAACAGCAGTTCCATGCAAATAATTCTTAAATTTCAGCTCATTAGGAAGGAATCGCTATGAGTCTAGAGGACCCTGATCTTAGATGTCCTGGCCTGCATCTAGAGAGAGAGGGTTAGTAAGCTGTTAAAGATCAAATGAAGTTGGGAGACATTAAACAATGAATCTCAGGAGAGGGGTTTATTCAGTCATTGTTGAAGGTCAGTTTGCAATATAACGCCATGCAGGTTTCTGCTGAAATTTTCCACCAGCAAAAACATGGTACTATCTGCGGGAAGAGCATCTTACAGTCAGAACTCCCTGTTAGAAATGGTATAACGTCCATACACTTGGTCTTCCGTAATGACAAGAAAACTAAAGTTGATCGCTTCAGACGTTGGTTGTACTAGCAGCTTCATAGTATCCATCGAAGACTCGGCTGCAGCCCAAAATACTTACCTACTCAAATAGATGCCAGCTAATGAAACTAAAATTCCTTTGGTTCAGGAGACTGGGAGCAGGCTTTTATCTCCTTTTTCGTCTTAATAATTGCTCAAATCATCCTAAGCTGTCTGTCCTTACAATCTAAGAAATGTTGCATTGATTATACCTCTTCCTGTATATCCCACATCTAAAACTCTTTATTCTTTGCTTCTGGGTATAGCTTACTTTGGAATAACTTGCCACTTGAAATAAAGTCGCTTACTACACTATGTGCTTTCAAGCGAAGACTGCACATTTATCTTAACACCAATTCTATTTACCTTTTATTCTCCTAATCTTTTCTGAGCAGATTCCTCCATAACTCCGAGAATTGCCTATCAGAAATTTGGGAGATCCTCTCAAAACTATTTTTCTCCACCTCGTGCCCTCCAAGAACCGCGATGTCTCACAACAGCAGTCATTCAAACGATGGAGTCATACGGAAGTACCCAGTCTAAACCGATCTCGTTTCGTTGGCTACTAACCGTCACCAGAATTCCATTCTGACCTCTGAGGTGTCGAGCCCCTACGTCTACTGACACTTTTTCGCGAGATTTCATCGTACTAGCGATCACAAGCGAACTATATAGTAGTTTAATTACCTTATTTTAGTAGTAGCCTTTTCTACGCCTCTATCTTATTGTCCTAAACAGTTTTTTTCTCCTACACTCTATTTGAAAATGGAGACCCGTTGAACGCTGCCTTCAACTTCGGCGTAAGAGTTTTTTTGTTACTTTTTGCTTTGTTCACAATTAATTTCAAAACATCGCTAACTTTCGCCCTAAAGACAATTTCTGCATACCATATTACGAATTCGTACATTTTAT
Source organism: Ligula intestinalis (assembly GCA_036362985.1). Lineage (NCBI taxonomy): Eukaryota > Metazoa > Platyhelminthes > Cestoda > Diphyllobothriidea > Diphyllobothriidae > Ligula > Ligula intestinalis. Next base: position 18,704,619 of record JAYGXS010000006.1, on the reverse strand, counting down.
CCACGCATATTTTCATAATTTTACTCGTTTACTAACTTTGTTTAGATAGTGCCTTCATGGTGCTAAAAAATGTATGTTCTAAAATGAAATCCCTATGCTTGTGAGCTTGGGTGTACCGGTGGAAATCTTGACGCTCTCGATACAACCGAGTCCGGGCAAAAGATAATGAAGCTCGCAAATGTTCTTTATATTCCGAAAGCTGCAAGTTTCAAGAGAGTAAGAAGCTGTTCAAAACGACCATATGCCTTATAAAAAGGGAAAAAAATATGTGAACGTTGAAAACTTCGTCCTGTTGGAACGCAAGTAATACACCATTGCCTGTTTGAAAAAAGCCTTATTTATTCTGATCGTAACCAAAAGATTAAGAAAAGTCCTGCCTTAATGCGGCTTTTAACTAAGGAAGATATTGTTTGCTTTCTATCATAGTTTTTGCGCCTGATGCGCTTCTTGCCCATCTTTTAGTTCGTAGCCGATTTTTTCCGCATACGTTCATTCTTAGGAATTCGGCAGTGTTCTGTCGGTTTTAGGTCCACTGCCAGCGTCTGCCTATTTATCTTTGAAGCCTCGGCCCTTTCTTACTGTCTGAGTATCAGGGCATTTGTCGTATCGGCTTAGCCGCCAATACCTATCACTTTTATACGGGAAAGCAATAAACTGTATGGATTAAAGGGCTTTCGGTTAAATGTAATATTTGCTCATAACTAACCGCATGACTCACATGCATCGTCAAAGTAATCAGAATACGGTGAGGCGAAATCGTACACAGAGTCTGCTAGGTTTTAAATCTTGCGTAAGGTTACGACTTAACCCAAAATTGAGGTGGAATTTACAAAAACAGTGTGAGGTTGGACAGACCACTCTTCACTTAATCACAATGTTGTTATGATGCTGCAAAACTGCCAAAATATTGGCAAACAACAGATCGGCAAAAGACTTGGCTAAAATAAGTAAATCCTAGTTTTGCGAGTACGTTTTTCTTTATTCAAAGAAAAATAGCCAGCTTTAAACCCAGAGTTTCGCAAGCAGCCAAAATAATATAGAGCAGGCTTTACTGCAACAGATTTATTTGAGGACTTTGACAGGTGGCTAAGTCCCATCCAGCCATCTACGAAGAAAAAAACGGAAAGATTGTGTTTACAGGATGATATACGCGAGACACATATGCACCCCATCTGTACCGCAGTCACTTGCAGGCACGTACATTCGTTACTTGCGCTAAAAATAAATTAGGAACGACCACCTGGCAGAGCCCTGGCCAGTCTTCGATAATGCTCGTTACTATAGTCAACCAGCCGTGCTGCCGTTATACGATAAAAGGAGGTGGGGTTTATAGCCCCTACTGTGCGTTGTCAGGAGAAGGTTAGGTCAGTTGCGACGACGTATGCCAACAATTGAGTGCAAATGACTTAATTTAATCACCGTTTGCTGTCTATGAAATGTGAGCTGAGCGGTTGAAGCTGGCTTTACAAACCCAGAATTACGCGCTGGACCCCAATGAATTTTAAGGTTGATATCAGAACAGTGGTAGCTTAAAAACCTTGGTCAGCGTGAAGTTAGAAGAACAAAGGCTAGTGCCGGCTGCTTAAAGCGGTCAAAATAACTGAAATAAAAAAAAACAAAGTAGAGAAAAGACACATGACCCACACACGCACACAAGTTTGGGTCAAGTAACAACGAGTAAATTTGAGTCACATGATATCTCTGGAGAGCAAGTAAATATGAGGATGTAAACGAAGTCCGTAGTAAACATTTGATTATATATGTGGGCACAGTTGGCGATTAACGCTAAGACCAGCTTAATACGTCTTGAGATCATGCCGTTAGAAGAAAAAGGAAAAGCCCACGGGCAAGCTGATGTAACACACATTTCGCCACTATTCAGAGATGGTGATGACCAAGAACAGGAGGGGGAGGAGTGGGGAGATCTGAGTATGAGAGAGGCAGGGAGAAGAAAAGCAGTCAGCCAAAAAAGCTGATGTGGGTGTGTGCCTTTAGTGCAGTCAAGACGTCTGGAAGCCTCAGGGACAAAAAGTCTGGAGTGCTGAACGACACGGGGAGGGGAAGAGAAACAGAGAATGATTGACAGCTGGGACCATACTGAATCTGGTTTTCTATCTTCAGTTTTGTAGCACTGACCTTTTTTAGGAGTGCATACAAAATTCAACTAAGACAAAATTGCCTTTGGGGGAGAAAAGGATGCTGTGTGGTGGAAAGAGCGAACGAGACGCACAGGGGAGAACAAATGCACCGAAATCGGGAGATGGAGATGAAGAAAAACCCAGCTGTATCCTTCTAGAGGAGATCCAGACTGGAACTGCGCATTGTCAGCGTGGAGCTCTCTGAGCGTGACAGACAGGACCCCGAGCAGGCAAACGACGGCTTGAAGCGCAGGAAGGTCACAATGCTCGGCGGTAGGCCAAGGTGATCAAGCATGGAATCTGGGAAGTACTGTTGGACAACGCAAAAAATAGGCAGAGTAAAATTGCGATAGCAGGGGGCTAAGAACTGTAGAATAACAATGGTTCAGTAAGGTTCCATATATTTAGGATAAAAGGCATCTACTTCGAAGACCCTTTAAAAAATTCAAGATAGATTTATAGATTTTACTATAAAATAGTAAGAAGCATATTCATATTGATGATGTTTTTGCCATAGTCATCCTGAAGAAGCAGCGATGAAACATATTAAATAGTAATAAAGTGCAATACATTCTAGATGCGGGCAACAGAGGTAGCAAAATGCACGCTATCACAGTTTTGGGTTACTCTTCGGTATCCAGATTGAGGAATGTTCATCGAACATGTAGTTCTTACTCTCTTCCGAATTTAAACCACCCTCTCTTGAGAGTTAAACGAATAACTATGCAGTTTGAAGGGCGAACATTCAATTTCACTTCGTAAAAATGTCACCTGAAAGTGGGTTGCAAAATAATCTTAGGAAGACCTTTGCTTCATGCCCGAGCCGTCGGAATCCCCTCAGTCAGCAATCCCCAGCCCTCCCCTCCATTTTCTTGTAGTTGGACTACGAAACATACAGATTCTTGTTGTACTCTCCTTGTCATTGACGATAGCCTTCTGTAGGATTCCGAAAGCTCACGCTTATACAAGTGCTAGCACAGTGATTGCGCCTTTTTCTTCTTTGCAAAGAGAGCCTGGAGCTCATATATTCGCTTCAGTTAGTGAGTTGCAATATCACTTTGGCCTTATTAATAACCACTTTGTCTGCGTCTTATCCACTCACACTTACGTTTTATTCCCCCGACGTTTCTGCTTCCATCACGGATCCATCCTCAGAGATAACAGCAGAAACAGGTGAGACATACACAGGGAATTGCAGTATTTATAGGATACAGTCACTGTGCAACTGCATACTTTTGATAATTAACAGCTCCCCCGCATCGAGGATAGTTGCCCGATGGCGCCCCCAGTACAGCAACAAGTGTTTGGCTTGCCCAACCTATATTCGATGCTGAGGCTCAGTTAAGCCGAAACAATTCGCCACCCGGGGGCGCACAGGCGAACGAGTCATCTAACGCCAGCGCCAGAGATCAATATAGCCGAGCAGTCGTCACGCCCAAATCCAGCATGGAGGATGACAGTTCAGCAAGTCCCTTCCCGCATACCAATCATCAAGCCATTAGTGCACAAACAGGCAGTTATCCTCGATAGGGGATAGCCGTTAATTGTCAAACGTATGCAGTAGCATAGGGACTGTAGCCTATAAATACTGCAACTCCTTGTGTATGAAGCACCTATGGTCCGGTAATGGATTCGTGACGAATTTGAAACATCAGACGAATAAAGATCCTATCCCAGCGATCGCATCTGTTTCTTCTCAACGAGTAAAACTGCGGCACTCAAAGAGAGGATAGTGCCTTGAAGAGGTACTCAGAGTCACTCTGAGCTTAAGGCAATAGGGACCGGATCGTTGTTGACACCAACACGGAAAAGACCTCCCACGAGGTCATGGCAAACGATATGCACATTCAACAGCAACACGAGAAAATAAGAACGCTTGCCGACACCCCAGTGGGGACTGGGAAAAGCTCACCTGTCGAATTTTCTGTCGCACAATAGCCTGCAGAGTGGGCGGAGGTTCCAGCTGGTACACAAAGACAGCGTCACTGCGTCGCCAGGGTTGACCGAATTCGACGGTTGCAATGGTAGTGGCGGCAGTGATGATGGGGCCAGACTGAGTCAGGTGGGTGTTGGCGATGACGGTGGCGTCGCCACCAGTTACCCGTCGTGAGTGCTGCTGCTGGTGATGGTGGTGGTGGTGGGGCAGCTGCAACTGATGATGGCCCTCCTCATCGGTGAGGCAGTTTCGTATCGTCGTTGTCTGCGCCTCGTTCCAGTAGTGGTCCCCCCGATGACTGCCTTGGTCAGTCCAACTTTGCACAGCCTGGAAAACATAGAGTAATGTGTGACTGCTTAGCCGAGTTGAGAATGGTCCTGCTCTATTTTCGAAGCATGCAACAGAGATAGACTAGAAGATGCCAGAGGAAGTTTAGAAGTTCGTCTGGGAAAATACACTACATGTCCCCGATAAGCTAGGCATCAGTGAACCTAGGGTCAGTTCAGTTCAGCCTTAATAAGGGAACGATAGGCCAACGCCCTTGAGCTCCATGTTGTTAAAGATGGCTATGAAATGCATCGAAAGCGAACAAATTCAAAACAGAGGTAGTTTACATGATGACAGGCGAAAAGCAAGCAGTCATCAGTAGGTAAAAAATATAAACATACGCGACTACTCACATATTGCACGTAGTATGACTACATGTAATTTTTGTGATCATCGATATTAGCGTGTATCTGGTGAATTAGGCGTTTGATGCAGGTCCAGTTAGCTCTTAAATGCATTCCCACGGGTGAAAAGAGCGAAACATCTGCAAGTAGAGCGTTCCATACTGCAAGCACTCTGCATCCATCTAGAAGTACTTTCCACGGAAAATGGGAGATGCCAAAAAAGACCCTCCCCAAAAGTCGAGTTAATGCATATCATTATGAAGTACTTTGGATAGCGAATTTATCAGCTGCTTATTTGCGAGGCGAACCTATTTTCAACTCGGAGCGACTGTTTATTGTCATTTAAATTATCGAAATTATCAACCGCTTGATGTTGACCTACAAACCGAACCTATTTGTAAGTCGGAACGGCAGTCTCTTATTATTTAAATTATAGCAGAGTGGCGAGGGCGCACCCCACGTTATTATACGAAAAAAAATCTGGTAAGCGCTACTAGTTTCAGGGAAAAAGGGAACCACCAACTACAACCGCCAGGCGAGGACCCATGACCGATTAGGTCTTCCATTTTTGTTCAGTATACGTCCATGAAAAGCTACTACTTATATACAGAACAGATGTGCTATCGGAAGAACCAGTGGCCAATATTCTTCGTCGCTCTCAGCTAGAATGTATTATCTAAATAGGGTTGTAACACTAATTATCGTATGACGTTATTTCAGAGTATTCTAGTCAAGTCAGAATGCCAACTTTTGAACGAGCATCTTTTCGCTCGACTCAAAAATCCTTATTTAAAAAATGGTTGCCTAAGGAGTATGCCTCTTTCCCATTTATCTTCGATGCCACTGCTCAAGTGCTACCAAATTAAACTGGATAATTTTGAAGCCTTGCTGCTGCTTAGTCTGGACTCAAGTGTTCCAAACTACAAGCACCATAGGAAGATAATATTGCTGGCAAAGACAAGGCAGAGCCGGACAGATGAGCTCCGTCAACGGTCGGGTGAAAGTTCATCAGCGAGAAAAAGCACTGTTTCGTCTTTTGACTTCTCCGACTATATCCAGCAGCCAAGCGTACTTACCACCTTGATAGTTGTTATCACTGGTTTTGACGTACGCGTGGCTGCTGGATACAGTCAGAGAAGTCAAGAAGGCGAAAAAAGCCCCATGTTGGATACCTTACAGGCTGCATTACTGAGTGAACAGCCACAATGTATTGTAAAAGGATTTTTCAAGATCTTATAAAACCTCATAATTGCAACCTTTTCTTAGTCCGAAAAAAGCTTTTCTTCAAGTAAAAAATTTGAAAAAGGCATAAGTTGTCGCATCTGCATTTACAGGGGCACCAAAGACCAATAGGAAGAAGGCATACGATTTAAGTAGTCATCTTTTAAAAGCAAGGTCATTAAAAAGATAGAAGCTTCGCACGACTGTGATGTTTTGGAACCATAATGCGTAATGAATAAATTATAACCACAGTTGAGCAATCTTTTTTGATCGGAAACAAGTGTCAGAATTTCAGGTTTATATTCCAAGTTAGCACAATACCTATTCAGAAAGGTTGCGACAGACATTCAGCAGGTTAACGCTAATGTTTGAAAATGTCCTGAAATGTATGTGTAAAGGTGAACGCTTTGCTTGCTTTCTAGGTGAACTAAATAGGACTGAAGCCTCCGCCCCTGACCAGGAGCCGTGAATTTGATCACAATTGGCTGGATTTAGCCGCCCAGCCTACCACAAGGTATGGAATCCACCAATTCGGACACAGAAAGCAGACGTCCAAGTAGGATTTCCTAAGCAATTAAACTGGAATCTATCCGATAACTATCAGACATACTTTATTAGTAGATGGGTAGAGGCCTCGTAGCCCATTTGCCCAGAGCGTTGGCTGTACTAAAGCCTTCGCCTTGCTAGCATATGCTTGAAATCCCCCAAGGCCACCGAGGTTTTGCACAATTGGCTCAATTGAATTATCTAAAGCTGCCAAATTCTTCTATTAATAAAGTTCAAAAACGTTTGTCATAACGACGTGAAAACAAAACGTGCCAGTCAATCGGAGCAACCCCTACCAATAAAATCTCCATCTGACAGGAACTACCAAAAGTTTCACCTGCTCTCAATATAACAAAAGGCTAATCTAATTGGAGTGGTTAGTATTTGTGCAGAAACTTCGTCAGCACCACAACACTTGAAATACGCAGTCAATCTCACTTTAGAAGCTTTTTTGTGATAGTAAAAACACCCAGGGCAAATTTATTTTCTACATTTGTGCACGAAATATGATTCATTGTCAGCCAAAATTCCACTGATGCTCCGTAGTCACCGGGTGATTCTAGATTCACTATTTAGGAAGTTCTGTTTAGACAGTCAGAGTTGAGGAAATTTCATACGTTGCAGTACGTTGCTGGTCAGGTAACTTGATCCAAATGTGCTTAAACTCACGGCTCCCGGGTAGAGTGTCGTATCTCCAGTGGCTAGAGCGCTGGCTGCACTAAAGCCTTCCGCTTGCTCGCTGGCATGGAATCGAATTCCATCGAGGCCACCGAGTTTTCCCCGATTGGGTCGAATTGATCAATTAAACCTACCAAATCCTTCTTTAAATTCTTACATATGTTTATAAGGGTGAAAGTTAAATGAAGGGTCCACTATAGCTTATTTATCATATAACTGCATACGTACTTCGAAGCAGTAGGCATACTTTGTCGAATTATGGCCTCAGCTTGAG
>JAYGXS010000006.1:18635282-18682155 GCA_036362985.1 Ligula intestinalis | reverse complement strand
CATCATCATCATCATCATCATCATCATCATCATCATCATCATCATCAGCAGCAGCAGCAGCATCATCATCATCAGCAGCAGCAGCAGCATCATAATCATCATCACACCACCGCCAGCCTCAGGGTGCAGTGACATACGCGTTGATTATATTTATGTAATCGTAGACTTGCGCAGCATCTATCACACCCTTCCTTCCCCCAACCGCCTGTGCCCGGTGTCATAACCATGCCAAAAATACCGGAGGTGGAATCGGGGGTAGTTGAAAGGCGCGGCCGGAGCCACCATGCCTGACTCGGATCTAACGGAGTGGAAGGGCCACCGGTGACCAGTGCGGCGTGAGCCTGCACCTTCATGTGCCACCAACCCCCCTTCCCATGTTTGGCGCTTTCTCTGGGAACGCAACCCGAATAGCACCTGCCGTACCCTGACCTAAGCCCCCGTGCTTTTCCAGCGCATCCACAACGCGACCCGTTTGGAGGGCAAAATAGTGTTACTATCACTACTATCTCTGCCACAGCCAACATTTCGACCGCTGGAAACACCGAAATCCAACACCGGCTCACAAGGGAGATGTAACGGCGATCTACACAACAAATCCTTTACAGGAAAGTAGACTATTGCAGCATGTAGTCCACTCCAACTCCCACTCCAACTGAGCACACCAAAGGCAAGCAGACTCAGGAGAGACGTTAGTGCTGTGGCGTTCACAGGAATTAACAGGCCGAATAGCATGCGTCCATACGCTTCCTACCACGCCGCGAGACGGTGGCGAGACGGAGACAGCACATGTCCCCACGCCGCGACACGGAGACGAGACAGCGCCGGCATGCCTCCCCACGCTGCCTACTCCGTCACGAGACCGTCACACCTTGTATTCTGACACCGCCCAACAAGACGCGGGACAGGAACGACAGGGTAAGATGAACTAATCGCCAGAGCCCCTTCTCCCCTCTTTGTTCCCAAATTATGACAAGAGTCTCACTCTTTGATCGGTTACCACCTCTACCCCCTAATTATTACTGTTTGGTTGCTTACACGTTTGTTAACTCTACCCTCTCTAGTATTATTGCACTAGCTCGATGACGAATAATCACAAACCTTCGTTCGCCCAACTTGACTTCTTAAAATTGACAGACCGCCTAGGAATACTGCCTATTAACTAGCCATTAACACTACACAAAGACGCCTTTAAAGAAAGAGGGTGGGATTGCATCTCACTGCCGTTAGAATCACGCATTTAGACAAACGCAACTCTGGTCTGGTTAACAGCCCCAAGTCACGTGGATTATTCGTGTCAATAAGCTATTGTCAAAAGCACGACCATGCGTACATCTTATTTGGTGATAAACGCGTTTAGTTACCGATAGTAATAAAAACCAGACAGACTATCTCCGGATGAATAAATTCCGCTTCCTTTAATCCCTATCGCTCCAGTAAGGCGGCACCTTCTCTGAGACAAACTGACTAATCGCAAGATTACACACGGAAGCTGACGACGTCTTGGCATGCCCTGAAACGCGCCAGTCACCTAGACGCTAGGTGACATGTTATTTTGCTGAACACTTGCCAGCAACAGACATTGGAGCTCACTGCTTAGATTTAAGCCGTGCCGAATTTGTATACGCGCGCATGTAGCCGTGAGAGATCATGTAAGTGCTCACCGGAATGGGTTTATTTGTTCGCCGACAATCCAGATAGCTGCGCCGGCTGACAAAGCGTAAACTGCCTTTATCGAGCAGTAATTTGAAGTAGTGGCTGTAGGCTTCGGCCGTAGGCTAATGGCTTTTTCCTCGTTCGTTGCTCGGCCCCTCGTGTGGATGTTGGCAGAGGTTGACAGCAGTTAATTTTGCTTTCGGTCTCCATGATAGAGGATATTGACAATCATGCTTCTTCTTCCGGTGTTTTCGTCACGGGAACGTCTTCGCTGGCAGTTCTTAAGTTCGGTTTGACATTGTCCTGTCCTTTACGCACTTAAAGGCGTAGGGTTTTGTAGGCCACGGAAAGATCTAGATGCCTGTTGACGGACTTGGCATCTAAGTACCGAGTCCCAGGCGTCAGTATTTCCGCTTTTGAGGATGCTCGCCCTACGACCGTCGCTCCTTGAATATCGAAGTGGTAGCCTATACCTCCGATAGGTGTTGCAAGCTGCGAGTTTGGGTCTGTTCTCCGAGCCGCCAGTTTGCTTTCTTGTGGCGGGTCTGCGATATTCATCCTGTTTCTCCAGCACAATTGCAGTCCCCATAGTTGTAGCGTATATTTAAGAGAACTGCAGCTTATTCATTGCAAAATCAGCGAACCCACTCCGGAGGGTCAAAAAAGTGTGCAAAACTGAAGCCATTCAAATGCACTTTGTGTAAGGATGACCTGTACTGCCACCTACACAGGAGGCAGGAAGAGGAACCACCCCACCCCCTTATAATAGGTGGTCTTACAATTACTTTTAGGAAGGGTAAATATTCCTTACCTTGGATAAGTGAAGTAAGTTGCATTCCGAACAAAAACCTTAACCCCTAACATGCTCCTGATCCCATTCCCCAAGTATGGCCCCAAATCTAATATGCATCTCTAACCCTCACTTAACCCCAAAGCTAATTTCGGCAGGGGTGGTTGGAGGCCAAAATGTACAACAACCGCTTACTTACAAATTTTAAGTAGGCTGTATTTCCCACATTCTCCAGGTTTTTGGGACGCCGGCCGTTGGTCCAGAAGGGGTTGGATGCTGATACCGAAATGTAGAGGGGTCATCGGAAGGCCACCATGTACAATAACCGCCCAAGTCAGTTTATTGAGTTAAATGGATTTTCAAATTAACTATTAGAATAACCACTTACTTACAAAAATTAAGTAAAGTGGATTTCCACAATATTGAAACTATTTCACTCGTTCGCTGTTATTCTAGTTGGGGTTAGTGATACTATTAAAAAGGCACCTAAATGACCTCGACCAAGGTCTCCGAGCACTCCCGCGCTCGCTGTCGGTCTAGTAAGGGGTTAGCGATGAAATTGCTTCAAATTGCGGTTCAAATTTCTCGTCCTCCGTGGAAAATACTATTTTCGGGATTTACGACCAGCTAGCACTCTGGCGGACACTCGTTATTAGCTATTGGATGCGTTTTCACAACATCCCAAGCCTCAGAAGCCACGGCAGGCACTAGTCCGAACGAGCAACATCTCCGTGACCACCTTCCGTCAACAATTCTCAGGGACTCCAGCTATCTACAAACGGCTGAGTCGTTCCAATATCCTTTTCATACAGTTAATCGCTTGGTACATATTGCATAAAGCTTTAATATCGTTTAACTTTACTTAGATCTATGATGGGAAGGAAAACTAAACGTACAGCGCAACGTGTATAAAGTCTGCCGCGAGTAGGTTTTGTACCCAAAACCCGTGGTTCGCGTGCATCGGTCGTTACCATTAGACCACGAGGGCGCACAGTTTCCACTGAGTTAATTCAGGATATCAGCTCAAATCGCAATTTCGAGGGTAAAAACCGCATGGTTGGCGCAACGAAATCGCGCCCTGCTAAAAGGCCTAGAGGTCCTCGGAGCTCAATAGACACAAAGTACGAAGACCGAGATGGCATATCAGACATGGAACTTTCCAAAGCATTTTCCGTCATTCAGAAGGATACGGTATGGCTTAAAACGGAATTAGCGGAACTAAAGTCACTTTGGCATATTCTAACACATGGCTCGATGTCGGAGACGACTGAAAGCCGAGAAAAGGCCAAGACGAAGAAAACAGGAGGTTTCCATACTCCATAAGCAAACTACAGCAGAACCAGTAGTGGAACTCGACCTAGTCGAAGAGTCGGAAATCCACGAAAATGTAGAAGACCGGGGAGTCGAACTCTGTACGTTGGGCCAACAGGCAGACGGTGTCGCCACTAGACTAGCAGACCAAGATGAAGGGACTGAACATTTTTCTTACTCAAGGGGTGTCATGCTTAACACAGTCCCAAAAACAAAGCAGGCGGTGTCTAAGATACCAGTGAGAACTAGTCTGGTTGCGTTTCCCAAAAAGCCTAAGACGCCACCAACTACCACACAAAAAGGTGGCCTTGGGACAAAAGAGGAGCTGTCGTGTCCTCCCAATTATCAAATGCCGGAGCTTAGGGATCTCACAGCCCAAGTCGACGATACCCACACGTCGGTAGGGTCCACTAATAAACCTCATAGCCCGTTATTTAATCGCAGCCAGCGCATTGTCATACAAGGCATGCCTGAATCTTCTTCGGAGACCCCAAAGAATAGAATTGACCATGATATGGATTTATTCCGCGGATACATTAAACTTCTCCTACATGAAAATGAAGAAATGGTGGTCCCCGTCCTAAACGCATTTAGGATGGACCTGAAAAAGGGTCCATATACGGACTCCAGTCAACCCAGACCAATAAAATTTATACTCAAGCACGAAGAACAAGCGAAGCTACTGTTGAACAGGAAATCGCAACTACGGAACAAGTACGCAACGGTTTTTTTTCAGCGGGAGTACTCACCGGCCGAAAAGGAGAAGTGGAGGGCACTGAAAACTGAACTCCACAGGAGATTCTAATGCGGGTGAGAGGAACCTGCGAATAATGAACGGGGAAATCATCACCGCCCAGAGGTCATTCCTCTGGAGACAGCCAATAACGCTGACTTTTACAGACAAAAAGCAGACCAAAACTCAGGCAATAAAGTATCTAATTCGCAGAGACCTTCCAGCTCCATCGACCCACAAATTGCTCAGAATTATATGCCGGCGAAACTGCGCTTTCTTTATACGAACGCACAGAGTTTGCTTCAGAAAATTTACGAGCTCAAAGTTTGTATAGCTGACCTACAGCTGGTTGTCATATCCATTGCAGAGACCTGGCTACAGGCCGACGTAATGGATGCCGAAATTGTACTGGGAGAGCACCAATTTTTTAGTCGGGACCGGATACATAGGAGGGGAGGAGAAATAACAGTATTTGTCAAGAAGGGCATTATTGCATCAGAACGCAAAATTGGTTCCTCTCATGATTGTGAAGCGCTATGGCTTAAACTGAAAACGCGTGGTGCACCCACTTTACATTTCATGACTGTCTATAGACCGCCAAATCAATCTCCAGAGGGTGGCGAGACCTTTTTTGAACTAATGCGTGAACTGGCTAAAAATGAAAATGCGCTGATCACTGGAAATTTTAACGCCCCACTGATTAACTGGGAGGAGCTATCAGTTAAGGGTTCTCATGAGCCTTATAGCTCCAGATTCTTAAAGCTGACGGGGGACCTCTCTCTCGTGCAGAATGTTGGCTTCCCAACGAGAATAAAAGAAGCACAAACAGCGAATTGTTTTGACCTCGTATTATTGAAAGACCCGATTGATACAAGCGAAATTAGGTCGATCGCGCCTCTTGGAAAGAGTGATCATGTCATGATCTTGTGGGAATATGCTTCAACCACAAATCAACTAAGAAATATGGAGGTTCGGTTAGACTACTGGCGCGGAAATTACACCCCAATGAGAAATGAACTAGCAGCAATAAATTGGTATGACCTTCTAACCAGTAGTCCGGGATCTTATCACAAAGTTATGCATCGAAACTGTCCGCTAAAAAAAGTACAAAAGGCTAGCAGGGATCTTATCGGCGAAGTTATGCATCGAAACTGTCCGCTAAAAAAAGTACAAAAGGCGAGCAGGACCCCTGGTTAACGCAAGATCTTAAGAGCCAAATAAACCGCAAGAACAAACTCTGCAAAAGGTACGCATCAACACGCCAGCCTTCACACTACGAAGAATTCCGCCAAAAGCGGAACGAAGTTAGATCAAACATTCGAAAAGCGCGGAAAGACTACGAAGCGAAAATTATCGAGTGGGCCGTAACGAAGCCGAAGTTGCTCTACAGTTACATCAACAGCAGGCTAAAAAACAAAGACACAGTTGCAGTACTAAAAGGTGAAAATAATGAGGAAATTATAGACAATTTCGAAAAGGCAGAACACCTTAGCAAGTCTTTTGCATCTGTTTTCACTGAGGAACTGCATTTTAATCCGACAAACTTCCATGCAGAGAGTAATGGCAGAATCATGGAGGACCTCCGTTTCACAGAAGAATATGTAAGGAATGAACTTTTTGCGCTTAATGAAGCTTAGTCTCCGGGTCCAGACAAAATACCAGCAGAGGTACTGCAAGAGCTGGCTTCGGAACTTTCCAGAACGCTTACGCACATTTTCCAGTTGTCCTTTGATCGAGGCCTCCTCCCATCCGATTGGAAAGTTGCGAACATATACCCTATTCACAAGGGTGGATCCAGAACCAGCACGAACATCTATCGACCAGTGAGCCTAACTTGCATCTGCTGTAAAGTTATGGAAAAGATCATCAAAAAGGCCACTATAAAGTTCCTAGAGGAAAAAAAGACTTATTTGATGGTGCCCAACACGGGTTTCGAGGAAACCACTCCTGCTTGACCAATATGCTTTATTCTATGAAGCAGTGGTCCAAGTCATTAGACGAAAATACCCCTGTAGATGTTGTTTACATAGACTTTAAGAAAGCCTTAGAATCCGGGATAAGGGGCAATTTACTAAATTGGGTAGAGAATTTTCTCATAGGCCGATTGCAGTCAGTGTGCGTCGGAAACGCAAAATCCTCTTCAGTGCCAGTTGCGAGTGGAGTGCCGCAGGGCTCCGTTCTTGGGCCACTATTGTTCCTAATCTACGTCAACGACTGTAGGCATGGACTGGTCAGTAATGGAGTCTTGTTTGCAGATGATATTAAGATATGGCAACCCATCAGAAACGCTTATGATGAATAACCTCTGCAAGAAGGACTTGACCGCCTAGATGAACGGTCCAAAAATGGTTAATGCGGTTTAACTTTGAGAAGTGTGTCACATTGTGACTCAAGGCGAAGAAAGTGAGCGCGACGGATGACTCGCACAACTACGTACTCGATGGAAGGTGCCTGTCGAATGTCAGTGAACAAAAAGATCTGGGTATGGCTATTGTGCCATCCCTGAAGCCGTCTTTACAGTGTGCTAGGGCTGCCAAGAGGGCGAACAGTGTTCGGTTTGCCATTAAGCGAACTTTTGTCGGCATAGACAAAAAACTATTCGGCAAAATCTATGGAAAATTTATTCGCTCACATCTGGAGTATGGCGTTCAGGCGTGGCGCCCATGGATGCACAAATATAACCAGATGCTAGAAAGAATTCAGCGAAGGGCAACAAAAATTGTGAAGGGCCTAAAGTTTTCATCTTACGAATGTAGACTAGAAGCACTTAACATTTCCCCCCTAAGTATGGACATATCCGCGGCGACCTCATACAGACGTACCACCTCGTGAGGAATCGGGAGTGTGCCCTGAAGTTTGATGACTTCTTCGCCTTCGCCACTTCGATCAACCTCCGTGGGAATTTCCTCAAGCTGCGGGAACCCTATCTTCTCTAGGGGTCCGCAAGCAGTCGTTCTCACAACGAGTCATCGGTGCCTGGAACAGACTGCCCGAGGAGGTCGTAATGGCGAACTCCACAGATGCGTTTAAACGGAAACTGAATGGACATCTACTTAAGAGTAACTGTTCATATGCACAAGGAAGCAGGAATAATTTACGCCCCGGAAATACCTATACATAAAACTTTAAATTTGTATATGCTTCTCACTATTTTACGGTAACACATTTTATGTTGGATATATTATGTACACAAGAGACTATTCTGACTGCTCACACGCACACGTTAAAATTTGTACATGTATATATGTTGCTCACTGTTTATAGTGACATATTTTATGCTGGATATTTCCTGCATACTGTTTTCAATAGGGTCTTCAAACAGGGTCTACTGGACTATACTGAACTATATAAAAATTGACCTCAGTGTCCTCGCCTAAGGTCAGCGTACAATCCCCAACTTACTTGCGTAACTTTTTTTAATTAACATGATTATTGCGCGATGAATTTTCGCCGATATGCGCCATCCATTCTAATCCCTAAACCCAGGTGCCCATATTGTAGTGAAGCACGCTTCGCACGCACTGTGTAGACCCCACTATAGAGCCCTACCCTAATTTCTCCGGCATTTGGTGCAGAGGCATTTATTTCCGTGTCCCGTGAAGGCAAACATTTAAGTCAGCCGTACCCTACCTTAGTTGGAGGCTTCGCCTGACGTGCGAGTGGAAATCCTGTGAACGCTCCTTCCACCCTGATGAACACCGGCAACGGAAACAGTGAAAACTCAGGGATTTATTTTACTCCTTTTTAAAAAAAGCATTCGAGGTAAGGTTAAGGAAAACAGGTTAGGTTAGGGATAAGACGCGGGTAGAGTTAACCCTCCTGGAGTGTAACAGAGGACCACATGTATTATGTTGGAGGGAGGAGCGTTCTTATTCCCGTATGCTAATGTAGTCGCCTACGAAGCTCTGTTGAATAAACTGTATGTGAACATCGCCCTTTTACCTTTCTCATCCATGCATTCATTTCCAATAATACTTGACGGACTGTAATAAGGTAAAGTATCCGAAAAGACCCTGACCTGCTACATTCCCCTCCTATAAATACGGTACTAATGCACTCTCACAAGAAAGGATTAAAAATGTATCTCACCGAGTGCCCGCCCCACACTAATGGGATCTGCAAGTGTAGTTGCCTGAAGAGCAAATACTCGCCGTAGGAAAGACTGGCAGTGCATATCACCTCGCCCCTGCTAGATCACTCGGTCTCACCTGAACTCACCAGATTGTGTTGTTGCGTCTGTGTTTGTTCGGATGTTTAATCCGTTTGTTCATCGCAAAATCAGTGAAACCACGCAGAATGACCTACAAAGTCTGCTAAAATTTCCAGTGCCAAGAAAAAATTGAGCAGCATAAATTCACTGTGGCTTGAGGCTTCACCTCTCACGTACAAGTGAAAAAGCTATGAGTATTTGTCTTCCCCGGTGGCTGAAGCACTCGAAGGACAGAAGACATCGTTTGCCTAATATGCAAAACAAAAAAGGTTGAGGATAGGGTTAGAATTAAGGTTAGATTTAGTGCTCAGGTTGCCGTTGGGACCCTAGACTCTGTAGAAACCCAAATATGCATGCAGGGCTAAACCTCTTGCCTATCGCGACTGCTATCACCTGCGCACGAGGGTCTATCGGTCCCAGTCCGGTCTAGCCAATCATCTCGAGGGCTGGCTCACAAGGGGCTCTCACCGAATGACTGCCGCGCCCTCACACTTCGGACGCTGTCTTCACAGGTAGTCGTGCATCTGCCCGACAGTCAATTTTTCCCAACCTATGCTCCACTCCATCTATACACTATCCCTTCCATCTGGCGTCTCACTTCTTCGCTGCCCACATGGAGCCAGGCCTGAAGATCGCAGCGCAGAGGCTCTTCATTGTGATAACTCTCTGTGTCCTTCGTGGAACTTAGCGCAAGAGCACATATATTGTCTTCGGGAGGGGGGGGGGAGGGTGGAGGTGCTCCTATTGCCATGTCTTAATAATAATAAATTGTATATTTAAGGCCCAAAGGGCCCTTTCATTACATTCATTTCTTGCTTTCGTCATCTACCTGTCTATGCCGTTTTTAAACTAAGACTTTGCAACAAATGAATAAACTGTTTGTGAACATCTGTTTTTCATCTTCATCACTCACGCGTTTGCTTCCCATAATCTTTGGTGGGCTGTGAGCTTGGTTTGCTATATCCCCCCTTGAGCGAGGAAGAATAAAATTGAAAATATACTACCCTGCAGAGCGTCCCCAGGAGGCTCTGAAAGAATTGTGTGCATATGCTGGCCATTCTATCGGTACCTTAGTCAATTGAGGCATCTAAACTTTCTGGGAAAGCAGGAACAAAACCCTACTCCATAGATTGATGTGGTAGGTCTAGAGAACCGGTTGACACACGTACGGGCTCATGCACAAACATTACTTAATCATTGTCCAGGCCTACGGTTTCAAGGCTGCCTGCGTGTGTAAAAGTGTTCTGTCACATGAAAGTCCTCTCAAGGCATCTCTTATGTTCACAGTAAACTGCACGAGGGAGTTAGCAAAAAAGGAGAGAATTCTTACGTTACCGTTTGCGCAGGTTACTTCCAGATAAAAATAAAATACACTTTAGCCGGCTTTTTGACTTTCCCAAAATAAGGGAGAAACGTTCTCCCGAAATGTAAAAGAAACCCCTTTTCTTTGTACACTATGGCAAGTCCTGCATACAACTTTCACGACGAAATTTCACTTGGTAGTTAAGCATATATTTGGGCAGGTTATTTTGATCATCTGAGTGGATTTAATATTTAAAGTCTTCAGTTTGGAAAACTGCCTTCTTGGTTAAAGTTATTGAACGAAATAGGCACTGAGTTCGGCTAAAGTAAGTTTATATTGAAAAAATTTCCAAACTTTTTATTAATATGCATTATGCTATGGAAGAGTTCCAGAATAACTAAAAAAGTGAAAAATAATCCCTTCCAGAACTGGAATTATTTTCCAAAGTTACTTAAGTGGAAACGAAGCCAACTTTAAGGAAACGCATTTATCTGCAGAAATAAGGTAGATTTATTTTTAAAAAATTATGTTTAGCTGACCTGTGAAGTTTTGTCGCACAAAATGCAGTAACAAAATGTCTCGCATTTGTTTTATACCGCACTGCTCACTTGGCCATTACAGCAAAGTGTCAGCTTATGTTACCGCGAGCGCAATGTCAAAAATACCTGTACACTGGAGTAGATTTCCGGTATATTTGTTTACTTTTAGGCCCCATTATATCATAGCAAAAGCACAACGGGCTGGTAAAAAAGATACTACGATGTCGCAAAAACTAATAAGCTTCTGTCCGTTCCATTTCACGTTTTTCTATTCATGATGCTATTATATATAGATAGAAAAAATTTGGAAGTCTGTGTACACCGGTGATAAAAGAAAAGTGGCGGCCTTTTGCGGGTGTTCATATTTACGCTTGATTGCGGTCCCTATTTTTGAGGTAGAAAAACAAACTTCAGCTGCAGAAGTGTATGACGTAATATAAGGTCACAAGACATACCAGATTTGCAAAATAGAATTTTTGAAACTAAATCTCCTGTAGTTCTGCCGAAAAAAATGCGTTATCTCATACTTGTGCTACCTCGATTTCGTGGACGCAAATGAACGTTTCTGGCAACCAGTACTGCAACTAGCAGCACCCTTGATGTCACAGTTGGGGGGGGGGGTTCGTTATTGATGCGATTATAGCTTGACAGTCCGTGTCCACGTTGTCAATGGCCGCAGTCTCAAGCCATCATCGCCAGCAATGGTATCACGAGAGCTGCTAGTTGCAGTAGGCAGGTGGTCGGTCGGCCACCACACAGCTTGTACCTCTTTCACTCTTATCTGGGGTTGCCTCTGATAATGGGCTCCAGTGATTATATGAAACATTAGGTCAAAAGCGTATATTTCCAGCGAACGCATCTTCTCCTTCTGAACAGTTAAGTATCCTCAGTTGCTGCCTGCAAATCGCCTGTTCGTTTCATTTAGTACTTGACAGTATTAATTAAAGGGAATATAAAATTTTTTCAGATGATGAAAAAAGTTGAGATGAGTGCATATCATCTAGTGGCTAGTATCGCAAAGGAGATTCATGGTAACGATTCGCTATGAGTACCCCCCACTTTACGTTATATAACTAACTACTTATTTCTTTGTAGTAAGCCTGTTTTATCGTGCGTATATTTAGCATTTATCACATCATTGCACTCCCCAAACGGAAGTCTTTAGCGTGCTGCAATAAATTATAGTTTAAGTAGTTACCGTTTGGTTTAGTTTTAATGTAGTTTAGTTTTAAGTTAATTAATAAGTTGCATTAGTTTACAATTTAGTTATTTTAGTTGTGTATAGCACAGTACGGTCTTACTTATAAGGAATCTTTGCCGGATAAATGTTTTTAAGACGATATCTTAAAATGATTCTCGTATTTTTGGTATTGTCTCATAGGACATGACCACAACAAAGTTTGTCCATGTACAACGCTTCCTGCCACTGTACATCCTTCCTGCCTGTTGTAGGTTCTGCCTCTTTATAACTCTGTTTGAACAACCCAATGACGGCCTGCCGGTGAAGGTATGGACAGCGTTCCTATTCCAGTGACCTACCGGGGGCGGGGACGGAGCATATAAGGAAGGCGCTGGTGGACAAATTTCGGTATTTTCAATGGGACAAGGTTCTGCGGAGGCATCTTTGATCCCGAGCCAAACCTCCTCTTCCCAAAAGTTACAATAAAATCGCAGGAAGCAGATCGGCTGGTTAATCTCTGTGAGGGACAGTTAGCGCGGAGAAAATGCTCGGCTAGTAATGACGTTTATCATTTACGCTTAACCTGCAAAGGCCTAGCGCATCGCAGACTCAAGAAGCCCCAGAGGAGCGGCTGGGGTTTGATGGGAAATGCGGAGGGACACGGATGTAAGAACAGCTTGGATACTACAGATGACCTTGTGCTTAAGTTTGATATGCGTCCCTATTCTGATGCACGAACGTTAACCGTAAGCCCAAAGCTAACCCCCCTAATGCTAACTCTAATTCTAGCCCCAATACCAACTGTAACCGTTATCCTCACCCCTTTAAAACTTAGCAAAGCTGACATCAAAAGGGGTTTGTTGTCTCATATTATAAACATGGTTAAACTACTCAAAAAAAAACTAATTGTCTAGACCGAAGGTATTACTTTTACAATTTCCGAACGCAGCGCAGAATTTATCATTTAATTCTATCGATGCAGTTTCTGTCGCTATAATTAGCAGGCCGATTGATGGAGTCAGGAAACTGCAAATGCAACAGTCTCAGTAGGTTACTGCTAGTCATGGGACTAAAATTAAAAGATGAATGGATTATTGAGACATTTAGCAGACAGACGGCATAGGCTATTTTGGTAAATAAACAAACCAGGTGATTCCGGTGCACTTGTCTGAGGTTAATGCCGTTTTGCAAAAAGATGCAGGTTCAACTGTGACGGATAGCTGACACAGTTGTCCATCTTCCTTGTTCAAGGCCAACTGTCTCAACATCCTGCAATTTCGCAGAGAGCTGTTTCTAACTCACTGACACGCAGACGCGTGTCATTCGCGTGCACACACACACACACATCGAGGCAGTTGCGGCCGTTTGAGGGGCACTTAAACGTGCTACCGCTCGGCTTGCCGCTAGTCCAGGTACTAATTATCGCAAGTTCAGCACTTTGAGGGGCTATTGGCGTCTCCGTTTTCTCAGGTGTTTCCTTCAACCTGTATTTTCACCTGTTTTATATCTGTTCCTAATTTGCCAAACAAATTACTTTTCCGAGTAAAAGCGGCTTTACATCACATCTTGCAATACCGTGTCCGCCGTAATTATCCTAAATATGGTAAGTCAATTTTCAACTCAGGATATTTGCTTCAGTAACTTGCCACTCATCCAAAGATGTGTATGGGGCCGGCGCCAGTTTATTGATTAAACCGTCACCCCATACCGAAGTCCGAGCGCCCTAAGCTGTAGCGCCTGAGTAATAGTTGTAGTCAGAGCACTACAATCATCAGGCCAAATCCTGAGGGATATATTGTGCACAGAGCCCTGAGTTGCTGCCTCAGGCAGCAGTAGCCACGGGAGAAGCTAGGGCTAGTGTTGGCTGTAGCCAGTCAAGTCCGAGTGAGAGGGATAGAGGGTAAGACAGCGGCCGAATCTACTTTTGTATGATTGTGGAACGAGTGAAAGTATTGTCCACTTGGTGTGTTGCTTTCCCGAGGGGTGTCCAGTTCAGAGGCTCATGCGGCGTCGGCCGAGCGGTAGCGTGTTTAAGTGGCCCTTAAGCAGCTGCAATTACCTGGATGTGCGTGTGTGCACGTGAGCGGAAGTCGGTCAAGGGTCTATATGTCAGCGAGTCGGAAATAGCTGCCTGCGATGTTGCATGACCTTGAGGCAGTGGGTATTGAACAAGGTCGGAGAGCAGAGTCAGCTGTGCGCCACAGTTGATCTTTCGTCTTTTTGCATATTTTCACTAATCTTAAACACGTGCTCCGGAATCACCTGATTTGTTTATTTATTTAAACAGCTTATACCGTCTGTGTGCTAAATGTCCGATGACACCTTGTTTCCACAGTTCACTTATCTAATACTTTTAGCCCTGTGACCAGCAGTAACGTACTGTGACTTAGGCCTTCTGATTCCAGCGTTGATACAAGTGAAAATGTGAGTTGAAGGAAACGCCTGAGGAGAAGAAGACACACATAGCCCCTAGAAGTGGTGAAATTGCGACAATTAACAGCCGAACTAGCGGCAGGCAAGCAATCAAGCAAGCATTGGACCAAATGCAGCCATCTCGAGATTAACGCGGGAGTTAATCATGTTCTATAAGTATGCAGTGGCATAACAAATGCTTGCCACAAGCACTGCAACATTTGTACAACCATTATCCTTATGCAGTGGTTTTGAGTTCAAAGCAGGCAAAAAAGCTCTTGATGGAGCAATTAGTTAATAGAGAATATTCGAGTCCAAGGAAGCAGTTCAGAAGAAGAAGATGCGAACAGTGGATGCGATCCCGAGGGAATCCGAAACGTCAGGCAAATAAAACTTGTTCCAGTGATCGCATCTTCTACTGAACAATCACTTAAGTTTTGAGTTTAAGAAGGAAAGGCAGGCAATTCATTTGCCTGATGGTTCGGACTCACGCACAAAGCCATCATTAGAGACACTATGCGATACGGTTAATTCCCACACAGGAGAGCCGGCAGCGGTATGCCAGCCTGGGAGAGCCCTTATTGCACCAAAATCATCCAAAATGATGATTAAATGTCAACGATTAACGACTCGAATGCCGGCCGTTCAGCAATTATTACACAGGACGGCAGTCAACCAAGGCTCCGCCGTGTTAAACATACACGAAATGCATGACTTCCCTTACACAAGGATAACTATTTTGCGCTAAAGGAGGAGGAAGGTTATAAGGCAATAAGACAGCATGACCACAGATAACGCCCGCAATAAAGGCGGTTTTCACCAAACGCCTGATAAATTTGGGGTGGTAAGGGTTAACTGCGGTGTTGGGGTGTAGGGTGACGTTAGAGTTAAGGTTATGGCTACGGTTCAAGCTAACAGTAGATTGCATATCTGATGCAAGGTTGGGGATTGGAGGATTTAACACACACTTGAGCTTGTTACGTTAGTTCATTGGGTTGAATTGGGTCGCAAGATGCTGTTTACTGGAATTTAATTACGTTCAGATCAGAATACTGGGCGAAAATAGAGGCGAAAGTGGGCGAAATCCAGCGTTTGTGGACATCCGAGGAATTTTCTATGCTATTAAACGCTGCGAAAAAGAACTTCTTGCGTGTACATTTTGTACTATAAAAGAACTTTCATGAAAAGCAAAAACTTTTTAATTATATCTGTTCACAAAACGGAAAATTTTGTTTTGCATTCATGAAACTGAGGTAAGTATAATCAGGCGATAGCGCATTACTTTTGGGAAAAGAAGAGAGAAAGAAGTTTGAAAATTTCTATTTTGCAAATCTGCCAAGTTTCGTGCCATAAAATTGAGTAATAAACTTTTGAAGTTGTTTTTGCATAACTTTAGATTAAATTTATATTTTATATTTGAGGGATTATAGGCAAGGAATGCGTTTGAGAACTTTAGTAGTATATGGCAACCAAATTAATTGTACAATCGATATGAAGTTGGAGACAGTTAACATAACAAACATTTTACAGAGTTGTCACAGGACATTGCGAAACAGTTTTTTCAAAAATCGCCGTTGATATTATTGCCACTCTACTTTGTATTTGTTATCATAGAACTTAGTCTAGAAGTAACCAAATATGCTGAAAACTGTTCCGTTTTAGGTAAAACAAGTAGCTCTTTCATTTATAACAGAAGAGATATCCCTAGTTGTTAGGGAAATCAATCCACTGGCCAAAATGTCACATTCTGACCTTGACTTTATCATCAAAAATTAAAGTACGCAGACATCAGGCGCCAAAAAACATAAGCAAAGCTCTTTTTCAAGGGTTTACTTATTGTACAATTTTTCTAAATCAACCTTGAGCATATTTATTCGCGACTTTTGTAGTAGAAATTCGGTTTTCTCGGCAATGAGTTCACATGATTGGGTGGTTCTGAAACTATGACACACAAAGACACCTGCATGAGAAAAAATGTTTAAAAACTAGTTATTTATGTAGAAGCTTTTATAAAATATCTTATTTTGAAGGTGTTGGTAAGCACATAGCATACGCTCATTATTTATGGTCAATTTACTAAAGCCAGTGAAAAAATTTTAAGTCTTTATTAGAATTAAATGGAAGATCTGAACCTCTTCGCAATAGAAATAGCGAAATAATTACAAAAAGTATGGTGGAAGGCAATAACTCTTAGTGTACAAAAATGGTACATTTACAATTGTTCCCGAAAATTCTATTTAAATTTATTAGTCACTGACTGGCATGTCCACAAGTTAGCTTAAGCAATATATTACTCCTGTGATCTCCCAATGGGGCATTTCAAGCGAAAACGTGGTTGACTTAGTCCAACATAAGTCAAACGATGCATAAACGAAAGAAACAACTAGCAGTAATCGTGAAAACGTGTTAGAATACATACTAGAAATTTAGGCTCTTCAGTAAAAGCCATACACTATATTGCACGTAATATGGAAGCATATTTATTCGAAAACTTGACAAAACAATTATTTTCCAACGTAATTTTACTTGTGCTGCTTTATTTACTCAGTGGTTTTGTATAAATGGGCTTCCTCTACAGGTAAAACTTAAGCTTACCTAGTACGCCCGATTTCCACTTTTACGGAATTTTCCGCTTTGTTACAAAAGCTGGTGTTTCTATAAAACGTTATATTCCTTCATAAATCATAAAATGACCTATTGTGAAGAACGATCATAACTTTAATTCTGTAAGACTTCGGGGGCCACAGATTGGGCTACGTTTGAGTAAGAGGGAGGTACTTGTAAAAATCGTAGGATTGTAGGAGTTTAGCCACCTACTGTATGTTAGGGCTACCGTTATGGGTAGGTAAATGGGACTTCCTTGTCGTTGTCGTCAGGTTAAGACTGTCTACAGAGAGGCAACGAACGCCATGTAGCTTCGCAATTTTCACAGCAACAATCCGGTGGCTCACAACCAAGGCGGTGCGTAAGAACACTGGCTCAAACGAATACAGACTCACTGAAATTACCCGGAAGAAAAAAGGCCGATATTTCTGTGGCCAGTTTATGTGGGACGGCTATTCGAAGGCGTTCATAAGCTGATACCTACATGTCTGCCCACTAAAGACCAATCAGAACAAGCCCCTATGGTATGGCATGGGCTGTCATGCATCAAGAACGTGTCAGAGGCGCGCCGGCTTAAAACTGCCCCGCACAACAGGATCATGAAAACAAGGACCGATTTAATCCTAGTGAGTAGTCGGAAGCAATGTATCCTATCTCGTGTCTAAACCGCTCTCGAAACTAAACAGGACAGATTTGAGACATACGTAGATCGTAAATACGTCCACGCAGTGTAGCAGATTTGCTCTAGCGGTTAACTACACCTACGAAACGGGTTAGGAGGTAAACTTGGTAGTCACGAAGACTATCACCCACGCCAGAAGCAAAACAAACGGGGAATCGATTGAAGCCTGGGCCTCCAATCAGAACTAAGTCAATCGATTTTTTATTCCAGCGCCGGCATGGAGAGCCCTATATAGTCGCCTCAAGAGTGGCGTCACAGGTGTTTGATTGGTCCCCTGTCTGATACTGGTTACGATTTTATCTCTGAGGGCGGACTCCAGTAAAAGTTTGAAAGCTCAGATGAAAAAAAATGCCATGATTTCTGTGGGTGAAGAACCTTTGCCTTCTTCTTCGACAGTTTGAACGTCTTTCAGCCCTTTCTGGAATTATGTGCAGGGTGACCTCTAGGGCTTGGATGTGCCGTTCCTAGTCCAGTGTCCTACTTGAGGGCCATATAAGCGACCTCACTCCAAAAAGCGTGCGCAATAGCAAAGCTCTTCTAAATAAGATGTGAGGAGAAGATAAACAGAAGCCATTCTAAACTGTCTCATCCCCCCAAAACAGCATTCAGTAGAGCTTCCACGGCTGACAAAAACAGCAAAACTCATGCCATCAGTGTAGAATGGCTCAGTAAAGTGTCTACCTGTGGCCTCTCGAATTGGCGGTATTAATTGCGATATTCAACCAAAGGCTTAACTTGCCTATTTCTAAGCTTCAACGCCAGATAACTGCTCCTTAAATGGGAGTTGGAGACCAGATCAATCATTTAATGTATTATCTAAGATAACAATGCGCCCTCAGCACAGAGCGAATTTCACTCAAAAATTCCAGCACAACAATACACGTGTCTCATCCTGTAAAACAAGGTGAGGGATATGCTGGCCAATTCGCTGGCATGCTGAAAAATCTGGTCGCGTCAAATCATCCAAAATAAATCCGGGCAGCCGATCGATGGATAGTTTATGTGCTTTTTCCAGGAACGATTTTCTCATAACCTGAATTCGTCATCTTTAAAAGTCTGCCTCGTCAAATTGTCCCAGGACAGGTAGAGAGACACAATTTCCGCTCTACTGCATACGCCACGGCTGGACTTTAGGCAATGCTCTCTCTCTCTCTCTTCCTGATTGAGCCAAGATAAATACTACGTACTTTTTGCCATAAATTAGAACTATACTAGAGCGCAACTCTCCTGCTTAGGTGGCACAAGAAGAGGATAAGGAGAGATAGAGTGCTCTTCACGCACATCTCAAGCAGAGAAGGATTAGGGAATTAATTACGAAAGTGGAGGAAGAGGGACGTAGAAGAAGAAAAAACAAAGATTGGGGATATCAACTGTTCATGTCTTCCCTGGCAGCGGATACATACCTTGCAACGAAGAAGGGGAGAGGGAGGGGGGGTGAAGGTGGTTTAAAACAGATAACGCGTTGAAAAAAAAAACATTTAGAGAAAAAAGAAAAGGTGTTCCCTACGGCTTGCCAAAATGGCGCAACTCCATTAAGTGAAAGTTGAGAAGGGAGAAACGCAGGATATATGATAAATCGCAATTGGTCACTCCTGCATGCAGACTGTGCATGGTCGCCATGAACAGTAAAAACCTTAGTTCGATGGTGTCGGCAGCCTGGCGAGGGAGGAAGTTCTTTCACACACATCGATTGTGAGACAGAAAATGGACTGACACAAATTAGGCATGGGGGCGGATGGAAACCTTAAAGAGATAAGTGTGTTTAAGACCCAGCTTGAAAAGGTCTGTTGCGGCAGTTGCTGTAAAAACACGAATACAAGGAGACGCTGTGGACAGACTGGATCAGCATAGGGCTCGACAACTGGCTTGAAGCCAGTCATTACTCATTTCTGTCAATATTGCAAATTCTCGTAAATGCCTCGGGTGTTTCCCCTAACCGACGATTTAACCGTCGCTCTCGAAGATGTTCATCACGCGCTTCAGCAAGCTAAAAAGCGCTGGATTACAGTGAAAGCAGACTCGCTGGATCTACCCCACTTTCTCACTAGTCCCAAAGCGGTATAGGGAAGGGTGCAGGCGGCTGGGGCGACGAACACGCAAAACGCGTACCAACAGCACACCTCGCTAGGTAGGTTCTCGCATGGGAGCGCCATAAAGGCCACATTAAGAATAAGCCATTGAGCCTGAGTCTCAGCCCACAGCAAACTACTCCACTCAGAAGACACACTGGGCTAACTGCAGCATCCAAGTTATCCCGTCAGTTATCAACCCTCCAAGCCACGGCTTTTAGCACACCGTAATAGCTTCAAGCGCATTAGATTGCGCTGGGGGTCGACCTAATCCTTACACACTGATTGCTACGCTACGGAAGGACTGGGGAAAATAGAATTGACACCAATTAGGGGAGAGGGGAAGTACGCAAAACCAGAAAAGAAGTGGATCTACCAGGTGCTATTAAAATGTGACTGCAGGGACCGATACAACGGGGAGCTGTTGTTAAACCACATGGAAAATTTGCATAAACCGAAGAGACGCCTCGACCCCATACCATTTCTCTTTGGATGCGCATTTACTGGACCCGGGTAACAGTATAAAAAATTTACTATGCCCACCCTAGGCATTCTTTTCTCGCTGTGGTAATTTATAAAAACTTCCTGTTTATGCAGGTGCATGCGTTAACGTGATGAGTGGCAAAATCGCACCGACTCAAAATTTTGGCGAACGATTCCCCACGACACAAACGCCCCGGAGGCCGTCGGCTGCCTTTTCGCATCACAACGAGTTGCAGTCACACACAAGCTGGAGACAACCATAATGAAACCAAGAGACTCACTTCCACGGCAGAAAATACCTAGAGTTGTCCATAGAATCATTTGCAGTTGCGGGCATAGCAAGTATTTCTGAGAAAGGGGAAGACTTCTCAGAACACGAATTGCTAAACAAGCGACAGCAATGCGGGGAAATGATACAAGCTCTCAAGTCGTGACTCACTCGACACATTCAAATTTGCTGAGGCCGAAATTCTTGCTAGAGGTGACAATCGTGTGAGCCGTGAGTTGTTTCAGCCATGGTTTACGGGAGCCTAGCCTGTTAAAAGTGCATAGACCGGCTCAGTCCATCTCCAGTATTGAGGCGCAGTTTGGCCGCAGTAATTAACCACTCGAGGCGCCCACAGATGAATGAGTCTCCAGACGCCTGCGCCATGGAGCCAGATGGCCGAGCAACCATCACGTCCACTTCCACCATGTGTGATGAAAGTTTAGCAGGTCACTCGGCCCGCACGCAAGCCATATAAGCAATTAGCGCAGGAGCGGGCAATCATTCTCGATAAAGGAGTTGTTAAATGTCATAAGTGTGCAATA
Source organism: Ligula intestinalis (assembly GCA_036362985.1). Taxonomy (NCBI): domain Eukaryota; kingdom Metazoa; phylum Platyhelminthes; class Cestoda; order Diphyllobothriidea; family Diphyllobothriidae; genus Ligula; species Ligula intestinalis. Next base: position 18,661,376 of record JAYGXS010000006.1, on the reverse strand, counting down.
CCATAGCGACGGTGTCCTATAGCTAACAAAACTGCCTAAGTATGAATGATCTATTTCTGCTATTGTCCCCGATGATGGATCCGAGACAGACATCTTAAAACCATCACATATCAAGCAAAGTCATGGACTTGACTGTTCTTACTCGGAAAATAACTCGATTTTCCTAACACAGAAAATCGGGTCCTGTATTCTCTCCTCATGGCACATCCACTCAGTTGGGAACGGAGTTAAGCCCTTCTTGTTACCATGACAACGAGTTTAATAGTACGCGGAACAGGCGTGTGTAGTACGCGTAGACAGGCTGTTGAACTATTTCTGACGTTGCGTCTACACACCCTTCTCCGTGCGCGGGTCACATCCCTGAGTTGACCAGGACGCCACAACAGTTGAACTGAGATCTACCGATTAATGCCTCCGATAGAGCTTTATCCAGTGAGTTAGTTTCCTTAGGGCCAATTAGAGGTCATAGGCACTGTTTCATTACCTATTCGCTTGTTATTGGTTAGTACCTCTACCTTTCCATCTTTAGTGAAGAAGAATATTAGTCGAGAACTGAAATAGATTTACTCATTCTCTTGAACTTTTTATCTCGCGAAGAAGTCCATTGTCAGAGGTAACACCAGCAGTAAAAAAAAGAATAGTGATGCAAATGTTCGTATCTCAGTTATGTGTATAGAAGACGAAGGCGTTTCGATCATCGGAATCATAAGTTTATTCTTCTGAGCTTTCGAACTTTTGCGGGAGTCCATTGTCAGGGGAGAACCGTCAACAAAAACGAGCAACAGTTATAGGGGACAGAAGACAATCAACCCTTATAGGGGGAGAGGGGAGAGGGGCGAGGAGGGAACTCATTAATCACCAGCGTTGGCCATGCGGATATGCCTGCGTAGGGCGATGGATGCGGGCACTAGCTCAATACATCCGTTGACTAAGTTGTCACCCGAGACCCAGGCTTCAATTAGTTCTTGCTCTGTCTTGTTTCCGGCGTAAACAATTATCCTCGCAGCTGCAAAGTTAAATTTGTGACCCATCTCATAAGTATGGAGAGCCAATTGCGACAATGGGTCACCCCGTCCGACAGCCACCTTATATTCGTATAGGCGCGACTAAACCATGCATCTAGTCTTTCAGATGTAACTTCGGGCACAGTTTAGACATGGTATGGGATACACTACGCCAAACTGCTCAAAAGGATCTAATAAACCCTTTATTATCATTACCCGACGGCGCATGGTAGCCTTGGGACGGTGTGCAAGTCCGACGCCTAGTCCCGCAGCAATGCAATCGGTCGCTTCCGACACATCCTTGATATATGGCAACCCATGCCATATCGTACGGGTTGGATTTGGTTGGATCCTCGGAGGAGGAGCAAATCAGCATTGAATAGCTATTGCACATAAACTGGCTGCGGAGCTATCGGGCATCCCGTAGTTTTTCTTCAGGGTTACTGCAGTGAGTCTGGATTCTTTTGAACAGCGTTCTCACGCAGCTTGGTTTGCGAGCTACCAGATGGTTGCTGTAAATTTTAGAAATTGTGTGGTGTTCGTTGCCTTTTTGTTAATCGTTGTTTCTATTTCGCCATTGGACGCTCGCATGACCAGTACATCAAAGAAGGGTAGCTGATAACCTATTTTCTTCTCCCCTCGTGAATTATTTATTGGGGAAAATCAAGTTAGGAATATTATTGGAATTTCTTCAGCATGTTTTTTGTCAATAAACAAACACGTCGTGAAAGTAACGGCGCCAACAGACCGAAGGCTGTTGAGTGAAGGCAATATTTTCCAGTTCTCGTAGGACCAATTCTGCTACTAAACCGGAGATTTGGGTAGTCTATCGGATTTCCCGTGATCTATTCATAAGTCACTCCTGCAAATGTGGAGTATGTCTTTTTGGCAAAATTCGAACAGCCTCATGAAGTGTGTAATTTTGAGCAAACGCTGGGTTTCTTCGTACACCTCCTCGAGCTTCCTGTGCAGGACGTCTCATGCAAACTCGGTGGAAGGGATGCAAATAATGATGTCACATCAAAGGAAACCATTATTCCTTCCGAGTTAATCCTTCGGCCATGGAGGTCTGCCAGGAATTCGGGAGCTGAGCGGACTGAGGCATCAGAGTTATCTTGGAGCAGCTTTCGTTTCGACTACATCCTTTTCGTCAAATTATAGGTGGGGCTGCCTTTCGGGCAACGATTGGCCGCAATGGGGCATTTAGTTTATTGACCTTTGGCACACCATAGAATTGAGCCAATGCAGTAGTTTTTGGTTTCATTAAGCACCGTTCGTTCTCAGTAATCACATTCCGGCGTTTGACTTCTTCAAGTAATTTATTCTTCTGACAGGGTTTAAAAACCAATTAATGATCACTGACGCTCAAAAAACTGGTGAAGATGCTCGTAAATGACAACATTCTTCAGCACTTCCTCAATTTCCATCGGTAGGTAACCAAAACCAGTGCTGTGAGGAATTATGGAAGCATATTCTGCCGCGTATTTCCAAGCAAAACTATAAAGGCCATGGGAAACTTGTGCGATGTAGTCGATACTGCCCATGCCACACTGGTCTTTGAGTGCGTGTGCGGTACAAGATAAGCATACAGCTTCGGTAGAACCAGGAGATCAAAGCCACTTGCGTTGTTAGGACTACAGTTAATATCAAAAGATGCAGCGAACGTCCCTGCCCCACTCAGCAGCGTGTACGTACTTGAGTAGCCAGTGGTGTGCAAAATATGTAGAGGGCGGCAAGACTCCACCCCATGGCTGCCTACGTGAGCTTCAGTACGGCTTTTCTGCATCAACTGTACCACTGTTCGTATCGGCTGGAATCTATCGGTAGAGGTACTCCGTCGTAAAAAAAAACCTACGGTTAATAGAGACAACATCAAACATATGCCATGCTTCCTGCAATTAGTGGGGACTAGAGCCTAAAGAGAACTGAGGTAAAAAGGCCTGTTTAATGGTAAATACTGTGCACAGTTATCGCAATTCTCAACTCTGGCCCCATAGAGTAACATAATGATGTGCCTACTCAGTACGACAACAAATCTTGCTTCTATCCAAGTTCCTGACCCATATAAAGCTCATTTTGCATTGGATTTTGCGACGAGTACAATAGAAAGTTTGTCTTAGCAGGAAAACCAAACGCCAGGCCTAGAAGAGCCTAGGAAAAAATTAGGAAGCATCCAGGTGATGCCCTCTTCCACTCACACAGCCATAAATTTTGGACGTTCCAGGGGTGACTGAGCGCGCTTTTGCCGGACTAGGTATTGGAATTGCTCATTGGCCTAAAGCTACTGTACGCAGTAGGAGTATGAAACGCAAAGACCGACTAAAGCTCAGAGAGTACTCTGGGGTGGCTTAGCGGAAACGGGTCATCTTTGCAACTTCACATGTGCCAAGGAAATTATGCACGTCCAAAACAAGACAAGCCGATAATTTATGGGAGCCTGGTCAATCGAGGTATTGGTTTCGCACCGGCGTACAAAGCCTTGTGATCACTGACCAGCTTATATCCCCTGTAAATGTAACCTTTCTTCGGTTGTTTTCATTTCTATCTCTGACGATGGACTCCCACACGTGTTCGAAAGTTCAGAACAATAAAAAAACTGTACTGGTGTTTGACCAGCCTGCTCATAAAAACATCCAGGCAAAAAAGCCTGGGGGTGGTAATATCAAAATGAGCCTTATGTGGGTCAGGAACTTGGCCAGAAGGAAAAAGCGCAGGCACTTCATCAAGCCACTCGATTTCAGTAGCCAGATCGCGATAAGTGTGCACAGTTTTAACCGCAAAAATCGGCTTTTTACTTCATGTCGCTTCAGGTTCTCGTTCGCACCAATAGCAACTGGCCCAAGTTTGATGTCGGGTGCACTAAACATACTTTTTTTTACGACGGAGTAATTCCATAGATAGATTCCCGCCGATATGAACAGCTGAACAGTTGATGCAGTTGAGGCGTACTGAAGTTCACTTAGATAGCCCAGGAGGGCAGGGGTGGAGTCTAGCTGCTCTCTACATTTTAATTGCACCGCTGCCCACTGCAGTACTTACACGCTGCTGAGTGGGGTGGACTCGTTCACTGCACCCTCTGCTATTCCCTGTAGTCTTAAAAAAGCAAGTGGCTTTGATGTCCTGCGTCTACCGAAGCCGCATACGTACCATATACCGCAAACGCACTCGAAGACCGGCGTGAGATGGACAGTATCGCCTACTTCGCACAGGTGTCCCATTACCTTTCTAGTTTGGCTTGAAGATACGCGGCAAAGTATTTTTTCACATTTCCTCACAGGGCAGGTTTCGGTTACCTACAAATGGAGATTAAACTGATGTTGAAGACAGTGCCATGCATATGAATCTATGCCAGTCTTCTTTTGAGCGTCAGTAATAATTGTTTCGTTTGCAATCTGCATTAAAATACCCCTTTTTCTGTTGCTGTTGTTGATGCCAATTCTGACAATGAACTTCTGCACGAGATAAAAAGTTGAAGAACCAGAGCAAATTTATTTCAGTTCTCGACCAGTCTTCTTCATAACAGAAGACAGATAGGTAGAAATACTAACCGACAGCAACCGAAAATATTTTAAAATTTGCCTGTGAACTCTTTTTGGTTTCGTTTACTTAGAGATGGAAATGAAACTGATGCTGAAGTCGATTGTCTGTACGAGAATCAACGCCGGTTTTGCTGTTGCGCTGAAAAGTCCGAAGCTCTGCATGGTCTATGGTTTTTGATGTTTATGTGCCGTTGTCAATTTTTAGTGGACTACCCCACGTTTGTGTCGGTGAAATATATGTGGAATATATAGGAATGGATAAAGGCAAACACTAGAGTCTTCTGGCGACACCAAATAAGGCAGAAACGGCCACTCCAGTCACCCTTGTCTTTGCCGGCAATACTATCTGTCTACTTTCAGTTGTTACGGTTGTCAGGGCCGCTGTCAAATGACAACTTCAATGGCCTCATGGACGGACGAGTGTGCCTTCTAACAGATCGGTGTACGCCTTTCTGCCACTGTATATCCCCGATCAAATACCGGCAAGAAAACGAGCTCATAGCTCAATGGTTAGGGCGCTTGACTCTGACCAGATAGATCGCGAGTTCGAGGCTTGGGTGTGACACCATTTGAGTCTGGGCAGGACTGGCTGACGACAGCTAAAAAGCCAGAAATGGCCATTTCAGTCTAGAATTTGAAATATTGACAGCAATAATTAATGACTGACTTCAGGCAGGTTGTTAAGCTCTAGCGCCACCCAGTCTGTCTACAGCGACTCCCTGTATTCGTGTTGGTAATGTGCCCACCGCTGCAGACCTTATTAAGCCCGGTCTTAAATCCACTTAGCTTTTGGTTTTGAGTTCTTTTTCCATGCCTAATGTTTGGCAGCCGACGTTCTCCGAAACGCTTTTGCCGTACGGAATCGCTTGTCCAAAGTTGGGGTCAGTACAATTTTGCCATTCATCACGTTTATGCATGCACCAGTTGAGGAGGGTAGCCATTTTTCCTGAACACTCCCTGAAGATATTGCGGTTGGACAACTTTGTCCTCCGGTTCACCGCATTGCGCCTCAACTCGCCGATAAGGTATTCCTACGCACCTATGTTTGTGGCTAAATCGGAAGACAACATTGCCAACCTGCAATATCTTCGATCTCGGTCTGAACCAGTCAATAATCTGATGTAGGAATTAGACGGAATAGCTGATGGAGCTAAACAGCCCGTAAATCCCCTAACAGCCACTTGGAACCCACCATCAGCCGCTGACGCATGACGTCTTTGGCCCGTGCGTCCACGCCAGTCTTCGCCCATATCAAGGTCGCGCCTCCCGCTACTCTAGACATTAGGCGCGTGATTGGCTGTCGTAACAAGGCATGCGCTGACATTCCGGCGATTCCTGACGCTCTCATCACTTGGACGCGGCTGGCTCTCCTGGCTTGTCGTAAGCTTTCCAAGTCAAATATCTGTCCATCTATACTTCGTTTCTCTGTATACAAAATATACTGTTCCTACCACTCTGGCCTTCATCGACTTTTTTTCTCTACTAAGTAACTATGGTCTGAAGATCGCAATTGCTAGGGTTTAACTTACTTAACCCCCCGCGTTAAGCCCGTCAATGTGCGTCACATACGATCTGCCTCTTGCAACCCACGATTGATGTTTTGCACACACGGCGATGGAAAGATTTCATTAAACAGCAGCAGCAGGAGCGAAAATTCTCATCAACAACCTGGAGAAATAGCAATGCTTCGAGTGTGCAGAATGGGATTGTATACTGATAATCCGGTTAAGTAATTCATATTCGAAGTTGCTCTTTCGAGAGACGGTTAAGAAGTTAAGCGTCTCTCTGCGGGTTATGCAAATTTCCGATGTGAATTAAGAACAGCTCCCTGTTGCATTGGTCCCTGACACAGACATATTTTCACAGCACCTAGTAAATCCACTTCTTTCCTCCTTTTGTTCCCTTGCCCTCTCTCTACTTGGTTTCCGTCGCCCTTTCTCCTGTCACGTAGTGTAGCGATCCGTGCGTGTGTCTAGGGGAAACATCTTAACCATTAACGAAAATTTGAACTATTGACAGAAATTGACTGACTTCAGGCAAGTTGTCATGCTCTAGCGCCACCCAGTCTGTCTACAGCGTCTCCCTGTATCTCTCATGTTACAGCGACCACCGCTGCAGACCTTCTTAAGCCACGTCTTTTAGCTTTGCGTCAATCCTACTGTCTGCCAATCTCTTTTCCCTGTCACAGTCGAGGTGGTTGTAAAAACATCACCCCCCGGGCTGCCTACTGCATTGAACTAAGCATTTTATTGTTCATGGCGGCTAGGTGCAGTCTGCATTTAGTAGCGACCGATTTCGATTTATCAAGCATCTTGCGTTTCTCCCTGTCCGAGTTTCACTTAATGGAGTTGTGCCATTTCGGCAAGCCGTACGGAACCCCTTTAGCTTTCTCTTAATGTTTTTTCAACGCGCTTTCTGTTTTAAAACATCGTTGGCCCAATCCCTCTCCCCTTCTTCAGTGCAAGATAGGTACCCGTCTGCCAGAGAAGACAAGAGCAGCTGATATCTGCAGTGTTTGGTTTTTTGTTCATCTTCTACATTCCTCTACCTCCCCTCTCGTAATTAATTCCGCCTCATCCCTTCCCGCTTGAGGTGAGCGTGCAGAACACTCTGTTTATCCTTCGCTTCTTTCTCTGCCACCTAAGCAGGAGAGTTGTTCTCTAGTGCATTTCTAATTTTTGGCAAAATGTACGCAGTATTCATCTTGACTGAAGCAGAGAGAGAGAGAGCATTGCCTAAAGTTGGGCTGAAGTGAATGCAGTAGAGCGGAACTTTTGTCTCTGTGCCTGTCATATTTGGAACAATATTTGACGAGACGGACTTTCGAAGATGGCAAACTCAGGTAGGGAGAAAATAGTTCCCAGTAGAAGAAAACAAACTATTCCTCGGTCGACCTTCCGGACTTATTCTAGATGCCTTCACCTTGTTTCACAAGATGAGACACATGTTATTGTCGCACTGGAATTCCGAGTGAAATGCACTTTGTGTTGTGGGCCCATTGTTACCGTGAATAATACATTAAATGACTGATCTTTGCTCATCTCCAACTTCCCTTCGAAGAGCACTCAGGTGGCGCACAATATAACAAATAGGAAAATGAGATAGTGAGAAAATGAGATTCCTTGAACTGAATAACACTGTAAATCTCTCAACTTCGAGGCAGTTGCTCTGAGTCATTGGACAAAGACACCATCTCGGCGCATGTTTTACAATTTGCACAACGAACGTGAAGAAGTGGAAAATAAGGCACCCTGCCGCCGTTGAGTCAGCGTATGCCACTGACATATGCTTGTTAGGTTTTTATACGAAACGCAGCCCAGTAATACGACGGGGCGAGAACTGCTGGAGGCCTGGATGTCAGACTCCAACTCCATCAACAGACACGCAAATATACCACTTTGTTCTATTGCCCTCCGTGCGCGCGACCAATAAGCACGGCCCAGTTCATGTCCAGACACGCAAACTGCCACGTTGAGGACGCATGCCGAGACGAGACAGGAGACGACTTGAGTGTGGACTCAACCAATCAAGAATGCTACCCCCATCTCCCCCATCCCCTCGAAGCTGGACTAAAAAAACATTCCAATGCTTGTTGTTTTCTCATGCTCTGACGATGGCCTCATGTACGAAGCCGAAAGCTCAAGCTAATACAAGTGTCGTCCCAATGGTCGAGCCTTTTTGCTTTGCAACCGCTCAGTTTATTTATGGAAATAGAAGTTAACCAACATCGCGGTCAGGGGGGGGGGGCTAGCGGAGGATTGTGCTTACTGTTGCGTGTTTCATGCCTTCATGGGTTTCCTACCAACGCCTGGAGCTCAATGACAATTTGTGCGACTCAGCTGCCCCATCATGCAGGAGCCGTCATTGCTCGAGATCCACTTGCTCACATTATATCTCAGGTTAATCCCGGATGAATGGGGAGTAAGGTGTCTGCACGGGCATTTCAGAATCTTACTCCACAAAAAATAGAAATGGCGCCGGATCTAATCACTGGTTTACCCAGTGGCATGAAGTAATGGGCATCAAACGCTCGTGCGAGCTGACTAACTAACGCAGTTGTCACATAAGCTTGTAATACAAGCGCGATCGGTGTCCGAATTAGTAGGAACTGTCAGGTATTTGTTGTCGGATATTGCGGTCTTGGAGCCCCCCACTTCACGTGGCTGCTATTAGATGCGCAAGCCTGCCTTTCCCGGTCTGTTCAGTCATCTCTCTGTGGCTGACGTACAGCACTGTGATGACTCCCACACTGGCCCCCTCGCGGGTGGTTGTGCACTCGTCCAACAGTCGACTTCCTAATGCCTCTTATTTACTCGTTTTGTAGGCGAGACCCTATCCGTCGAACCTGACCTCTCACTTCTTCTCTTCCTACAGGGAACCAAGGTCCAAGGATCGCAGCGGCAGGGGTTTGACCTAAAAACTGGAAGGCAGGCGTCCGAAAAAACGTAATTTCAAGCAAAGGCTGCAAGATAACCAGTATTGACACCGTACTTCATGCTGTGTTGTGAGTGATTATCAGTCTTTCGCAAATTGCGGTACTTTGCTTGCAGCACTCGCCATACTGTACATAGAGGTTATGTAGAGTCAATAAAGAGATGGGTACCTGCTGGGAAGCCGAGGAGAGCGTTCCACTGGGTGAGGAACCACCGCCAACAGCAACCGGCGGCGTGGAGGGTGAAGAGGAGGCGGAGGCGGCGGCGGCGACAGCGGCGGAGGTTGGAGAGGCCGCGGATGCACAGATGGATGGCGGGAAGATGGAGTTGACGGAACTGCATCGACAGTTGAAGGTGTTTGTCACCAGGGCAAAGATAAGGTGGCCAGCACGGGAGTAAAACACCTTCAGGATGTTGACACCGCTGGGTGGTGCTGGGGTAGCGGTCTGAACGGCATCCATCGAAGCCCGCCGTCGTCGGTGGCCGGCGGCAGGCGTAGCACCGCCCCGGTCGGCAGGAGGCGTTACTGACAGAAGGGAGAGAATACCCAGGGTTTAGGCTAATCGGAAAGGGACAGTATGTGGTGAGGTGTCAGACTTCTTATAAGTAGGAATGGTTGTGTAAGTGGACGGAGCAGCGGATTGGTCGACACTGCTTTACGCCTGATAGGACAAAGGTGGAGGCAGGATTGCTACCTGCTGGAGGGCTGCCTCAAAAGGCTCTTACAGCACGAGACTTAGCGCTACTGACAGAAGGAGAATACCCACGATAAGGCCCATCGGAAAGGGGCAGCATATGTGGTCAGGGTAGGCCTATTGCAAACAGAAGTAGCTGGTTCACCTGATGGTATCAGGATACACAGATTGGTCTCCATAACAAAATCAGCTACGGGCTAAACGCGAGTCAGTACACCTCAACATAAAAAGACATTGTACGGAATTGACGACGAGGGATAGGCATGATGTGGCTCAACTCCTAATACCCGCTTAACCTCTCGTCTCTCGGGGCTGCTAGCGCGTATGCATCCACGGGTGTCTATCGACCGCATTCTGGTCTGGCTAATCTTCTCTCCGAAGCTGATTTATACATGACCACGCTGTAGAGGTCGCGATGACTTCCACGCTCCCACACTTCGGACGCATTCAAGAAGTCTACGTAAGCTAACGAACATTTTCAGTTAATCATCATCAGATTAGTACAATAATGTAAGGGAGGATAGAGTGAAGAAAAGTTTAAGCAACCAATCAGTAAAAATCGAGTGGGGAGAGAGGTTAAGGGATCAAGGGGTCAGATTCTAGTCAAAGAGGGAGGAGGGGGAAAGGGGCTCTGAAAACTTGTTCATGTCACCCCGTCGTTCCTTTCTCGCGTTTTCTTGGGAGGTGCCAGGATGCAAGGTGTCAGGGTTTCGCGACGGCGTTAACAGCGTGATAATGCACGCCATCCACCTTACGGCGTGGGGACATGTGCCGTCGCTGTCTCGCCGACCACACGCAAATCGCAGGGCTTCGGTCTAGCCCCGTCAGAGATGGACGTCCCAGTCTCTAGTCCGTGCAACCTCAAATTCCCCGCTACTGTGGTGCCGACTCTGTGAAGCTCCCGGCAAAGCGCACTCGTGGTTTTTGTCGTCATAACAACTCGCTAAGCATGCCATGTCCGCAGGCAGGATGCAAACAAACTTTACTGAAAAGGCGCAATTTTACGGCGTCACGTGCAAACTGACTCAGATCCCCGGTAATCGGCTGCAGTCGCATTGACAACACACTATTGCGTTGCTGCTATTCCGCAGGTGAACACACCGATGCACTCAGTCTATTATTGTAACTGTTTGTTGAACGTTTGCTAGGAGCAAGAGTGGAGGGGGGATCCAATGCCTTCTGTGTTTAAAAAGCGCTCCAGCATAACTAATCTTTGTAATGAAATAAGGTTTTAGCTATGTCAGGGGCCTTATAGACGAAGCGCACTTAAAACGGTGTAAAACAATTAGAACATGGGGCGGACCCATATGTCATCCCCTACCCCAGTTACAACTTGTAAAAGGTCGCAGTAGGAATAAGTTTGATAGCCTTTTATGGTATGCGCAGGCACTACTTAACCTGTTAGTGAACACTTTTTCGGGAATGGTGCCTGTTAGGAGATGCCCTCCTAACGACCCGTTCACACGCAGCCCTACTGATCTGCCCATGGGTCATGCACTTGCTGTTGTTGCGCCAGCTCCCAATGGGATTGGAAGTGTGCCCATCCAATCAGGTGAGTCAGAAGCTCAGCCAACCTGTTAACCACTCAAGGACACTATCTGATTAGTTCGATTTTAACCCGACCTTGAACATTCGCGTATGCTCCTTTTATGTTGTATACGTCAATACCTTCCTAGTCTTCCATTCCTGCTGTTGAATTTCGATTTTGGGGATTCGACCGAGGTGATTAGCGACCCCCGAGGCACACTACAAGTTCATAACAGGGCCAGTAGTCGTGCGTCTTGAGCAACATGATGTTTTTCTATCATCAGAAGAATTGGAAGATTTGCTTTTTTGAGTTGACTTAATTGTGAAAAAAAACTCAGAGCTGTATTTGAACCCGCATAGTAGAGAAGGCCTTTACCGGAGGCCAACGCTCTAACCAATTGAGCTACAAACACCCCACCTCGCGCCACGAATTCGATCACACTTGAGTCGATTTTATCGTACTAATATGCGGGTTCAAATCCCACCGAACGCCTCGAATTTTTTTCATAATTGGGTCAACTCACAATAATTTTTTTCGTCCGGGCTTTTAGATTGGTTCGAGGTTAAATCTGCAGAGATCTCGAACAACGAAAAAAACATGCAATTTAAGTTGTGGATTAACCAGCCGGTCCAACTTAATATGAGTATAGGTAGCTGTAGCGCCTATCAGACTGGGAAAAAAACTGGAAGCTACATTTAGTGACCAAGCTCATTAATTTTATCCGAAATTCTGAACGCGTCTTCGATTAGGAAAGATCGCTCAAGTAGAATTGGGATATAGATTATCCCTCGGGAAAATCGCATAATATTTCGGATACTACAGGATAACCGCTTTTAAAAGGAATGTCCATTTGGTCACCTGAAAAGATTGACCAATTAATTAGTACGCATTTTCTCTATTTTTTCCCTGCCAATACAAATCAACAATATTCTTTCATGTACCCATTTGTCAACCAATAAATAACTTTAAAAAATTTCAAGCACACAGATTGTAGAATGGAAACCCTTTATGAAACTGCAATGGCAGGTCGATCCCCAAGGATCCGTAAATATGAAAATGTTTCTAAACCCTTAACACGCCCTTCCTTCGAGCACGAAACTTTGAGGAAGACGTTATTTGCTACCGCGGACGGTCGATCACTGGACCTAGATTACGAGGGTAATAAAGGGTAGTTTGACAGGACTGGTGGTATTAGTAAAGTTCATCTCATACTTTATTATTTAATTTACGAGTTTAATTTTAGCATTACTGTATGTTAGCTTTTTTAGTCTTGTTAAGTTGGGCTAAGTGAAGTTACTTTAGTTTAGTACATAGTAGTTATTGAAGTATATTCATCTAACTTTGGCGGTATCTAACTAAACTAACACTAAAACTAAAATAATAAACTTAAAACTAAATTGAGCTAAAACTAAGGTAAAACTAACAAAGCCAAAGTGAACACATGACTAGGGACCAGGGATACCTAAGGTGGTAGTCTGCGCTGACCAACACGCAGCACGCTTGTCATCATGACTTTCAGGTTGTTCAACATTTACAGATAAGGGTGGATGTATCGCCCTATTCCAGGGTTACTTCTGATGAGGGTGTTACGTCCCCAGGACTAGTAAGTGGAAGAAGGCAAAGCCGGTCTGATCGTGCGAGTCTTCATTCAGGCTAACACAGAGACAGCAGAAGGATGTATCGGCGCGTCCAGTACAGCCCTTTATAAGGCGCTGGTCCTTCTAGACTGTTCCCGGCCTATCGGACGAGCGGGGTGGTTCTGGCGTGGTTCCCACGCCGCGACATGCTCTGGACCATCGCAGTGCACGCGGGGGCGGGCGTCACGTGTGCTCACGCCGCGCGCGGCCGGTCTACCGGCATGGCTTATCTGGGGTGCACTGCCAACTCTGGGCCCTGAGTGCGTCACCGTTCGCGTTTCCATAACAGAAGGCCTCTCGACAGAGTCCGTAACGTCTGGCAAACAACCTTCTTATTTCAGCGATTGCATCTTCTACTTCTGTTTAAAATTTATTCAGTATTTTCCCGTTTGACCCTTTTGAAATTGCGTTATTGGTATTTCTGCATAGAGGTCATGAGCTCTACTTTGTTGGTTCATTAGGACGTTGCCATTTTCTTCAGCGCTGAACCTGACGGACCAACTTGATCGTTAGCCTATTTTCGACCAAAAAATGCTTCCACCTACGTCAACACTCTGATAGCAACACAAAAACGCTCAATAGAGTTGCGGATGTAACTAGCAACTCTCTTTTTGGTTTAAAATGTGCGCAGCGGGAAAACGTGCCTGTTTTAAACAAAAACGTCTATTTCAGACAGCAAAAAGTTGAATTGCGTTGAATATTGAAGGTATACGGAAAAGTGTTTATTTGCACGGACGATCAGTCTGCGTCCAACGCGTAATCAATAGTCGGACGACACTTGCCTACGCCTTTATCCGTCTAAATTTCCTATATTCTGCCTTATTATCTTTTATTAGAAACGCCTCCCGCTAAAACCTGTCCCCGATCTCATCAGAAGAAATGCTCGCTAGATTAAGTTTCAAATTTGAAAAAGTTAGAATTCCGGGGTAGGATTTATTTGTCAGCATACGCTTCGACAAAGGACAGCCGGCCCAGCTGTGCGAAACGTCAGCAAACCACCAGATGTATTCCGGTAGGCAGAACGTGAACTATAGATTACGTTTTTGCCCTCCTATGCCGAAGGGAATTGGATAGTCCATCTTCTTCCCCTTTAAAACTATGAAGGCTGACTAACAACCCTACAAATATGGAATAAAATTAAATTAAACAAGGTTTGCAATTACCAAGTATATTTCATCAAATACTTTTCGGTGCATACGATGTACTTTGATGCAACCGCGTAAAAACGCAGCCCCACGTTTTTTAACAGGCTTTTGTTTTCATAAGTAGTTTTTTTGCCAGAGAAGATTTATGGATAGGATAGTTCTTATCGTCGTGAACAATCTCGTTGCACGCACACGTCTGTATTCCCCATTCTGACGGGTCGGTAGGACGATAGAAGCTTTCGTAAAACCCTTTCCAAGGACGTTTAAGGGGTTTCGGGCCAAAGCGGTGTGTGTGAGGATACTGTCAGGTGTTTATTTTATCACCAGCACTGACAGTGCGTATGCAATCCCCACGCTGTCAGAGTATTCGCAGGTAACTGCTTCTACTGAGTTGCCTGTCCCGCTTGCTTGCGCTATTTGTCTGTGACCACTTTTGATGTGGCAGGACAGGGGCCAGTAGTTGGCAAGGTCCACTGCACATCGCCACTGGTTGCAAAAAAAGCACAGTGCATGTGGAGATTAGATCGGGAGTTGAGTGTTCTAGCGGTATAAAAAAGGACGAGGTTCGTTGCCAAACGCCTATAGCACTACAGCTGTGAGTTAGGCACTTCCATATTGGGAAAATAAATGCGCCCTCCTTTTGTCGCATTCTATCCTGGCAAAATATTGTGTTAGTAGTCATTTAAACCCTTAGTTGGCTGAAAAGAGGGCGCGAAAGACGTAGTTCTATTTGTTAGGAAAGGAGTTGGGGCAAATTTGAATAACTCCTCTGAACCTTCTTTTGAAAAATTTGGTGGCCTGGGTGTGATTCGAACGTACTCAGACTGCAGTACAGCCAACGCTCTGGCCAACTGAGCAACGATTGAGAAGTGGAAGACGACTCAATGGCTGGGACAATATGTTTATTCGCCTGACTTTTCGAAGTCTGTCGCAGATTCATCATCGTAGGACGATGTGGTGGCCTGTCTGTTCCGCGAACGGCCACCACATCATCCTATGCCAATACTGCAGGGCCAGATGGTCATTGTTGACGCAACGAATCAGGGCACACTCAAGGCATTTATCGATTTTTTCTCCACGTTTAAATTTTACGCCAAAACCCTGTACCCGCCCAAACTGTTTCTGCTACTGTTCTGTGAGTATGTCTGTGGTGATCAATCCGAGACGGATTTCGAAACGTCAGGTGAATAAAAATAATGTCCCAGCGATCGAGTCGTCTTCTACTTCTCAATTACTTCCTGGAACTCGCAGGTTCGCTTGTATGAGCAACGATGATCCTGGGACTGCAGATATTTTTCAAAAGTGGGTCAAATGAATTGGTAAAATCTACCAAAACCATCTATTACCTAGATAAGTACTGCATCATGGTTTGGCAAAACCAATAAAAATAACAGTCTATTCATATTAGGAAGCTATTTTTTTCTGCTATTATCAGGATTTCGACCGCAAACCTAACAGGACATTCAGAAGAGACAGTAAGCCGCCATTGAAGACACACCCAAAATTCTCGTTATTATGAGAAATATCACGCGTAAATTCAACAGAGAACTGACCAACATGTTTTTTAAAGAGCAAACCAACTCCTTAACATTGGAACCGGCAACGAAATGTCTCTCAGTCATAAAAGAAACTAGTACGTCATCTGTAGATCAAAAACACGGATCTTCCATTAATTGCCTACAGTTAAATTGATTGTTTACCTGACAGACGTTGCCGTAAAACACCATCCGGAATTCAGAGAGGAAGTGAGCGGATGACAGAACAAGGCCGTTCATTTCATTTACGCCATCCCCGAACTCAGATTGTTTTGGTGACGAAGGCTTTATTGACAGCCAGCCATCATGGTTTTATAATCTGAAGAAGAAGATGCGATCACTGGAACAAGCGTTTTATTTGCCTGAATTTTCGGATTCCCTCAGAGATCCGAAACTTCAGGCAAATAAAAATCTTTTTCCAGTGATCGCATCTTCTTCTTCTGAACTGCTTTCTGTGACTCGAATATTTTCTAATGTTTTATAATCTCTTGTACCGGAGAGTCTCTTTGAGTACAATTGCTCTCTAAAGAACACCTCGGCAAAAAATCACACCTTTCGCACAAAATGGCAGTTTGGCCACTTTAAAAGGTCATATATCAGCCTATCACTAAAGAATATCAGAGGAATATTTGCTTTCTTGTTCCAGTGAAGTATCAAAATCTGCCAAACTCTCCTACTGGATAAGTGTGCCTGGCAGACATCTGATGGATTCTGGATTGATGGCTTACGAAATTCTTCTTGGGGACCGTCAGCTTAATGTATCAGAATTTGCATATTTTATAAGTTGCAATAGACACAGCAGCTTAATTGACTCCATTGTGGGTAAAAACAATGAAGGGGGCTTCGTAATTCAGTTGGCTACAGTGGTAACTGTACTAAAGCCTTCCGCTTGCTGGCATGAATTCGAATCCTGCCGAGGGCACCGGGTATTTCACTGGTGGAGCACAAAAACCTGTTTATATAAATGACGATGTATAAAGATCGACTCTCGTTGAAGACAAGATCGATGCGCATTTTCCCTCTCACCTGCACCTCTGGAGCAGGTGCCACTTGCCGAAGAACGAGGCGCTTGGAAAAGAGGATACGTCAGCACGTATCGGCTTGGCTAAGTAAAGGTAAAACTAAATCAATCTCAAGTGCTATTCTTGCCCACCCTGACCATACAAATCACCGAGTCGATCCTAACTAAGCCTTTCAGTTTTTCTGTAAGGCTAGTGACAGCCCGGACAGTGACTGTACGGTCAACAAATCTAGCCCCTTCTGTCAGAAGACGCTAATATAGACATTTTCTCTTCCGTGGCTCGCGCCAACGCCAGATTGCGATCACATGTGGCCCCCTACCCCTAATGACAACTGTCCACTCCGCGCACGATACTGTGACTTCCACTCCGTGTACTAAACCCATGACCAGTACTCACAGCCTACCCTATTTCTCTCTTCCATCAGTTCAGTGACCTCTGCATGCTGACCTCGCCATGCGGGCGATGTGAAAACGACGAGTTGTAATCATGAAGCATTAACAAACCCTGTCCAAGTCTTTCAATATCAATTTAATTGCAGAGGACAGATGATCAAATGAGAAGAGGAAGACTCGATCGCTGGGGCAATATTTTTATTTGCCTGACGTTTCGATATCCGTCGCGGATTCGTCATCAGAGACATGAGTAACAGAAACAGATGATAAACTGCCGAAAACATGCGCTTGCTCAAATAAATTTTTCAAAAACGCTTTCGTTTTTAAAACTTCCCTATGAGAGCCAGCCGACTCTAAATTAGGAGCTTTCCAAAGTCTTCGAAACAACGCATCAGGGGGTTTCGGCAAGGTGCAGTCAAAACTTTCCTCTTGAAAGTAGCAACAGAGGCATAAGCAGTATAACGTCATAGATGCCGGTACAGTATCCGCACACGACACTTTCTTGGATTCACCTTAGTAGTCGTTGAACATTTTCACCAGCTATGTACCCGCGACCAGTCGCAAGTCGCAGGTAGAATTTGAGTGCGGAGGTTACAATGCAAGCCATTAGTCGGAAATTGAACCGTCATTAGGGCCTCTATACATAGCATCTATCCGAAAAAGTACTGTACGCATGAGAAGCCACGGCGCACATGGATAAACATGAGGTGTAAATAGTTTGTGCGGATCTCAAGTGTCCGCTGCTGCCGACAGGGTCGAGTAATTTTCCACACCATTAAAGTTATTATGCGAAAAGTTTCATAGACCAGCGAGGCTTGCCATTTGGGCTCAGAAATTAGGACTACTAACGTGACTCAAAAGGTGAATTAGTAGCCAATACGCGTCTCAACGGTCATAAGGCCAAAATAGCATGCGAAGGATGACCAAATGGCAAATTCCTCTCACAGGATAATGTTTGAGTTCGAGCCTTAGGGTGCTCCATTACTTGGGGCTGGGTATAACTGGCTGATGACGGCTAACAAGCCAGAAATGGTTATTCCAGTCTCCCTAGTCTTTGCCGGCAATGCGATGTGCCTGGACTACAAGCCGCTGCACTGCTGCCGTCAGAGTCTGAGAAATGAGACCCAAGGCAATGCAGGACAAGCCAGCTCCGTTGGTGGTAGGTTAAAGCAGAGTAACAAATCTCAATGTTTATTTAACGTTTTCCGTGAACTGTAACTACGTGGGTTTTACTGGTTTCTTATTAAGAGGTCATTAAGCAAAAAGTAAATAAACATTTCGCATCGAATGTTTTATGTGAGTTCCACTGAGTGTCGGTTGTGAGTTTGGAGGGCTCAATTAGTGAGCTCTCCTGCAGACTTCCTCCCGCCTGGGACAGAAATAAAAGAAAATGGCTGTGTTGCGCATGCAGGCGTTACACTGGCTGCTAAGTCTAAACATTGGGCTGATTTGTAGGTGTGTAGTGACCTCCCATGCCTCGCCGTGTATGAAGGCAAGCGACTGCAGTCCTCAGTGTACCTTTAGGGGCCAGCCACATGCTTGTCTCGCGCGGCCATTAAGCATGTGCACACTTTTAAGCCTCTATCGTCTAACCAATCACCTTCAAGGCTAACTCAAACGATGACCGCTCTCTCCATCTCTCTCAGCTTCATCTGCACAGAATAAACTATTCCTACCACCCTGGCTTCCCACTTCTTCTCATCTCACGCGGAACCAGGAGTTGAAGATCACACTGACTGGGGTTTACCCTCGCATCTTAATTTTTACCGGCCCTCAGACCAGCACCACTATTGCTGATTCACCTTTTATTTGCTACCAACCTTCTGCTTGGTCGCACGTGACCCCTACCACGCGCCTTAGCATAAGACCCTTGTGAGAGTTCGATCCAACCAGAGTGCACCATTTTCTAATCAGCTGCAGGCCATATCTCGGGATCCTGTAAGCCGCGTGCACACGTACGGCAACTAACATCTGAACCGTGAACAGTTTGTTTCTGCAGAGCCTTTTGCTAGCTCGTTTCCTACGGTACATACTTCAACCTAATTGGTCTTACCTGACTTCTGATTTGAGGAGCCTGCTGTAGTCGACGATCATCTCTTTCGACAAGCACACTGAGATAAATGCACTAGACCAAAGCCAGTGACTGGCTTACTCGCAGTACCTGTTGATCTGGCAGTTCAGGGTCCGTGTGAACCCAGTACTACTGCAATACATGCGTGAGATGGCATACCTAAACATGCCTTAACTGGCCACTAATTCCAATCCCATCATCATCCTCATAATCAGCTGATTGCACTGAAAAGAGGAGAAAGGAAGTTGACACAAATGCCGCACACGGGAGTGTGGTGGCACGCGTAGACGCAAGCTCACACTGCGTCAGCCACATGCGTCTGATCCTTACTCCGGTCTTTTTGCTATGGTCATGATACCGTGCCAGGTAGGTGAGGGAGGAGAGGGAGAGAGTGTGCGGTAGCCAAATCGTAACTCTACTATCACTGCAAACTTATTCACATGCCAATCACCGTTCCTGTTCCCAGTATGTTGTGGGCACATGGTGAACGTCGGAAGCGATGGTTGAACTGTCGTGTATGCGTGTGTGTTTGTGTTTGTGTGCGTTTTTCTTGCGTGTGGTAGTACGTGTCGAACAGGAACTGCCTTTAGAGTGTTTGCCTGTTTTATGGGACCGGAGACGAGTTGATAAAAAAATCACTTCCATGGATCCGGAACTGTCCGAGGAAAATGGAAAAACCTCGACTGTTGATTCCCAAAAATTCATTTGCCTCCTTCGAGATTCTTCGATAATCCCAGCAACATGGCACAACTGTTCTATACCAGCTTTTGACGAATAAACATATGGATAAAAACAATTGTTGTCAAATACGCAGCAGCTGTAAGGACTTACACACGACAGGAAATGGGGGAGATGGTGAGCAAATCACTCAGTCGACAAGGTTTTTTTACTTTAAGCACCATCGGCCAGGGAGCACGCCTACCGAATGTATACATGCTCCCCCCTTCTTGTGGTCTAACCAAGATATCACTTAGAAAATATAAGCAGATTTGTGCAACGTTAAGCCATTTGCTAAATCGGAATGCACTCTTTGCATTTTACTCGAAGATGCAGTATTTGTAGGGATTGATACTGCCTTAAGATACGGGGATAGGAGCCTCTCCCCTCTGTGATAAAGGGTGGTTTTGTCTTACATTCGAGGTTTAAGGTTTGTGGTAAATTAAGGTAAGGTTTAAGGCTGGGATCAGCCTTAGGGTTAGAAAACTCGGGTAGATACCCTCCAGGAAATTATACGGAATTGCACCAATATAGTATTTTTAGTGAAAATTCGATTCCCAGGTGGTAAGTCAGAAGGCGAAAGAACGTGCACCGAGGAGAGGTTTATTTAGTATCTGCTGTTTTGGATGGTTGTTTCGTCTATTTATCTTCAGAGCGTGAATACACCGGCTCCCGTCTCTTGCTGTATTCCGTCCTTTTCCTCCGCATACCTAATCTGGCAGTCCCCTGCGTGTTCATGAAACAGGACGTGGCCGGACGGAAGCCGACGCGACAAAGATGACCAACGTTCGGGGGGACCAAACAAACAGTGGCGCCCCAGTCACAGGCAGGATAAACGCGGAAATCGACAGCAAAACGCGAGATACACACCGGGGCTCAGCGGCGATTGGCAGACTACGCAAGCGGAAGTAAAGAACGGCATACACTGAGAACCAGGAGACAGAGTATTCACGCTCTGAAGAAAACTATCCGAGACGTCGGACAATAAAATAAATTGCTCCCCGGTGAATGGTCTCCCTCCCTTCCACCAGTATTTGTGGATGATGGAATGCCCTTCTCTCATGTCTTACCGAATACTGTCTAGGAAAAGCTGCTTAGTTAAGCCTGTTTTTATTGGGCACTTTTCCCTTATCATCAGAAGCGTACAATGACTAAGAAAATCGGCGCATTTAGATGGTCTAAGGTAAGAGACATAAAAACCCTAATTTCTCGATGATATGACATGAAAATTGAACCAGCAGGATATAGTCACCGTAATACAGAAGGAGTTATGCTTAGTTTCCGGAGAAGTTGAATAAAGGGTAATGTTTTCATTACGTTAAGAGTCAAAGTAGGTCCATTGTGGAAAGTAGGACGCGGGGAGATTTGCTCTTCATGAATGTTGTATTATATGGGGGCGGGGGCGTGTTCATACCCCCGTGCGTTGCTGGAAGAGGTGGAACATGAAAGGTGAATCAAAACGCGTTTTCGAAATTGAAGGATTCCTGAAGTCTGACTGTAATCTTAATAATACTGTGTCATTAATCACGTTAAATAAAAAAGAAAGGCCAGGACGTTGGCTTTGGAAGGCGATTCTGGCTGCAAAAACATTAATCAGTATAAAAATGACTCTTCATGATAAGGTCTTTTTGCCTATTAATATTCAATATCCTTTCGGCCTCCCTTTGCTTTGTCGGATCCACTTCTTCATCATATTACCTTTGCCACTATGTGACGGTCATTGAGGGTTTGCGTCGCGAGCTCCTTGGCAAAGCGAAACTTAAGTGTTCCTTGAATAGATCGGTGAAACACCTGCATTCATTTATCCTCATAAAGTTTAATAAATTTGATCGAAAATACATCTAGAAGATTGCCTTTTTGCACTCGCTTGGCATAAAAGCGCCTTTTCTTAAAATTGTATTCACAAAGGAGGGGTATATTTAGGTTTTAAAAACGTTTTCCTATTCCTGAATAGGGTCGGGCACGTTTTTCTTGCGTTTATAGATATAGATCTATAAGCTGTATACTTTCCTTGATAATGGATGTCGACTATTAGGAGCCGCCCCAACCACCTTGCTCGCATGCAGCCCTCACAAGACGCTCTCACGCCACGCTATCGTTCCGCCCACACAAAAAGCATTTGCTGGTGCAGCGCACAGCCGCGGCTAACCTTAGGGCTCTAACACCTAAGAGGGACGAATCAGAAAGCCAATTGAGTCGCTACTCGATCGAGGACACAATCCGATTGGTCCGATTTTGTAACGCTTGTTAATTTAAATATCCTTTGCTAAGTACTCAACAAAGACTGCCTTTATTGCGTCCTTATCTCCTTGGAGACTGAAACAAAGCGTCTGGGACGGCAGAAGTCTTGGTTTTTGGTAACATAACAACATAACTAATCGTCTTCTTGCTTCGAATACCTAGAAAGAGTGTCACAAAACAAGTCTTGCGGAATGGGGGGACTTGGTTTTTTGTGGGCTGCAGTCATTAAACTTTCATGCTACCTCAGACTGAAGGATGAAAGCGGATGCATGAGATAGGTTTTCGTCTCGAATGGAAGCGAATGTGCGCGCTCCAGGTTCTTGTCACAAAGAAGACAAAAGTGCGATCACTGGGACAGCAGGTTTAAGGTTTGTGGTAAATTATGGTTAGGTTTAAGGCTGGAGTCAGTTTTAGGGTTGGAAAACGCGGGTGGGCACCCTTCTTGAAAGCATGTGCCGAGGCAGCGCACGGCCGCGGCTAGGCTTAGGGCTCTAACATGCCAACCAAATGAATCAGAAAGTCAATCGAGTCGCTATTCGCTCAATGAAGACTTCTTTGTTTGCACCCTTGTCTTCTTGTTCTCCCTGTGGGATTAAAACAAAGCGTCTGGAACGGCAAAAATGTTGGCGGTTGGCAACATTACAAAACGGAATATGTTGTATACTCAATGCGAAGAAAAGATCAGGGCCCCATATGATGCTGTTTGAATGAAAATTGGATGGTTTTATAGAATAAAAGCGTTTTAAAAACCAAAAGACCCTTTCTTGGAGTACGAAATCGGTATAAGAAGTGTTTGCGTATGAACTATGTTAAAGAAAGGATATGAATCTACACATGATTCCGTCAACTATAGCTGAATTTATATGTATCTCAAAATCAGAGGAAACAATTAATAATACTTATAATAATACCTTATCGTGAAAAAATTCACAGCTTCGGTGGGATTTGAACCCAGGCAGCAGGCAGGCTTTAGTACACCAAACGCTCTACCAGTGCGCTACGAAGGCAGGCTAAAGCTTTGAATTTAATCACACTTGGGTCGATTTACCCGTCCAGCCTTATGCACGTATGGAATCCACCAATACGGGTACGATATGCTGAGTGCCCAGCCAGGATTTCCTAAGCAATCCTCTAGAATTCACCAGAATGACTACTAGGTTCACGTACTTAATAGGAGGGTTCGGCAGATTTGAATAATTCAGTTGACTCAATTGTAAAATAATCGTGACCTCGGTGCGATTTGAACCCATACAGCACTGAAAGCTTTAGTGCAGCAAACGCTCTACCACTCAGCTACAAGGACACGCCGAAGCGTGTAGCCGTTTAGATGGCGAATAAGAAGTTCCTTTAAAATTCGGCATCCTGAAGTTCCCAAAATATCCTCCAACTATGCTGACTGTTCATCGATATTACAACCCCATTCAGGTATGATTTCCTAATCTAAAACGCATTTATAAAGTTCAGCTATCATTGTGCAGGAGAAAACCAACCACCCAAGTTCCCCATGCAAGCAGAGAGAGCAGCATAGGCGGTGCCAACAAACGGAAAGCCGAAAAAACAAAAACCCATTGACAAAGCAAGATGTCAAAGGTATACAAAGGTGAACGAGAAGGAAACACCTTTGAGTTTCAGGAACTATTGCGAGACGGCGGCATCCGTCGCGCGCGTGGGGGCAAGCACGGGAGCGCAAGAAATCTGCGCGCAATGAGTTTTAAAATTCTACTGCAAAGAGAACAGAGAAATATTCCACCCGCATCAGCTGAAACACTGACTGGAATTGACGGCCCACTGGAGTAATATTTTTACGTAGCTTCATCTGCGCACCCAAATGTTTGAATTTTAAGCTAACTCACGCCTGCCACGCTCGGACATTTTACATTTTGCTCAAATGAAAGTAAGAGATCTTGACTCAATCACTGCTTCGAAAAATGCGTACACACCTGCACATATATTAACACTGGTTAGAGAGGGTCAATAAACACAAATCATGTTTACTAGCAAACAGAGGAACTACAACCCCTTCCGAAATCTGAGTATCTTTATCAGCCACAAAAGAGGGACATCTTGATAGCACAGCTGTGAGAGATTTTCACTTGTACGCGGGTGTGGTGATTGCACGGTTGCTAGCAAATACGCATGCACCAGTGTCTGTCGACCACAGTCCGATCTGGCCAATCACCTTCAAGGCTGACTAACACAAAACCCCATTGTGACGTTTATTACGTTCACGCCACTTTGGACACCAGCGCTTCCACCGCCTGCTGTGCATTCTTCGGACTGTAAACTAACTCCAACCTATTTTACACTATTCTTGGACAGAATGCACTATTCTTCCTCCTATCTAGCGTACTACTTACTCCCTTCCTGAACGGTACCGGGTCTAAAGATCGCAGCAGTAAGGGTTTTCCCTACTAAACGTAAACGTATAAGATATTGGTGACCTCAGTGTGATCTGAACGTGCAAACTTCTGACACCGAGGTAAGACATCTAACGTGGCTAAAGAAGAGGCTGCTTTGAAAACCCGCGAGGGTTATTTAACCGATCCAGTTGCCAAACCGAACATGTCCATGCTGTTGTACTAAAGCGCGTAGGCTAGGGGCTTTATAAATGCTCGCACGATGCTACTGAGACTTCTGACTTTTTTGTCCTTGTCATACAAGCACATGGACATGGACTTTAAACGTGGTTCACTACGGGAATGCATATCCTCCGTCCCAGCAGCACAGGAGCTACCGAAAAATAAAAAAACCGGTAGCGGTGGCGGTGCAAGAAGTCAAAGATGTACAAAGGTGAGAGCGAGAGAGACAAACACCCTTGAGTTCAGGAAGTCTGCGGGACGGCGGCATGCGTCACGCGTGGACAGGCACGCGCAAGTTAGAGAAGCGTTTCGCAAGCGATCTGTGCGTAGTGACTTTTCATTTTAGACGGTAAAAACAAATATTCTTCCCCCCTCCCGCGTAAACTGGAGCACTTTAAATGAACAACCGAACTACTGATTAGACTTGTTGCAATGCGCCCATTTTTAACGGCTTCACCTGAATCCCGAGAGTTTGCATTTACAGTCTACTTGTAGTTACTCACTCTCGCGCAAAAGCTAACTGTTGCTGCTGTCGGCCTCTGGAACAGCCGATCACATGTGTGGCTGTCTACCCATCCGGTCAATCATCGTTCAAGATTGACCCACACAGAGGCCGCTCTTGACTTTTGATCGATTCCCGCCCTGACTTCAATTCAAACGCAACCTACTGACCGGCGGTTGCTCGTTCGTCTAACAGTCTACTTCCTCTCGCCTATTCTCCACTTTCTTCTGTACAGAATAAAATTTTCCTATCATTAAGGCCTCCCAAGCTTTCACGGGGTTGCATTTACTCAATCTGCCTCTGAAACAGCCAACCACAGGTGCCATAGACTGCTATTGGTCAAGCAGTTGGAAAAGCGGCCAGTGACGAACGCTCGCATGAAGTTCACGCAGTCACGTCCACAACGCGCTAGTAGACAGACGCGCGTGCAGGGCCCGGGCCTGCCGCGTAACGGGGCTTTAGATTACCACGGAGTTTCTGTATACAATAAACAATACCTACTGGCATTACCTTTTCTTCACCTATGCGGAACTAGACGTGCTAATTTTAGTGCTCTGGGCACACCTACGGCTTAGACCCCTTCAAGCCAGCATTGCTAGTTGGCCATACGAAAACTCCCTCAGTGATCACTTGAACCTTATAGCGGTTCAGTTGATCATCGAGGGTTGGATACGTGCATATATATATCCCCCAGTAAATGGTAGGGAGATACCTATTCCATGTCATAACTTCAACATTAACTATGATGCTAACTACAAATCCAACTCTAACCCTGACCCACATGAAATTTGACCCAAGGTCACCTGGAATATGGGCATAATTAACACCGTGTTTGGCGGACGTAGCACAGTCTTTGGGTCAAAGTCTCCCGTCTTCACAGCTGGCGTTGAGACATGCCCCTTTGAAGAGTAATCACCTTTGTATGCAGGTTTCAAAATACTCTGCTTGTTTTGTGTGTTTTGCAGTTAATTTGTATGAAGCGCAATAGAAGCTGATATCATCATCATCATCATCATCATCATCATCATCATCATCATCATCATCATCATCATCA
>JAYGXS010000006.1:18580260-18635272 GCA_036362985.1 Ligula intestinalis | reverse complement strand
CATCATCATCATCATCATCATCATCATCATCATCATCATCATCATCATCACCATCATCATCATCATCATCACCATCACCATCACCATCACCATCACCATCACCATCACCATCACCACCATGACATTCCTCTACGCCAGTCAGCAGTGCCGCACTACAGTGCCGCGACGCAGGGTGATACTGTGATTGTTACCGTTAGGTTAGTATCCTGCTGTTGGGCCAAAACGTGTCTGACGAGATCAGTGAACGCCAATCCACCAATGTCAATATCGCCAATCAAAACCAGCAAGGCACCGAGTCCATGGCTCAGCAGAATAAAGCGTTAGACTCCTAACTAACAACAATATCGCAGGTTCCAGTCTCGGTGGCCGTTAACCCTGATGTTTGGTTAGCAATGCGCATCTGCCTTTGGCTGCTGGTGGGGCTCGAGGAGGGAAGGGGGGGCTTAGGCACAGCCGGGACATCTTTTTTCGTAAACACGGTCGATGAACGCTCCTCTACTAACATTTGCATATAACCGACCGCTACCGACAGGATAGAGGGGGCCTGGGAAGTTGACGTTGGATTTCTAAAAAAAACAAGTCGTCAGTTCTGTCCACGAGAGAGGGGTTATTTCAAAACCTAAGGGTGGGGTATAGTTAACTAACGACTACGGATAGGCCAGAAATCAGCATTAGCTATCATCCTCGTTTTTGTCCCTAATTTTACTTCGCCCATCAAATAAATTTCAGTTATGGGACTGAGGGTGATGATGATAATAATCAGGCAACGATTTGGCATTTTCTGAAGGGTACTTAGGTCGCGGGAATTGCAAATAGAATAGTTTGCAGGCGGACATCGTTTTATGGCAATATCTGAGTCACAGACTACAAAAAATAATTTAATTAGGGCGTTAGAAGCAGAGATTTCCTAAGTACTCATGCTTTCATATCTGACGATGGACTCCAGTAGGAGTTCGAATAAAACCATGATTCCGGTTATCGACGTGCCTTCGTCTTTCTCTACACACATACGCAAACCTGGGATGCGAAACTTCGATCAAACACTCTTTTCTGCTGACAAAATCTCTGCCCCAGCTAACGCACTGGGCTTATTTGTCGAAGTCGAGATTCAATCCGTCTAAAGTCCTCAATAACCCGGCTGATTCTACCAAATATTCGAGGAGGAAAGATGCCAATGCATCTAGAAATAGTACTGACTAGTTGTGCACTTGGAGCAATTTTAGCCGCGCAGTAGCCTTTTTCTTCGTCAATAGAGTAGTTTTTCATTTTTCAAAAAAAAACAAACCTACTTGCTTATTCCACTACTCGCCAGGGACGTGATATTTTGCTCTAAATTGCCCGTAAGGAATCGTCGTTCTCTTCTGTACTTTACCTCAAAAGCCCGCTTGGGTGCACGTGTGGTCAATTAAGCATGACAAGTGAGGGGGTGATTACTTTTCCCATTTGGAAAAGTACTTTCGGTGGCTTTAAGAAGACCATGTAAAATGGCATCCACTAACTCATGACATCAATGCTCGCGTCGGGACAGACCACGCAGTCTCGGTGAGAGGGGAGGGCTTAGTTGCAACGGCGAGGGCCATAGTTTTGTCTTGACCAACAACCTCTCCTGTAGGTAGTATTGCCGACAAAGGCAAGGTAGACTGGAATGGCCATTTCTGGCTTATAAGTGGTGTCACATCTGAGCCTCGCACTCGCAACCTATTCGATCAGAGTCTAACGCCCTACCTGTAAGAGCCCGAGAAATGAGATCCAAAGCAAAGTGGGAAAAGTAAGTTCAGTTAGCGGTCGGTTAACGAGCTCCTGGCTTAGTGGTTAGAGCGCGTCCAGGACCGAACGCGTTGCAGCAGTCGCAAATCACTCCTTCCTGGTGTCAAAAGCTCTGTTTCACTTAACACACTGGGCTCATATTTCAAAGGCAGGATTAAGTCCTTCCAGAGTCCGCAATGCGATTCGAGCGCGTAATTGATTGGTTGAAAGATGCTCTGCGCAGGCGTAACTAAGGTCGCAAACCCATGTGCGCACTATTGCCCAGACGTGGTAAGATTATCGATTATACCGCAGGCTCAGTGGCCGTGGGAACTTGTGGCCGTCACTTCCGCCGCTGTCACGCCACCGTGCGCGTGCTAGCGAACTCGCTCTCTCTCTCTCACTCTCCCAACTGCCATCGTTGTTGTTCTTGCGCTTGCTAATGCTGTTTTTTATTGTCTGGTTTTTTGTAAGAAGATTTACCTTTTTTATCCAACGCAATTACACTAGTCGGGATGTAATACGTTCCCTTAAGAATAGCAGACATGGAATTGTCATTTCCCCGGTGAATAAAGCCCTTTTCTTCAGACGCCCACACGACCGCGAATGTTGTCAATTAAGCAAGACACGTGACAGGGTTCCTTCTTTTTGCCTATTAAGAAAAGTACTTTCGTTGCCCTTGTAAAAAGGCCACTAAAAATCCTTTCATGTGGAAACAAAGGATTTCAATGGGCTCATGACTTTAATGCTCGCACCAGCACAGAGCCTGCAGTCTGGGAGGGTGGGCTTCGTCAACACGGTGAGCATGTGGTGCTCTTCGCCACGCCCCACATGAGGTCACGTCATGTCATTCGCAGTCGTTTGTCAGACAGCCAATCACAGGTGCCGCAAACTGTGCCAATGCTCAACCCCCTGCGGTCGCCAGGAAGTGCGCATGCACCAGTCTGGTCAATCATCTTCCTGTGGCTACCTCACACAGGATATCATGTGACGGCTGCAGAGATTACACTTACTTCTGACGCGGCCCTTTGGCCTACAGTTGCGGATCTTCCGACAGTCAACTTTCTCCTACCTATTCCCTACTCCTACCGTATAAGCTACCCTTTTCATTTGCCGTCTTCCCTTCTTTTCTTCCCACAAGGAACCGGGGTCGCACTAACTAGGGCCTTACTTATTAACTACATGCACTGCGATCAGGAACACAGTCCTTTCTCCTGACCGAAACCCTCTCCCAGCTTCTGCTGAAGCGGGAGTCCGTGCTGTGGATATTCCGTGGTTCGTGACATAAGCAATTGCTGGAAACCATCCTTGCTGACAATTGCGGCTATGATGACATGCTAGGGACAAAGGAACTGCCTGTTGTTGACTGCTTGACCGTCCATCGTCCTGTGACCTCGTCGATGCCGCTCTGACTTCTTCGCAGTAAGCGAACCCCAGACGTGCATTCAAAAGTCGGCTTCCTGGCGTGTCCTCTGACTAGGCCCCGTGATGATCGATAGTACCAACCCCATTTGAGTAATACGTCTTTAAAGAAAACACATTTGCACATTATGGTTAACATTGCGACTGAGAAAATGAACGGCGCAACCATCTCCGCACCCGTAGAGGTCAGAACAGGTGGTACTGAAAAACGGGAAGCCAAAAAACAAAAACCGGTAGTGGTGGCAGTGGCAGTGCAAGAAGTCAAAGGTGTACAAAGGTGAGAGCGAGAGAGACAAACACCCTTGAGTTCAGGAAGTCAGCGGGACGGCGGCATCCGCCGCGCATGGGCAGGCACGTGCAAGTTTAGCGACGCGTTGCGCAGGCGATCTGCGCGCAGTGACTTTTCAACTTAGACGGCAAAACTAATATTCTCCCGCTCTCTTCTCCCTCTCCTTCCGGCGTAAGCTGAAGCATTTTAAACAAACAACCGAACCAGCAATGACCTGAATCTCCCCATGGAAAGCCACCGGCGGAGGCAGCGTTTTCCTTACTCCTGATCTGTCTTAGAAGGGCACCGAACGTAGCTACTACAAAATTCGCCTTAGGAGCAATATTACTCGGGTTGAATTCGATCCGAGCCCATTGCTGCTGTGGAAATTTGCTCGTGTGCGACTCTTTAAAGTTGTCCACCCCAGCGCCCAATTTGGTCTCCAGTCTACTTGAATTGTTTTTTTCCACGGAAGGGTATACGAGGTTTAGCAAGGTAGATGCAGCGCAAGTCTGCTGTCCTCGTAACCTGTTTCATGCACGATGGAAATCGCCACCGCGAAGACAAAACTGACCTCATTGTTTAATTTGAACCAATAATTTGTCGCTGCCCGTGTGATTTGATGTCAATCTCGTGGGCGCGGTGGTGAGGTAATGTTCCACACTGGTCACACGGTTA
Organism: Ligula intestinalis; assembly: GCA_036362985.1. NCBI lineage: Eukaryota > Metazoa > Platyhelminthes > Cestoda > Diphyllobothriidea > Diphyllobothriidae > Ligula > Ligula intestinalis. The sequence goes on along the minus strand of JAYGXS010000006.1, from coordinate 18,631,158 downwards.
CTGACGGGACAGAGGAAGATACGAGGAAAGCCGACCAGGGACCACGTGACCAAAGTGTAACACCACCTTATCGTCTAGCCCACGAGATTGACATCAAATCGTGCGAGCAGCGACAACTGAATAGTCCGTCGGCCAACGAGGGGCAGCTCAGAAAGCACGCTGACTTGCCAACAATTACGACAGCCACGAGGGGGACAAAGGTCGCCCGAGCCCACCAGCGGTCTACCTCACGGTCAAGCAGCAGCGAATAGGCAGGTCAAAGTTCGTACGTGAAGCCTGAATATAATAGCAGGCATGCTGCCGGTCATGGCAAACAAGAAAAAGCACCACGTTACACTGGTGACGGAACCGATCGAGTGTCTGAAACATCAGTCTAAAGACATGGCAGCGGTCCATGTCCTCATCCCTTCTACCCAATCTCAAGGGTATGAACACCCGAGATTCGAACCCGGGACCTCTGGTCATTGAGTTTACCACTCTACCAAGGAAGTTCCGATCCTTGAGATTGGGTATGACTGGCTAATGACGGCCAACAAGCCAGAAACTGCCATCTCGGTTCCCTTTTGTCGGATCCATTTAATCTTATCCTACTATTCGTTATGCGGCTGCCTGTGAGAGCTCTTAAGTGAGCTCCAGGGCAAAACCGGAAAGTACATAGTTCAACACCTAGATCGGTGATCCCAACATTTATGTTTGTTAAAGACCTTCAATAAACACCCAAAATTCAATCCATAAAAGCTTTTTGGTTGATTATTTCACCATGAAGCATCTATGCTGGCCGTACAGGGGAAAATACGGCCAAAGAGATATTGGTATTGCTGTGGTCTTTCTGCTCAACTACCGAATGCTAGGCCAACGGGATTAGGTGGCTTCTAAGAGCAATCATGTGGAAGAGCCGAGCAGAAGGCCAGTCTTTCCTTCTGAGTTTTTGTTGCTTATTTTTTGCAAACATAACCTGCACTTGCGAAGAAGACATGCTACTCATGTCTCTGAGGACGAATCCGCGACGGATATCGAAACGTCAGGCGAATAAACATATTGTACCAGCGAGCGAGTCTTCTTCTTCTTCTCAATTGCTTCCTGGGACACGGAAGTTCGCTTTTATGGCGAACTATTTGGGCGCGATGCGCTTAGATCGGCCCGACGATGGGAAAAATTTACCCTTCGTGAGGCCTCAACCTATAACCTGCACTTTTACGTGACTTTCGAAAACAGATTAGATAACGGTCTGGTTTCGGGCTCATGAAGCTTAATTTGCACAACTGCTTGCTTATTTCGTGGTTATAGGCATGATTTCTCACCAACAATTTACGACACAGTCCACCCACATTGCACTCCCCACACGGAAACGTTTAGCGTCCAACGTTTACTTTTATTAGTTATCGTCTAGTTTTTAGTCGAGTTAGTTTAGTTTTCACCTACTTTAGTTTCGTTTATTTTAGTAATCCGAGTTGCAGAATAGTACCGGTGAATGTAGCAAAGAAATCGGAGCCCATCATGTTGTTGACATAACATTTACTGAGGCTAATGCAACCGTCCCAGTCCTGAAAAGACTGTGCGGGATTCACTTGACTCTGCTTTGTCGACTTTCTGTACAGCCGATCTCAGTGGAGAAAAAAACAGCGGACTATGAGAAGCAGGAAGATGAGGGGGGAGGGGAGGGAGAAAACGCATAATTACAGACACAGGATGCACGACAAGTTTTGCTTCTGCATCCGTCAGACAGAGCGAGAGAAAGAGAGGGGGGAAAAGGTGTAAAAAATGGAACGGTCGCCGAGCTTTGCCCGCAAGACGCGCAAATCCAGCACGGGATGAAAACGCGTAAATCAATTAGAACTGCATCACGCAGGGAAAAATTGCAAACTAGGAGGTTTTTTTCGGATTACGCAGACGACAGAAGTAGGCCGTACTTAAGTTGGGCTTGTTTACTGCACGAGTGCAACATCAATCTCCCAATGGTATTCCCACTGAATTTCAAGGATACTTCGATGAGCACAGCGTATTTATACCCGGAGAAGCAAAGAAGGTAAGTTAAGTTTCGGAAGGTCTACGCTTTTTTGAATGGCAGAACAAAAGCCTCTTTTTCTTCTGTGTGTTCCGGTGTTAAGGAACATATAGATAAGCAGCCAATTTTTCAAAAAAATTCCTCCTGGAACCCGAAGATATGCTCTTAAGTCAATGAAAATCAGATAAATGCAAGCGTAAACAACCTCACTATTTTTTAGAAACAAGAAACGAATTCAGTTTCTAAAATTATTTTTGCTAATTTGTTGATGTTTCTTTTGCCACAAGAAGCAGTAATAACCTGTTTTGACGTCATTTTGTTTTATCACACGGAGATTCGGGACTGGAAACAAAACGCGTACAGTTACCCTGGAAATCAATTGCGAAAAGAAACTATATTACATTTAAAACATGTGACGAGATCCTTTTTTACAGAAGGGCATTTCCGATAACGGGCGAGCCTCTAGCAGAAATTTGTTTCAATTGACGGGCTTTTGCTGCGTTAACGAGATGTTTGTGCCTGTATCCGCCACGGAGTCTTGCTCTGGGGTGTGTCCTCGGTCACCTGCAGCCAATCAGTGAAGTGATTATATTTGATTGGCTACTTTTCGCAAACGAGCGTTTCATATGACGGACATGGTGCCGACATGGATTAAACTCGTTAACCGAGGTTCCATTGTGGGCACTATTTGGTTATTTCCAATCTTATAAAATTGGCTTAAAGTTATTAAGGATAACAGAAAACGCCCCAGTATTAAGAGCAAAACACTTCTTTAATTTCCAACTGAAATTGCATCACTATTACTCAGAAAAAAAACAAAAATTCGTTCAAAGATCACCATTTTTAAATTTTTTATGCCTTGTAAGATGGTGAAGTTCACATATATTTGTCAGCTGAATAGCTCACTAGAGCGTTTTTTATAGAGGTAGCTTATTATGGAAAGGTTCTTGCTTGATACTAGGCATAGTAATATTTGAATTTTGTTAAGGACACTCATGGTTCTCAGCAATGAGATGTTATGTTTGGGAAATTCCACGATGTGAACATCGTGGCATCAGTCACCTGTGCGCTCTCCTGCATCCAGTGTTTTTGTCTCTGTCTTGACCTTTGGCTTAGGTTAGGGAATGGAACCGAAAGTGAGGTAAATGTTGTGAAAGTTTATTCTTAGTAAAAACTCGGCGTACGTCATAGTACCTGTCTACTGTGGAGCACATGGTAAGCTTAATCGAAGCCAACAGTCGAACTGTATACGTAGCATTTTAACCGAAGCGAAAAACGCCAACAACGTTCTTGTTCACCGCTGCGCTAATTGGCTGCTCCAAGGTCAGGATGGTTTGTGCAACCAGATAATTGGGCGGAGTCAAGGTCATGTGAGGGTTAGCTGGCTACTCTCCGGAGGGCTGGGCTTCGTTCTCCTATGCACGCGTCCTCGTTTCAATGCAAATTGCTCGCTTTTCTAAAAACGTAGGGAATTTCTAAACAATGAGCTCTCTGACGTCGTTTATTTAGCACCATGTTGCGACTGTTGTTGCTGTTATACAGGGCAGACCACGTTATGACTTAGCTCGCAAATAACGCAGTTTAAATGGACAGTGTGGAAAGGTGACTCACTGGCCCAGATCGCTACCTACACTGTGGAAGAATACCATGAATTCGACTTCACGGGCACGCAGATAATGGCCCGAGCCAGTAATAAAACGGGGCGAGAACTACTGGAGGCTTGGATGTCAGACTCCTACTCCATCAACAGGCATGTGAATATACCATCCTGTTATTTTGCCCGGCGTTGGCACGACCAAGACGCACAGCTCAGTTCGTGTCCAGACACGCATGCTGCCAGGTCAAGTACGCATGCTACGGTGCCAAGGCCGCACGCCGAGGCGAGACTTGAGCGTGGACTCAACCAATCACTAATGCTACTCCCCCCCCCCTCCCCCACCCCCATTTCCTCATAGTTGGACTACAAAACCTGTCGTTGCTTGCTGTTCTCTCATCCTCTCTGACGATGGCCTCTTGTATGAAGCCGAAACATCAGGCTAATATAAGTGCTGTTCCAGTGACCACAGCTTTGTATTCTTTTAAACAATGTAATATTACCTCATAAAATGCAAGATGCCTTCTTTCTAAGAAAAATCATCCAGTTGGGATGCAGCGTGAACTGATTGTGTGTGTGCAACCGCGCACGCGGAGCCTACCTAGCGAGTTGGCGGAGTTAAGTGTGCGCGTTTTGAGTGGCTATCTCGCCAGCCATCTACACCCTCCTTCATCCCCGGTCTTATTGACTCTGTCTTTACACCGGAAACGGGAGTGGGAGCGGCGAGTGAGGGGGCAGGTTCCCCGCGAGTCTACTTTAACTCCTGTTTTCGTTCGCGGTAGTTCGCTGCGTTGCTTTAGTCTGTTGTAGCCTTCGTGCAGCTTGCCTAGCTTACCTTAGTGTCTGCCTCGGCTTACTTCAAGTTTGCTGCGTCCTGTTGGAGCAAGCGGCTACCCATCGTCGAAATCAACGGGTGAATTGTCGTGCGTGTGTATGTAACAGGTTTCGCACTAAATTCATCAAAATTCCATGAGATAGGCACTTGAAACTCTATGCACCAACGCCATGGAGCATAAAGCAGACTGGGCTAGGAACCAGAAGATAGCCCTGAAAAGGTGACGTCAACTAGGTTCCCGTAGCTGTCAATACTTTGTGTATTGAGGCTAAAATGCCTAAGGAGACTTACTATTTTTAAAATAACAGTGACACAAGTTTACTGTTGGCACAGGGGCTGTTTTGACAGATTTCCTCCCCCGAACACGCATTTATACTTTTTGGTCTTGGAGATCCGGTAGTTCGACCATCGATTTCGTAGCGCGACATTCGCGTTAATTTGCTTACACTGGCACAGATGTTGGCAGCAACATTTGCAGCACTGCAGTCCTTGCAAAATATGTCAGGATTGCTTAACCTAAGCACGGGCGCGTTACCACCAAAAATGTGCTGAGGAAATAAGGTAGTGTGCATTCCGAGGGGATATAAATGCAGGAAAAAAAACGGTCCATCAGAAAAGTCGCGTCGCACTCGTGAAGCTACGAGCTCTTTACACCGATCCGATCACAGACGAAGGAATGAATGCAAAAGCCGGTAGGTATCCCAAGAAATATAATTTAAGGGCAAATTTGTTCTTGGGAAAAGGGAAAAAAATATTTCACATATCTTCGATTTTGCTTTCCCAGGTCGTCATCGTCGTCGTCAAACTTGTGGAAATTAACAGTTTACATTCCTTAAAAATTGATACTTATTTGGTGTTTGCGCCGATAAGTGGCCATCATGTTCATCAGTCCGCATTGATTGGCTTTTTATCTCTTCTATATTTCCCTGAAACTTTTTTAGCGGGAATCGCGATCGATGTACTCCATTGCTCAAGTCTAACGACGACCTGGGGAACCAGCATCAAAAATACGAACTACTTGAACTTGAATTTTAATCAAATCCAATAGGTAACTACACAAGCAGCTGAAAGCCTAAAAATGTTTCTGCCATATTTTTCGGAAATACAACTTGGTATTTGTACAGGTCCACAGTCAGTCGATAAAGAACCACCCTACTTTTACGATTGATAGCAAAGATACACTGCCACTATGGTTATGTTGTAAAAACGAGGAACCAAAAAGAAGCCCACCATTACGTGCACCTTTATTCAAAAAATGTCTAGTTAGTGCGTACTGTGAGCTCTGTTAAGCACTCCTTTCTAATTTGAAAAACAAAACATTTCAGAGATATCGGCTAACCTGTCAGGAGCTTCCGCGTAGCCTCTACCAGCGTGGTAAAAAAACGGATACTTTGGGGGGGTGCGGACCTACCTAACGGGATACCGACTGTTTCATCGTAACCCTCATCTCCTCTGCCAGTAAATAAGAATTTATGCTCTTCAAATGGAATGACGACCGTAGAATGGTTCGTTATCGTTTCCGCAGAGATTTGATTGAGATTCACGAACATCCTCATGATAACCTCGCTGTTTTTTTTGTGGATTTAAGGATATTTGCAATGATGGCAAATATCTCAATCTATGCGCAAAAGCGTGATCAACGACATTTTAACTTGTCCTCACAAGTCGAAATCTAGCAGTGAATTTTACGAGCTCGAACACCACCCGAGCCTCGAACTCGCGGTATTTTTGATCAGAGTCTAACGCTCTAACTGTCAGGGCCCGAGAAATGAGACCAAGGCAGAGTGAGACAAGCGAGTTCCGTTATCGCTCGGTAAACGTTCAGCAGCGAGTGTTAATTGCTCTGCTCCCCGACCTAAATTGGTACGAAAAAGAACTCGCGGTTCAACAGTTATAGGGTTGGACTGCAATGGAAAAGGTCGCGAGTTCCAGCCTCGAGTGGTTCACCACTTGGGGTTTAATACGACTGGCTGGTGATGGCTAATAAGCTAGAAATTGCCATTCCACTATCGATCGTCTCTGCCGGCAAAATGTCTGTCTAGACATGTTATGCAGTAAAATAAGTGCACCATGCAACTGAAATCACATTTCGTAAACAAAGGGCCCCTTTTACCTCCAACCATATATTGCATGCGCCTTTGCGTCATAATTCAGATGTGGGGAACATATATTCCGGTCTGACGGAGTCTCCTGATGATAGCAACTCACTGGCTGGGACATTAAGGAAACAGGCACAGCTTAAATTTTGTCATCAGTGAGAGAAAGGGTTCGACCACAACTTCCACAACAGACGACTGCACCTGGCCTGTTAAAGTAAGACAACGACCTTCTACCAGGGAAACTGAATAATGTTCTGAGCTGAGGAGGAAAAACACATAGGTATAAGCGTACTCAAAAATTCGATAAACTTCGAGGTAGCAACTGATTAATATCGCGCTCGTGTCAAATGGTGCATGGGCTCTCGGAATCGCTAGGGGCAACAACTCCTTATTAGTACCACCACAGTAACAGCAAACCGGTGGTAAAAGTGGATAAACCGGTGGATCAAATTAGAGGAAAGAAAAAGATGATAAAAAGTAGAGCGCAGAAAAGTAAAAAAATAATAGGAAGTTATTTCAAGAGCTACAATCAATAGGCAACCAGAAACCGCACGCCACCTTCCCTTCCCCTCAGGACGGATACCAGCAACCCCTCATCACTCCGTCATAAAAAGCAGCTGAACAATTCAGAACCCCGGGCCTGTCCCTGCATCGGCACCTGCGAGTAAGACCGTAAGAAACAAAAAGATCGACACAAGGACCATCTCTTGCTCGGCCGTCTGCATAAATCCCTTGCTAGCGAGCTAACGAGCGCGCGTGTGTGCCTGTGTGCGAGCCACGCGCAGGCAGAGTGCAGTGTGCAAAGGTGTCGTTGTAAGGAGCGAGGGGCGAGGGGAGGAGCGGGGGCGTAGTGGAGCCCTGTAAACTTGACTGACCACCGTCAAGCGACGAGCGAGCTGTAACTGCCAGGAAAACACGCAACTGACAAAACTAAACTTAACCACAGGATGATAAAGATTTCCGTGTGGGTAGTGCAATGGATTGGCAAATGCTGAACACATAAACAAGAAAATAGGCTTACTGCAAATAAATAAGTAGTTAGTAAAATGTAGTAAACTGCAGTGTTACATTTAACGAATCGTTACCTTACTAGGCCCCAGGGTATATAAATGTGACCCCCAGTACACGCCAACCATAAGCGGGCAAGTAGGCTCTGTTCATCGGGAGGTCAGTACGCCTATATGACAGTTGCTCATTCAACATGGAAAAATTGGGCATATCACCTGCGGTGACCAGTCTCAACGCAAGATTGCGCTCCTCGGAGGGGTTTACTAATGCTTGTGACGCCCGAGTGACTGCTACCTCGGTATGCTTGTCTTAAACAATAACCAAGTTCTCTTAGTCATCGACTGTTAGCAGTAGCCAAGTCCCTTCGATCCTCTTTCCCATAAGCGAAGAAGACATCAGAACTGTCCAGCGGCAGTAACCCCACACCTTTACTTCATCTTACGTTCAAAGACAGTTGCAAGTCAATTCAATGCAAGCAAGGATTAGGGGCTGGGTTGCCCAAATAGCCCGGTTTCAGCCCGGTCGCATCTTCCCGGAACTCGTCCGTTCTATGCTGATGGCCTTCTGGGATTGCATGACGAGAAAGAGGAGTGGAGTAGGGAAGAGGCGAGCTGGTGGAGCACTATAACGGTCTGTTTGTTTTTTCTGTGCTTTTTAACTTGCATGGGCGGGGCGAGGGTTCATGGTGAGAGATGACAACCGCAAGAAAAGAGAGGACCTGTGCAATTACAAGAAAAGTTAAGCACGCCATGCGAAACACAACCTCAGATTGCTCATTAAGATGAAGCCAGATACCTCACTGCGCATGATAGTTTTCGGGCGGTGTGCAATTCCATCCCATGCCTAGGCTGTCCGTGTAACTACGACAGTCAAACTGAACGCATGCTCGGATCTCGCATGCAAGAATATAAGTTGACTGTGCAACGCGACGAGGAGTCATCTCAAGTTGCAGCTCACACCTTCGAAATGAGCAGCCGCCAAGATACTGGCCCACGCCGGAAGCAAGACGAATCAAGAATCGATTGAAGTCTGTTCCACGGCTGAGAAATAAATCAATAGATTTGATGCCGCCGTAAGGAGCCCTGCGCAGTCACCTTTAGACGTGCCTCACTGATAGTTGCTTTATTTTCACACCCCTGTAATTGCCCTCCTATTTGTTGCTGCTGTTATCTACGAAGGTGAAATAACAATAAACACACTGTTCCGGTAGTCGACTAGCCTCCTCCTTTACTTATGCAAACACCCAAAACGCGAACCTTTGCGTATATTCATAGTCTTCTATTATCTCAGCCTACTTCACGTGTAAGTGGCTAGCTCTGCGTCAAAATTACTGTGGGTCTACGCGGGTAACATCGCCCGGACCGGCGATTGAACTGACACCTAGCCAACGTTCGGTTGATGCATACACCATCTACCAATCGGGCCAATTTCGGTCCCACAACTTTTCCCGACTCTTAAACGTCAAATCTCCCTCCCTCTTTCTACCTCTGCGTGCTTCAGTCTGATCATGCTTTTATGATCTCACACGCAACTTACACTGTCTCCAGGGGGTAATAGTTATTTCTCTTATGCTCTATCACAGAACTGGAGTGGATGAGAGTCTATCAAACACTTGTCGACAAACCATCAACTGATGACGACCTAAAAAACACACGGGGCTATTCTAGTCACACTTACATTTGTCCGTAAAACTGCCCATTCATGAAATGCAGTCGGCCTATTATCCAAAACTGTAAAGTCTAGGTCTAGTGAAGGACCGCTTAAAATAACCTCACAGGGTTTATATCACGAAGATTTAATGCGCTCGATACCTTCTCTCTTTTGACACTTTCTGCACAGAATAGTGTTTGGAAATTAGCTTAGTTCAAAAATTTAGTCGTTGATAAGTAGAAAATGGTATGCAAGTTGGGCAACAGTAGCTCATGTAGCCTCACTCACTAATTTCTACAACCTGCATGGTTTCCTACGAAAACGGTGGTTATCGGGTTTTATGGGCGGGGAATAAGGTCACGCAGTAGAATATACTTTAGTAAATGCTAAATGCATTTTTATTTTACTGTATTTAGAAATGTTGTTGATTTATATCTATAGATTTTCCTAATCTGTATTATCATTCAACTTATTGCGGAAAAACCCAATTATCAAATTTCAGGTTTCTTTAACTGCCCGAAAAATTGAAATGGTAGTTAGGAGGTCGTCTACTTCAACTAACCTGAGATCCAACTTACCATTCTGGAGTTAGATTAGTATAGTCCGCGGCGCGAAGCACCGCGCACACCTTCAAATTACGTGCGGAACAATCTGCCCCCAGCGGTTGCGGGAAGCAACTTCGATTATATTTTGTAACCTTACGCTTTATTCTACAAATTTCCTTCTCTGCCTATCCTAATTCTCCACCACCTAAAACTCTATAACCACCATTTTTGCAGAACAAAATGCTGGGACTAGGGGTATATGAGTGGGCTACACAAGCTACTTTTGCTGCAAGTTGTACGATTCACTAGAAGTCTTGTCCACATATTGGTACAGTGGCCAAATGGGGTGTGGATGGTGCGCTATTCTGACAGGGCGCTAAATCTTGACGTGCTCGCAGAAAATGTTTGTCTCCGCAGCAGTGTACTCTGAGAGCTCGCATTTGCTCCGCTGGTGGAGACCGTAATGTTCACCAGTTATAGGAAATATTTACTACAGCTAATGCACAGCTGTCTACAGTGGAAGTCTTAGTTTGACTGTCAACTGAAAAGCCACTGCAGCTAATGCACAGCTGTCTACAACAGAGGTTTTAGACGGACCTTCTCATGCAAATGTTAAGTCAGTGGGCACTCAGAGATTTTTACTGGGTCTCCAGAAGGTAAAAGTTTGACACGGAAGGCTAAACAATTCTGATACAAACTGTTCCACTGAAGTGTGAAAAAGTGCAGGACAAATCAGAGACATAGAATATTCTGTCGAATCTATGTGAACATGTTTTATGGGGGAAACAAGATGCAGCTCTGACACAGGATGGAGAGAGAGCTAGAGCCAGCCAATCAACATCGTCGGGAGGCAGTGAAACATGAAGGTAACGGAGCCGTAACTACACTTCTCAGACCGAGAATCTGACATACAAATCACTCCCACGGGATGCAAAAAAGTGGGAAAGGAAATCGAAACCCCTTTTGGCTCAAATGTATTAATGCAGTGAAACAAAGTTGATTGATTTAACTGACGCCAAGAAACGTGCAGGAATGAACAGCAATCTTCAGTATGGAGGTAGAGTGCTGGAATAGGCTTTAGCTGAGACGTCGTCGAGATTGTAGTGCGACAGCCTACCTAACAGCTGCATCAGACATGGTTGTCAAAAATAAAATTGAATGAACGTCAAATCGAGTTACCCACGGAATACATGGCTCTGAAACTCCACCTACTACAACATCTAAGTTGATCAGATTTTGAATGCCATTTGTCCTCCGTGACTACCGGCCACCTCAACGAAGAAGGAACCACGAAACCCGCCAACCTTATGGAGAACGCTGTTGAATGACTCATCCAGGTCTCATTCCTTAACATGCAGGTAGGCTGAGCGCACGCTATCGGTGAGGACAAGCTAAGATGATTGAGAAAAATTCAAAGTCCAGGTAAGCGTCCCTCGGTGATCATCGATTATTATGAAGCATGCAACTACTTCCGATGAAAGGCAGATGCCCAGCCTACCAAGACAATAATGCTTCGCACATATTCAGAACTAACTGAAACATATATATCCTTGTTGATTAATGTTCTCGAACCGCTAACGGAGCTCACTTGACCCGCTCTGCTTAAAGTCTCATTTTTTTGGGACATGACAGCAGCTGTAGCTGCTAGTAGCCTAAAGCAGACAGTATTGCCAGCGACAGACAGTATTGGGGCGGCATTTCTGACTCATTAGCCATCGGCAGCCATTCATACCCAATCTTAAGTCGCGCACCACCCAAGTTTCGAACTCGCGACCTAATGGTGAAATTCCTGAACGCGAGCTTTTTGTCTTGCCAGTCCACGTCGTGAGATATAGAAATTCCTTTGTGAACCTTCATCGACCGCTAGCAAACTCACATCTCCCGCTGTGTGTTGGTTACGGCGTTAAACACTGATCGAATAGGTCGAGAGTTCGAGCCTCGGGGAATGCACCCCGTAGAGCTGTGTATGACTGGCTGATGACGGCTAATTAGCCAGAAACGGCCATTCTAACCTCCCCGCTCCTGTAGATGTCTGTTGTTTCTCAAGGAGCCGACTGCGCAATCAGTCAACATTTTGCACAGAAAAAGTAAACGTCCTCAAAGTGACCGACGCTTGAAAATAAAACTTCCAGCAGCAGTTAAAAATCAAAGTTAAACTATGTCATACATGCCTGATGCTTTCTAGCTATTTTCTGATCATATTTTTTACCGGCCGAGAATGTTTGGAGAAAGCGATTTTCTGCGCTTGCAAAGGTAAGGGTGGTGTTGGCTTTAGGAGGAAGATTAATTGCCTAGTAGAGTGCAGACGGTCCATACATAAATTCCGTGTATAAAAGAAGAAGCACTATATTTATGGTCGTAAATCACAGAGCATTTTCAAAGGCAGTGTGCAAATAGTGCTTGAAAGCTCTGCCTACAGCGCCCTGTGATCGGCCATGGACAGCGTTTCTAGCGGAAAACTGCGTAAAACACTCATATAGCAGTCCGGTTGTATAAGGACAGCAGGAGAGAAACCTAGCAGTCCTGGGATTGGTTTCCAGTAATGAAGCGACGTTTCCAGTAACTTGAGCGACGTCTTCAAAGACCCGTGGACTGTTCAACTGCTGCTCCGAAATCGGTTCATGTGAACCTGGCCCCGGGGCAACTACTCTCATGCCTAAATCACTGTGCAACCTTAAACCAGGTCGAATTAATGAGATAGCATTCAAAATACAATCGTCTCTGATGCTTACCAAGACATAAGAAGTGTTCCGAACCGGTTGATGATATTTCAACAGAATGTGCTGCAAACCATGATGGTTGTTGTGGGAGGTATATAAATTATTTTGATTTAAACTGAATTCCATAAAAGGCCATAGAAATTGGGGCCATCTGGCTCTGTCTCTTGCTCTTTCTTTTGGGTCTAGGTAACAGCCGTACAGTCAGTTCCGTCCTCCTGGTCTTTTTAATTTATCTCGTTTTGTCTGAACCTGTGCATATTTACAACCATAACCGAACACTGGAACAAAATTTATTTTTGCCTGAGCTTTCGAGCTCTTACAAGAGCCCATCGTCAGAGGTGGAGAAACAGCAACAAATGTGGAGCTACTTGGGGCGGGTGTACAATAACTAGAATTTTGAACGTGTAGAAAATCAATAATTGTGTGTGCTGCCGGCTTGCCACTGAGGGCTGTGCTAGCCAGTGCTAGTAGGCAAGACCGACAAGTTGTGTGGAAATATTCACAGAAATAGAATCGTCAACAAAAACAAGTAATAGTTATGGTGGGAGGCAGCACACACAATTATTGATTTTCTACACGTTCAAAATTCTAGTTATTGTACACCCGCCCCAAGTAGCTCCACATTTGTTGCTGTTTCTCCACCTCTGACGATGGGCTCTTGTAAGAGCTCGAAAGCTCAGGCAAAAATAAATTTTGTTCCAGTGTTCGACCATATGTCTCCTTTACCAATAGAAATTCCTGGAATACGAGTATTTTCTCGCATTCGTTCACAACCATAACCATTTTTGCAGTTGAGTTTGGTATTATTGGACGAAGTATTTCAAGTTGGTTCTCTTGCATCACAAAACAGTGACTATTTACATCCTTTTATTTCTCTCTCTCTTCACTCAGAAACGTGCGATGACAGTTGATGACAGGTGATGAGGCTGAGGAAATATTGACTTATGTGCAATTGCGTTCGGTTTCGTTTTTCCAACCTGATATTATGGCAACACAACCGAAGCGTTTGGCGAAACTACAGACGAAGCAACGGTCAGTTGGCACGTGCCACTCATGAGCCGTTCCCGCACAGCAGGTAAAAGGTTTTCGCAGATCCAAGGGAGCACCTTAAACTTCCAGTTCATTGTTTAGTTACAACAGGAAAGATCACTTAAGCAGAATGGGCGGGGTGCAACTGCTCTTATCTACCTTTAAATGCGCAATTTTGAGAAGGGCGACTTTACTTCGTGAGAAAATTCTTGCAAACTACTTCTAATATTGAGGCGACAGCGATGACTCAGTGCACATTGAAGGCGTTTTTGTACAGAAATCAGCGGGATTTGCACACGCCGGTATGTCAGACATTTTGCGCTTTACACAGTCAGGGCCACAAAGTCGGCAACATCTCCTTGCGGGCAATAATTTACCGCTGTGTACGTGGTTTTTTAAGTTTGTGAGCAATACCATCCTCCCGCTCCCTCAAAAAAGCTAGGTCGCCTAAAAGACCCCACACACACACACGCACACACAACTTCGCCCTGCTCCTCTTCATAGGAACAAAGAACAAAATGGTCGTGCAGTAAGCAAAACCCACATCGTATGCGCAAAATGCGCAGAGCGAGAAAGGGGGAAAACAGGTTTCGCACTCTCTGAAACAACATTTCTGCCTCGACTAATAGAGCTATGCATCGCTTGCGTGAACAAACAGTTATTCTGCGAGCCCCGTTGCCCTTACCTACCGCACACCGGTTGGAAATGCCTCAATTCCCACGATGAGTCATCGCACAGAAAGATCCCTGAGCGCAGCTGCCACGCCACCACCACCATGCGAGCGCGCACCATGGTTAAAGATTTCTCCTCATAGCTACTTGGCCCATTGTCGCCGACGCTTCCTCATCAAACGTAACTTTTTGTGCGGATGACTTGCTGCTTATGAATTCACTTCTCCTCGTGGTCGATTGTCTTCTTTTGCCTTCTCTCTCGTGCAGGCTTTGGGTACAAAGGTCGGACAAGCTCGCAGTTCGGACTAATTACGTGTGCCAGGCGCGGGGCATAACAGAACTCCCCTACTTAACGTATGAATTCACGTCGCATCGAACTACGCACGGCATATGCTGCTATACGCCACTACCTAGTGAGTGAATACGAAAACAAGTTGCATATTCTTGCTGGGGAAAAACATTCCCTGGCTCCCTTAACAGCGCTAGGTACACCGCTTACTTGGACGCACAGTTATGCAAAACTACAATAAAAGGTACTGCTAGGTCGGGGGGGGGGGGGGGGAACTCACACTCCAGCCCGCCGAAATTGCGTGTTTTGGCCAACTGCTCCCACGTGGGTAGGCGAACGAGGCTGAGCACGGGTACAGGCACCCCGAACATGTCTGCGGGTGGAAGCTGTGCGCAGGCCGCGGCGGACGGCTTCAGGAAGTTCACATTGGCGATGACGATGCGTGAATTCAGGAACCGGGGGTCAAAGTCGAAGACGACGGAGGCGGGCCGATTGAAGCAACCGAGAGCGCGCACCCCGACGGCGCGGCGGCTGGCGTTGGCCGCCACCGTGGGTGTGCTGGGCAAAGAATTGGATAGGAGGCTGCCACCACCTGTGTCGCCACAAGCTTTCAGAAAAGCTGAAGCGCCTTGGTGCGGTTGCCATGGCGACGGGCTGAGGGGGGAGCGCTGACGTTCCGCGTTCATTTCTTCAATCCAGGCCTCGAGCAGGGGCAGTGGCGGTCCTAGAGGAGCTTCCGGCTGTTGCTGCTGTGATTGGCTGTCTAGGCAGAGGGGAAGTTCCACGAGCAGGTCACGTGTGCGTAGGTTGTACAACTGTAGGCGATCAAAACACACACTCTGGTTGATATATTATGGAGGAGAACCGGCAAAGTCAAGATACCAGGCAATGTTTCCTCATCAGTAACAGAAAATTAACAGAAAACCGCACGTTTGTGCAATACGGGACCGGTGGTAGAAGGGGATAAATTGGTAGGTCAAGTCAGAGGAAAGGAAAAATAATCATAAGATATAAAAATAAAAAATAATATGGATACTTGGTTAAATAACCTAATCTTTGGCACACCATAAGTAAAATAAAAAATACAACCAATAATAAACAAGACGTCCGCACGGTAAACCTGCCTTCCTCTCAGGATCGTTTAGGTCAGTGATATAGTCACCTCATCTCTCCGCTCCTCACTCCATCATCAAGAGCAGCTGAACAAATCCCAGAATCCCAGGCGACTCCGATTACGACCGTGAGAAACAAAAAGATCGACAATGGAGGGGGAGGCGTCAGCATAACCCATTTAATAGCGAGCAACCAAGCGCGCGTGTATGCTACGCGCTACGCGCAAGCGGAGTGCAAGCATGTGTGCTAGGACGGGGGAGGGGGGAGTGATTTGGAGCAGCGGAGACCTGTAACGTTGACCGACCGCCGTCTATCGACCAGCTGGCCGTAACTGTCGGGAAAATACGCAACTAATTGAATTAACATTAACTACAGGACGATAAAAGTTTCCGTGCGGAAGAATGCAATAGCTTGGTAAATGCTGGATACCTACACAAGAAAAAAGGTTGACTATCACGAGCCAAGTGGTTAGTAATGCATAGAAAAGTACGTAGTGTGCTTAACAAGTAATCGTTGCCAGAGACCGGAACGACCATTTCTGGTTTGCTAGCTGACATTGGCCTGTCATATCCAATTCCAGGTGTGCATCACCCGATATCGGAATCCGCCACACTTTGATCCTTGAGTGCGAAAAACTATCATTGCGCCACCGGCCCGTCATTTATGTCGGTTGCGATCGGTTGTATGATGATAGAAGGGCGCTCACCGACCCGGTTTGCAGCTCAATCTACAGCCCTCGCAGGCAGTCGCATAGCGACTGTTTACATATGATAACTATTATTAGCTACTATAAAGACGCAATAGTTGCAAGTCTAGTTTATTACTTAGTAAGTAGCACAGGAACGGCGTGGGGACGGGGGGTTTGGTAGATAAGGATGAGTTGTATGATCGTCTAAACAGGAGAGGGGACCCTGGAACCGCCGACAATACATGCGGTTTTGCTTAAAGTTCCGGGAAAAGAAGGCGTGAGGTTAAGTTTCGAGGTAGGTTTAAGTTAAGGCTTAAGGTCAGAGTTGAAGTTGGGGTCGCGGGTTCGGGTTAACTGTAAGGCCTAGGATTAAGATAAATGTTACGATTTAGTTTAGGATTGGTGTTAGGGTTAAGACACGGGGATATGTCATCTTCCTGAAATTCATCAAAAGACCATATATTGTGAACGGGGCATGGGTGCCTTCCCTTTTTTTACATTCATGGCCATACAAATCGGGCGGCCGAAAACAAAATAAGATGACAACGGAAAGCAAAGGAGTTGAACAAATGCAGCATAGATAGAAGCTCAGTTATGGCGCATTTATTGATGAAACTAGAAATTTTTTTCTGTGATGAACGATACTAATACGTATTTAGAGAGATGAGAGCCAAACAAATAATTTGCCAAATTCTTGTATGCTATGTAGCATATGGTAAATCCTGCAACGATTCACTATGATTAACACCAAAGTACCTGTAAAACCTACGGTTGTGAATAAAGGGACCGGTGGTAAAATGGGTTAAATTGGTGAGTTTGGTCAGGAGAGGGCAAAAAATAAAAATTCGAGCACATCAAAGCAGAAAATAAGACGAATCATTATTTTAATATCCTAATGTGTGGCGCGCGATGATTTAAATTGGAAATGCAACCAATGCAACCACGAAATCTGCACCACATACCTGCGTTCCTCTCAGGGCCATTTAGGTCACTTGGGCAGTTACCCGCTACTGTACCTATCATCAAATGCAGCTAAAACAAGTCAGAACGCCGGGCCTATTCCCACATTCATCTAAACCACGGGTGGCTGCGATAACGACCGTGAGAAACAAAAAGATCGATCAGGAGGCTCATCTTTTGCTCGGCCGTCCGCAAAACTGGTTTGATAGCAAGAGTTTAACATTCTACGGCCATCTCTTATGCTCTCAATCGCAACCGACGGAACAGCAGGCCCGTGTTGTTTTGAACCATCAGATCGCGGGCACGATCCTCACAATAACTTGGGTTTGGCTGACCGCCTAGACCTAATAAGCCGGAACTGGCATTTTGGCTGTCCCCTGTCTTGATTGCGTTCTCCCTCACACTCACCTGTGTCATGAAGGCTTCAAGAAGACCGCAGACAGTATCGGGTGCAGGTTGCTGGTGCGACATTAGCAAAAATCTGATGATAGGTCAACCATCGTTTATAACGATGTCCACCACGAGATTCAGCACGCTGAAGGCAGACGCGATGACTGTAGCTAAAATTATAGTGAAAATAGACTCACACTGGATCTAACTCACCCTATCACCTCTCTCACACCTGTATCCGACGTCAAGACAAAAGTCGAGAAGATCGGAGGCGGGGGAGGGCGCAGGTACCTAGTGCCACCACGCTCAGAACGGTCATTTTCGCAAGAAAAGCATGGAGTGACTGGTCGGGTGGCCCCTGCGACTACACAAACGAGGGCGTGACAGCCACCACCGCCACCACCACACCGTCAGCCAGAACCTATTCGTGCCACCACGCCCATCCTCTCATGTTCGGCATTTTGTATGGGCCTCCAACTTAAATAACGCCTGACGTACTCTAATCTGGTCACCATGTGTTGGTCTAGCACATCTACCGTGCGGCCCGTTTGGGGCACACAACCCAATTTTATAGCGGCTATTATAGGCCATTTGTATTCCCAGCCGTCTGACCTATGAATTAGCACAATAAAAAGAGAGCTTTTGGTATGTTTTAAAGCACCGAAACAAAGTTATATCAAAATATAATATCAACTCAAAAATAATAAGCAGTCAAATTTTACCACAAATTCGATCATGCATGACGCACTACAAAGCCTATTCAGTCAGTACAAGATTCTACTTCCAGTTCAAAACACCGACACCTTCCTTCGGCAGCACTGCATTATCCATAGTTCACGCAGATAATCGTATAGCTAACGGTAGTCCAGCCTCCCGAAATACTTGAAGACCCAGAATAACAAAACACCTTCAGCGATTTTTGGACGCCTTGTAATCCAAAACTCTGAAACATTTCACCCGATTATGGCATTTATGGATGGACAACCAGAGCCTCTTTGGTTAAAAAAGATGTGTTAGGTTCCTTTCATGTATTTAACCGATTTATTGCGTTGGTTTAACAGTCTGTTTTGAACCCTTCTGACAATGTCCAGTCCGCTTAAACAAGCTGTTCCAACCGTCCCACCGTCCACGTTTTTTTTGAATGCATCATTTGCTCTCTCGAGTTTGAGCTGGGATTGGTGTGTTGCCTTCGCGCCACAGTAGGGGTGGTCAGTAATAATCCCCTCCATACGCACCTTCACCTCTGCCTGCGACATCCACGGCACCCTAAACCTGCTACCCAGTCTTCCCTTTTATATGCAGAACTCCTAGCCCCTCTCCCCTCCGTCATCAGGTGAGTCCTCTTTGTACTTTATTTCGAGCGTTGCGAACGCGGAGGCTGAAAGTGTCTACCTACAGCACGGCGGGCGGGCGTTATTTAAAAATGTATGCGCTACCTGGGGAAGCGAAGATTAGGGGTGAGGATTAAAGCCCCGTCAACTTTACCGACTATGTTTGCATATTTGAGTTGTTATTTTAGTCTCCGGTAAGAGTATTTTGAGTAACGTGACGGACGGAAGGACGGCACCCAGATACATCAGCTCGACCAGGAAATGAGACTGGCTATTTGGCGGAATGCGAGACGACTTGCTGATGTAGTCCACTTTGAGTACATTTTGTGCCATCCGGCTTTTTGATGTCCTTAATCCGCAAGCATGAGCACAAAAATTTGCCTACGATGTAGGACAAGTAAAGCACCAGAGAACAGACATCCAGCGAGACGACATACGTTGCCTTAAACCATGTACAGTTTATGACGAAGTTACCAGTTGACTTTATACTGCTAACTCCATGATGGAAGCTTGTGAATGTTACAGGTCAGTCAGCAGTTGCAAATGGACTTCCGTCCAAATATTCATATTAAATTTCGGCTAACATCAGTAGACCCGCGGTAATGGTTTCTTATAAATTGCACCACGGTAACAAACACCCCCAGGTTCATGTAATACGGTACTAGTGGTAACAGGGGTTATATCGGTCACGTTAGTTAATATCGGAAATTTAAAAAAAGAAATCATAAAATGAACAAAATTAAACCTTAATTAAATGAACTAACCTAAACAATAAAATAAAACTATGTAAGAAACTAAACGTAACTTAACTAACTAAAATAAAGAAGTAAGTAAACTAAAAACTAAAATAAGCTAAGGGAACAGTAGCTTATGTAGGCCTACTCATTAAACTCTACTCCCTGCATTCTTTCCCACGAAAATGCTGGTTAAAGGGTTTTACGGGGGGAGAATTAGAACACGCAGTAGAATATACGTTAGTAAATGCTAAATGCATTTTATTTTACTGTATTTAGAAGTGTTGTTGATTTATACCTGTAGATTTTCCTAATCTGTATTATGGTTTAACTTATTGCGGAAAACCCCGATTCTCAAATGGCAGGTTTCTTGAATTTCCCGAAAAATTGAAATGGTGGTTAGGAGGTCGTCTACTCCAACTTACCTGAGGTCCAACTCACCGTTCTAGAGTTATATTTGTAAAGTCCATGGCGCAAAGCACCTCGCATGCCTTTAAGTTAAATGCAGAACAACTTACTCCCAGCGGCCGCGGGAAGCAAATTCGACTGAATTTTTTCACTGTATACTTTATTCTAAAAACTTCCTTCTCTGCCTATCCGTTTTCTTCACCCCCCAAAACTCTATAACCACCGTTTCTTCAGGACAAAATGCAGGGACTAGGGGTATATGAGTGGGCCTACATAAGCTTCCTGTGCCTAAACTAAAACAAAGTCAAACTAACTGAATAGTTACTTACGTAAAATAAAATACGGTTTTGTTCATAAAAAAGCCTTACTTAAATTAGTTTCTGAGGAAAATATAACCCTGAAATTACAAAACTTGAGTATTTACTAGAAAGGACATAGGAAGTGTTAGGGGAGCCTCCGGTGAGCCGGACCTCTCGTAGCTGCAGTATTAGGGTGAACACACTGACCGGCTCCGACGCAGACCTACGCTCCTCAACTCTCTCCTATCTATTCTCTAACTGCTCTGTACAGAATAAACTTCCTTCCTTCAAATCTGGCCCCCCAATTCTTCCCTCAGGGGACCAGGTCTGAAGATGGCAGCGCTAGGGATTTACCTAGTAACTTAACCCCCTGCAATAAGGCCTTCGGAGATTTTGCATCACGCATAGCGGACGCGGGAAATTACGTGTGCGTGTGTGTGCAGTCAACGAGATGATAAAACGCGGTCGTGCGAGGATGAGCGCATCGTTTGCCTTTTCCACGTGCGTCATGATCCGACCACCTGCTTTTCTGTTTCCACTGCCGTCACCCCCCTCCCGCGCGCTCGCTCGCTCGCTGGCACCTGGGCAGGTAGGATCGCAGATGCGTTCTGACTGCGGCTCGTCCCTTAACCAGGTGAATGGGTGAAAACCAGGCATCCTGTGTGCATCCCAAACTTGTTTTAGGCATGCCTTCAGCCCGCGTACTAGTTGAAAGATCACAAGTGGGTTTAGTTGATTACCTGCTATTGCTCCTGATCAACACATGTGCGAGGTCTTTAGCCGGTTGGTGGTTTCTCTGACGTTCGTATACGGTTTCTGAAAGAACCTCTGTGATCCCTAAACGGACGGCGTAAGAGAGATGCACTGGACAAACACGAAGACTAGAGCACGGACCGATAGGCGTTATTCGGGTTGCGTGCCGATAACAAATGTTAAACACGGGGGAGCGTGTTCATACACATAGGGGCCGAACTTGGGTAGCACGCATAGTGGCGGCTTTGCCCACGCCAGCCACCTGCATCCGATCCCACCTCCGATCTTCTTGACTCTGCCTTGACGCCGGATGGCAAAGGTGAATGAGGGAAGAGCGAATGCGGTAGATGCACAATTCACCGTACTTCCCTGCATTGAAGAACTTTGAGAGTGATTATTTTTCTTCCTTTTTATCTTGGCTTTTCAACACATCAAATCATGTAAGTTTGCAAATGTGAATATTTGAAATCTATAAAACACTTAGATTCCTAAAAATAACTTGCTCACCTGCATCTTACTTAATTTTGGTTACCTGAAAAAAAATCAAATTTCAGGTATGGCGACTTCTGTGTTGCGGTTGTCGACCGTTGATCGTCTTAATTATCGTCATCAATTTTTGTGAGATTTGTCTCTACGCTAGGATCGCAGGCTCGGTGTGCTTGCGACCCGTCGCCTAAACAGTTAAATGTGTGAAAAGGAATCGCTCTATACACTCCAAACTTGTTTAAAATATGCTTCCAGCACGAGCACTGGTTGTAAGGCCACATGCATGTTAAGTCAATTATCCGCTTCCGTTACTGCTGTGAGCGTTTCGGCCAATCGCTGGGTCTCCTAGCGATCTTTATGGCGTTCTTTGAATAACTTTCATTCACAAGTGTTCATTTGTTGCTGGCTTCATACAGAAAACCACATTTAGACTTGCCATGGGTGCCTCTAGGCATTCGAATCATCCTAATCAGTGGGTTTTAAGGCACCGAATCAAGTACCAGCAATTGCCTAGCTTATAAAAAGCTCATGAAATGAGCCCAAACATTCCTTTTTGCACAATAAACCCACGCTACATCCTAAATAGTCTTACAGGAAGGATCATTCTTAAAAGGGGGCATATTGCGGTTTATAAACACAATATTATGATGTTGCATAATATAAAGGTTTGTGACTTCGTAGTGGCAAATCAAATAGACGTAGGAATACCATCTGACGTATTAAGAGACCTATTACTCAAATGCACATTAAATGTGCAATTCCGTTTTGACAACCAACTATAAAGACAAATAGACGGCGTCGCTATGGGCTCGTCTCTCGGGCCTCTCTTGGCCAACATCTTCATGGGCAAACTGGAAAAATTTCAACTCAACAAGCAGATCCATGAGTTAAAACACTATGGCCGATATGTCGATGATATCTTCGCCATCGTCCCAGCTGATAATGACGTAAATGCACTTCTAAATACTGTTAATCAAGCACACGCCTCTATTAAATTCACCTTGGAGGTGGAGACGGCAGGTTCGCTTCCTTTCTTGGATGTCCTCCTAAGTCGAAGACCTGACGGTAGCATCCAAAGGAGCGCTTACCGAAAGAAAAACTGGTCCGGACAGTATACAAACTTTGACAGGTTCGTACCTATCCAACAGAAGCGTAACTTAGTCCGCTGCTTAATGCAAAGAGCCAGAAAAATCTGCTCAGCTGACACTATTGAAATGGAGCTCCAGAAACTCCAGGACGTGCTTCGAGAGAACGGATATCCAGACAGATTTATCATAAAGAATACGATGGAGAAAGGAACAAAGCCCACCACACCCACGGTGAAAAGGAAGACGCTATTCCTCAGCATCCCTTTTCAAGGAGATGCAGCAAGCGAACTCTTAAGCAGACGCCTCAAGCAAGCCGTAGCACAAACCTTCCCAGCAGCGAAAATTCAGGTGTTATTTTCAACCAACCCGATACTGCACGGTGAGGGTAAGGATAAGCTGCCAACTCAGACCACTTCTCTGTGTATCTACTCATTTACTTGCTCCTATGGAGCTGGTTATATCGGTCGCACGAGTAGGCGCTTATCTAAAAGAATACTGGAACACCTCCCGGCATGGCTAGCCAAAGGCGAGACCAAAAGCATAAAAAATTCTATCCTCGCACACATGGTTGACACCGGACATCGTGTGGACCCAAGCGAAGCCTTTAAGGTAATTTATAAGGTCCCACCAAACTACCCAAAGTCCCTGGGTCAACGTCTGCTGGCAACAGCAGAAGCAACCGCAATCCGATTGAGGAAACCGGTTTTGTGTGCACAAAAGAATCTCGTGCAAGCCCCAACTTGGCATGGCCAACGATTACCTAACTGGCTGCACATTTCCGCGCTCTGATTGGACCCTGCATGTAAAGAAAGACAAACTATCGATTTTTAAATTTAAACCTCCGTTGTAACTGTTTGGCCTGATGAGAAGTTACTGAAAGCGTTCGCTCGCCAAAATTGTGTTCTGAAAAACGGAAAATTCTGTACTATTAAAAAAATAGCTTTTCAACGTAGACTTCAGTTTGGAATTTATATAAGATGTGTGCGTTGGAAAATAGTCCTTTGGTGAGTTTTTAGGAGATAAATTGGGACATATTATACGAGATTTTAGCAAACAGCCCAAATTTCGACTAGGTGTTCCGACATGGTTTCACGAAAACCGCCTGTTTTTTCTTCCGTTTATACATAGCTGGAAATACATAAAACTAAGGCAACAGCTTTTTGTTTGACTGTGCCGATTGGTATGTCACAGGCGTGAAATACTTTATATGCACACACGTTGTTATGCCAAGCAGTGCGTACTAAATCCAAATAGAATTTTAAGCGTAAGCTTATCATTTTGTTTATAGTACAACACGCAAAAACAAGAGGCCTTGATCAGCAGCGCTTAATAGCGCAATAAATTCCTTGGATCTCGAGAAACGTTGGAATTTTTTTCACTTTTGCCTATTTTTTCCTTCAATAAACTGAGTTGAACTGAACTCTTTTCTAGTAAGTATCATGTTGCGCCTCAAATCAACCCAACTAACAAAGTTAGCAGCCTCAAATGTGTGTTAAACTGCCCTCTGATAGTTCGATCTTCACATATCATGGGTTAGACCATCTACTGTAAATTTGCAAAGCGGAATTTTTGAAGTTGATTGAACGTCCAGGGTTGCACCCAGCTTTCTTTTGAGTACGTAAAGAAATAAAACGATTTTCAAATCTGACAAGTTCCGTGTGGTGGATGACGACAATTTATCATTTCAATTTTAGTCATCGCGTTTAATTAGATAGGTCTCCACGCTAGGAGCACGGGCGTTTTGTGCTTGCAACCCGTCATCGAACCAGTTAAATGAGAAAAAACACATATAAAAAGGCTTTGTGTAATCGATGGATGGTTAGAGCATTCGACTTCTGATCAACAGGTCTAGAGCTGGAACCTCGGATGAGACACCATTTGAGGTTGGTTATGACTGGCTGATGACGGCTTACAAGCCAGAAATGGCCATTCCGGTCTCCGTTTGCTTTGTCGGAACCACTCCATCATAGGTCTGAGGTCGCTAAGCGACAGCTTTATATCACTTAAGTACGAGCCTCAAGGCACACCGGGACCAGTATATGCCCTGATCAGACAGATCGGATGAACACCTAAGTTCCATTATATTCACGCTCACAACCGACAAAGCAGCGAGGCCGTGGTATAATGGTAGGGCGGTGAACTCAAATACCAAATGCCGTGAATTCGAATTTCGCGGATTCCAACCCTTGACATTGTGTATGACTGGCCGGTGACGGATAACAAGCCAGGAGCGGCCATTTCGCTTTCTCTTGACTTTGCCGGCAATGATACCTATTCACTCGCAGGCGGCACGTTGACATCTGTTGTTTTGCTAAGACTCCCACCCAAACTTAAAATGCGAAATGACAATTCCTTATTTCGTCCTACCAGGCAGATGACTGCCGCATCTATAGGACCTGTCAAATGGGCACCAGCACGACGATTTACCTTTCCTTCCAGGCAGGTACATCACGTTGCCAGATTACTGGACCCAAGGCAGGCCTTCGGCACGGCGTCCGGTGTATTGACTCAATTACGCAGCATAGCTGATGAACTTGTAGGAGTCTGCCGCCCAGCGCAACTGCGCCGGCTCATCCTGCCCTCGTCTGCATCCAGTGGCATTCACGTTATGACAGATTATCTACTCCGCGCACGCTATCGGCCTTTCTAACGTTATCGATTGACTCACCGCTTCATAAGTGTGCAAGCTTGAAGGCAATCGATACTTCCGCTTCATTTGATTGGTTGCAGGCGAGGGAGAGAGCATACATCACGGAAGGCGAGGCTGCACAGCAGTTAACTTCTGCATTGACTCAACTGGCCTTTGTACGTGGTGCTTGCAGCTGCAGCAACAGCAGCTATTGTAAGGCTAATTTAGCATAATAAAGATGTTCCGGTTCATTCCGTCTTCCCTGACTTGTGATTTGGGGATCCTTCTGTTGTCGATAGAGCAGCTAGCATATGACAGACTCACTTAGGTACGTGGTTTGCTAACTTGTGGGAGTTTACGCAAGCAGCAGCAGCAGTAGATTCGGTCGACGGGGGGGGGAGGGGAGGAGAGACGACTGAAGGTGCATTTATTTTTCGCTTCCCGTCGCCAGCTGCAAAAACGGGCAGTTTTTTTAGTTACTTCTTGCAGTGCCTGGCCGTCACCGCGCTGACTTCTCCTCGGGGTTGGAGAAGTGTATCGCATGCTTTGTCCGCATGCATGATATTGTCACCTGTTCTTTTGTTTCCACCTTCCCCCGTGCGTGCCTGGGCCGGCACAGCATGTGACTGAGAAATGGCTAATCACTCGCTAACCGGCACCAAGAAAAGGCCCAATTACTTATGAATGAATTCATGCAAATTGGAAAAAAAGTAAAGAAATAGCAAAATTCCCGTTATGACGGTCTACTGATAGCAACTTTTTAAGGAAAAAAGCGGAATTTTCCGAAAACGCGAAAAATCGCTGTAACTCGGTAGACGTTTGACTTCAGTGTATAGCCAGCCTGCTTATGCACATATAGAGTTTATAAATCAGCATAGGTAGAATAACGTTTAAACTACTTCTTTATTTGAGCTTGCCCTTGAATGGCTTTCAAGAATAAGCCTAAATTAAAGCAAACATTCCAACTCGGTGTTACGAGAATGGATTGATTTTTCCTTCCATTTCTAGATTGCCTGAGATGTGTTTAACCAAAGGAGTCTTTACTTGATTTCGCTAACAGGTACGTCACAGGGAGATGATTTGCCATTAAGTCACATGTTGATAAATTGAACAGTGACCGATAATTTCATGGAAAGGCATTCTTTGGGAAATAGGTAGTTTATTGCGTAAATTTTCGACACTGGTTCCCCAGTTCGTCATCAGACTTGAGAGAAATGTGCAAACAACAGTTAGCATTTCAAAGTGCTGATACTGTTATATAGTCATCTGGTGGGGGGGGGGGTTAATTGGGGTTTACAATTCGCGTCATATCGTGATGGACATGATTATCAGTTGCAATGGTGTAATGACTAATTGGCAACTGTAATTTGAGTCAGTCCGGGGTCAGTCCGGGGTCAGTCCGGGTTATCCGCTGTGGACGCTAATTGCGGTTCATGTTGGTCCATGTTTGTCAGCTGCAGTCTTTTCCACCTTTCTTTGAGGTTTTTGTACACTCCAGCTAACTCAATGCGCCGGTTGATGCATGAATCATCGGAGTGCATGGCCTCAAGGAATTCTCGGCCTTTTCTGGAGGGGCAAACTCCGACGATGCGTGTTTTGTCCCATGCAAAAGTATGTTCTGTGTCAAGGCAATGCATAGCCACTTCGGAAAAACGGTCATGTCTCTTTACTGCCGATTGGTGCTCGCGGATGCGTGTGGAGACAGATCTTCCTGTTTGGCCACAATATACCTTGTCACAAGCTTGACATGGGATTTTGTAGATGGCTTCTTTCTTATCGAGGTAGTCAACCCTATCTTTAGGGTGTACTAACTGAGTGCGTAAAGTAGCCATCGGTTTGTGCGCCACTTTTATTTGGTGTTTCCGCAAGTGTCTTTCAACGAGTTCAGACACGTTCCTTATATAAGGAAGGACTCGCCATGTGTTTGTTTTGGGCGCTTGAGTGGGACTATCTGGTTCCTTTTTCTTGGATTTTTGTTGTCTCATGCATCGGCGTACAAAGTCTCTGGGGTAACCATTGCGGGAAAACAATTCAAACAGATAATTGAGCTCGTTTTGGTAGGTTTCTTCGTCAGAACAGTGTGTCTTCGCTCGGCGTAGCAGACTGTTGACGGCACTCCTTTTGTGAGAGATGGGGTTGTTGCTCTCATAGTTAAGAATAACTTCCGAATACGTGTCTTTGCGGTAAACGGACGTTTGTAATGTTCCGTCAGCATTTCGCCGCACGAGAACATCCAGAAATGGGAGTTTGTTGTTAACCTCCTTCTCGAGCGTGAATTGAATGCCCGGAATGGTTGAGTTGATGGTCTTGTGGAGTGCTTCAAGATGGTCCTTTTTAACAACGACAAATGTGTCGTCCACATAGCGTACCCATAACTTAGGGTTAATCGATGGAAGGGCCATTGATTCTAGCTTCTGCATAGTTATTTCGGCAAGGAAACCAGTGGGGAACCAGTGTCGAAAATTTACGCAATAAACTACCTATTTCCCAAAGAATGCCTTTCCATGAAATTACATTTCTTGGGATGCCTGCCTTTCGATTTATACGAAAGTGACCGATAAATTATAAAAGGATTGTCAGGTGCAATTGTAAAGATACTATTTCATGAATATACGGGTATCGCCGAGCTGTTAATGGAATAATTAAGTTCCGTTTCACCCTAGGGTTCACAGTTAGAGGCTGCACAGGCAGGCACATAGTGACTATAAGGATACGATGGAATGGATCCGACAAAGCAGAGGGAGACCGGAACAGCCATTTCTGGCTTGTTAGCCATCATTAGCCAGTCATACGGATCCATTCCATCCTATCCTCAAAGTTGCTATGTGACTGCCTGCGCGGGCTCTAATTGTGAGCTCCAGAGCGAAACGGATCTTGGTTGTTCCGCTATCAGATCGGCGATGCCCACATATTCATCATATTTCCGATCTCAACCGACAAACAAACGAGCCCGTGGTGCAATGGTAGAGCGGTAAACTCAATGACCAAAGGTCCCAGATTCTAATCTAGGGGGTTCCGACCCTTGATATTGGGCATGACTGGCTGGTGACGGCTAACAAGCCAGCAATCGCCATTCCGGTCTCGCTTTACTTTGTCGGATCCATTTCGTACTATTTTACGTTGAATAACTGAGATGGCGCGCGTTCCGAGATAATAAAAGGAGAAAGAAAGCTCATCGAAGAATCAAGTTTTACTCGTGAATTTTCAAGCTGGTATCAACAACCAATCTTCAGACGAAATGATAAGTGGAGGCTGGGATTATTGCCCTAGAGGGTTTTGGGGCATAGGTTAGATCGAATGGGGATACGGGGGGGGGAGAGTTAGGGTGACCCAAATCGTTCTGAGATAGGAGCTGCAGGTGAGAGGTGTGAAGACGTTTGGATTGTGGGCCACGTGTCGGAGAGATGCAGAATCAGGCAAGTTCTACTTCGCCGAGCATGGGTAGACAGTTGTTGTTTCACACTGGGCGCAAGTTAGTGAACCATACGAACAAACCATCGTAACGTGAATTAAGGTCCACGTGCCTGTTTATGCTGTTGGCGCCGGAGTGCCAAGCTTCGAGAAATTATCGTGCCTATTTTGTATTAGCCATGGCAAATACTTCAGTTCTGTCCCGGTTGAAGCGGTGAGCACAAGCAATAGCTTGCACAAACACGAGAGACAATAGATCACCTCTCCGGCTAGCCCACTCAATTTTCCTCATCAGACCTCCTGCAATTGGTCTTCTTCACGTTACGATCGTAGCCACGGTGTGCTTGCGACCCAGCGCCCAAACAGTTTGCACTGACTAGCTCCCCACGAACGCCCACTTGCGAATGCTCAGTGTTTTTGGCCTCTGGGACAGCCAATTACAGATTATGCAAACTCTGCGAAAACACGGTGGCCAATAACGTGCCCACAATCGTATGCTGACCTCAACTTAGTTGGTCATCCGCCTTTTAGGCGAACTCACACAGGGCCTGACTGGGATGATTGCCGCCAACTCCGTATTCCGGATGCCGTCCCACTAGGGAACTGACTGCACTCGTCCGAGAGTCAGTTTCCTCCTATCTATTCTCCACATCCTTCTGTACATAATAAATTTTTCCTACCACTCTGGCTTCCCATGACTCCTCTTCTCCTAAGGAACCGGGCCTGAGGATCGCAGTTGCTAGGGTTTAACTGACTTAGGCGCCTGCGATAAGTTCTCATTTGAGCGTTGACATTACTATTCCATGTTCCAGCGGTCACATCTTCTTCTGAACTGTTGCCTGGAGCTCGCATGTTCAGCAAAATCTAAACCATTGGCCCCGTAGCTTTCGGACACCAACAAGGCTATACTGCCGTTGAAATTTTCGACGGGTGCACATTTTAGTAGTGGCTGTCTGAGTTTGTAAATTGTTTTATTCAGACTCCAGTAGGACTGAGACAGGAAGCAATGTACTCAGGTTCAGCTTTTTCCTACTCAGCAAAAACTAAGTGTGCGACAAGTGAAAAAAAAGGAAAAATGCTAACCGTTTTGGACAAACCCTAGGCAATTTAGATGAAGCAAAATGCGGTGTAACAACTTCTAGTGCTGAAGCTGATTCCTGCGTGACTTAAAACAGCAAAAGAAAACAACGGGTACAGTTGAGGTTACTAGGAGAGAAACCATCGCTAAACACGTGCGCCCCGCGCATCACGTGACACGCAGGACCGGAAGGTGTTTACGTTTGGCTTCTCAGCCTGGCGGATACACAACGAACAGAGAACGTTTCTAAGTTATCAGCACATAGTGGCACTGCAATAAATCGAGTCTGACTGGTGATGCGCGTCCTTCTGGGGGTGGACATTAATTTGCTTGGGCAATGTTACCCTGGAAAGCCTTCAAGGACACGCAAGTCGATTTTACTGACCACGTTAGGTGAACGAAGTAGTATTATATTCCGCGTACGTGAACGATTGAGATAAAAAGACCTCGAGTTTGAAAATATTTGCAAGTTTAAGAATGAACATCGAAAAACCCCTTATTTTGCGCTCTGCTATTCAGACATCTCGGTCTTGAAAGCTCACGAACTCCGGGCTGATGATGTCTGATAAGCCAGAAGCGGCCATTCTATCCTGTCGTTGTCCGTCATGTTCTTCTGCCAATGACATCAGCCACTGAGCGGCAGCTGGCGGAGTTCGAAACTGTGCGTGGGTCCCATCACCGGTCGATGATCGCCGATCAAGAAAAAGGTACGTTAAACACTTCAAGCCTACCGCCGAGGTTTTTTAACGGTCGGAAAGTTGGCACTTGTTCAAAGCAACTTTTGCATAAGCGGAGTGCATACGATTTCCGCAGGCGATAGACAACGGGCAGGTGCATATATTGGCTATTTTCGAAGAGCCTTAAAAGCTCCAAGTAAAACAAAGGAAAATATTTTCATAACCTTGCCACAAGCCACAATGGTAGCCGTCCAACGTCTCGTTCAAATCCCCAGTGGAAAACTCAAACACAGGGGTGGAAGAATGAAAGTTTATTGACGTACTTAGTACAACGTAGTTAAGGCTAAAAAGGAGCATACGCGTATCTACAAGTTCGGACTGCAATCGGACCAATCCGACAGCGTCCTTGAGGGGTTAGCATTTAGACTGGCCTTCTCACTCAGAACGTGCACAGCCGACCAATAGTGCGGCGGGGGACGGTTCGTCAGGGCAGCGTGTGAGCGAGTCGGCTAGGGCTGCTCCTAATAAATATGACCATTGTGATGAGGTCGTCATTTTTCCTACGCTTCGAATCAGAGCTTGCGGCCTCATCCGCAGACAAAATTAGACATTAAATAGCTGCCCCAACACAAAAACACAATGCCTATTCGGTGGACTCTGAGGGACCGTCGTGAAAGTTTGCATTTAATGTCAGACAGTTCAAATCCTGGTGTTTTTGTACCGAGCGTGATGGTTAGCTACCTCCCTCAGTTCTCCCCTCGATGCGTTATTTACCCACGTGGATCTTCTTGGCGATGGAGATGTCGCGTCGGATCCATAAGCACTTTCGGATGATTGAGAAAACCCGACGAACAGCATCAATGCGGGAGACTACGTCCTCCTTACTCTGTCTACTCGGTAGCAGCCTCGCCCCGATATATTTAAAACTTGTCTACTTCACCAAGTTGATGGCCATTAATCCCCAGGGGTGGCTTCTTCTGGTCAAGGACGCAACTCGAGAATAACTTAGTCTTCCCAGTATTTATGGACAAGCCAACCGGCAGAGTGATTTCATTCGCCCACGACACTACAGACTGTAGACCACCATAGCTTAAGGTTAACACAGCAATATCATCGACGTAGTCGAGATCGATCAGCCGGTGTCCGGGTGCAAGCTCAACACCGTCTTCTTCATGTAGAGCCCGCCCGATAATCCAGTCAGTGAAGTAGTGGAATAGAATGGGCGACAGGGCGCAGCCCTGTTGAACATCAGACCGGATATCGAACGGTTGGGAAATATTTCTGTGGACCAGCACGCCTGCGATGTTGGAGCGATAGTGGGCCTTAATCATGGCAATGATTCTGGTCGGTACACCATCTAGTACCATTATTCGCCACAGGGACTCACGATGGATGGAATCGAACGTGGCGGCGAAGTCGAAAAAGCAGACAGCCGTTGGTTGCTGGTAGCTATGGCGGTATTCCAGAATGTGTTCCAGTGTAAATAGCCGGTTTGGTTGGACCCCATAACTCTGCTTCCTTTGGTGTCGAGCAAATTTCCGGAAATACAGCATTTCTAAGCTATTCGGATAATACTACCATACATTTAAGTGTGTGGGCTTGCGCTTGTGGGACACTTTTTAAAACAACTTCTATTCCGATTACAGGACTTGGTGTGTTTTATGTGACCGTTTATCATTCATTTGGAGGTGGATCATCTTTTGAGAAGACGCAGACCCTCCAGCGCCTAGGCTCGTTCGTTCATTCCTATTTGAGCCTGCAGCTGCTCTGACGATCAGCGTCAGAACTCGGAACTGACAGTTAATGACAGGACTGCAGGAAGCCATCGTCGAGCCTACTTACTTAAATGACAAGCTCACGTGCAGGCGCTCGAAAGAGCCCGTGGGTGGGCCAACTGGGGGATGGAGGGAGGGGAAAACAGGGGGTGGGTCGGTAGACTAAAAACGATACTGGGTATGTCAAAAAGCACACACACACACACACACGCACACGTTCAGCTCTACTTTTGTGGAAAGAGGGACCATTGATGAACAGACGGCTAAAGCGTTTAAGGCCAGATGCGCAACCTGTCACCCAGTAACAGCAACTTCAAAAATCACGCCTGACGGCTAACCCTGCGTAGGAGGTCCGTTCAGCAGACAGTCCACTGGAGATAATGCACTAGGGAATATTCTAAGTTGCTTTAGATTTGTGAGGGTGACAGCTGACGGGCTTGACTGCAGTACAATTCAACCATTTTGACTCTGCACGCTAGTAAAAGCTACAGCATGATGATTCGATCGCCACAAACAGCACGGTGGGCACAGTGTGAACGGGTTTGTAGCGGGTCGTGCCTACCTGACTAGCTCGCGTCGAAGTGCATTTTCCCAAACGCTCACCGGTGTGCTTTCTCGACGTCTCGATCAGCCAATCATAGTTCTCGCATCTATGAGGCGACGAATTAGGAGCTTGCACGTGTGCCCGACGCAAGTTGCCTCTCTGCCCAAAACCCCAGGCAAACCTACCCAATGAAAGATCTCCCTCTATCTGTCCTCTGGCCCGACTACTCTAAGACCTCACTTGGGCCCAGTCAACCTACTGATCGGACGTATCTCTCCCAAGTCAATGTATTCTCCTCTTCCGTTGTGTACACAACAAACTCTTCCATCTACTCTGGCCTTCATCGACTTCTCTCCTCAGCACTAAGTAACCATGGTCTGAAGATCGCAGTTGCACGGTTAGACTCACTTAACCCTCTGCGGTAGGTTTGTAAACTTGCGTAGCATCTACCGCACTCTCTTCCCTCATCCACATGTGCCTGGTGGCAGACCAGAGTCAGGAAGACCGGAGGTGTGATCAGACGCAGGTGACTGGCACAACCGATGCTGCCCCTATGCGTACTACCATCTACCCTCCTCCCATGTTCAGCAAGCCGAATAACGCCTGCCATGACCTGATCTGGCCCCCGCGTTAGTCCAGTGCACCTTTCACGTGGTCCGTTTAGGGGGGCTTACATACACTAACGGAAATTCGATACGACCGTAGGTGAAATTGGGCGCATAGACCGACAGAATTCAGTAGTCCGTCTATACGTACCAGCTCGGCTCAGACCTCACCCAAACGCGAGTATGCTCTATAAGGCAGGAGCATTTGCAACCTGATTCTCAATTGTGGAACTTAAAGCCTGTAGTCTGTTCAGCAGTCACTCCAGACACTTTGAAGATACTGCGTACACCTAGGTTTTATAAAGGATGAAAAAATTCTCCTTTTGGTTGGAATTACTCAAATGTCTCCCCCCACCCTTCTCGGCAGAACACGGTAGCAGCAACACCGGTATCAGGTCTGTCCAGAACTGGGTAGACAACAATCTTATTTGTGTAAATAGCATAGCCAGCAAAGACAGGGTTACTGGAATGACCGTTTTTTATTTATGAGCTGTCGTCAGTCAGTCATACCCAACTACAGTTGATGCACCACCCGAGGTTCGAAATCGCGACCTTTTTTGATCAGAGGTTAATGTTCTAACCATTCAGCCGCGAGCTCGTTGTCTTGCCGGTTAAGGTCAGAAGAAGAAGAAGAAGAAGAAGAAGAAGAAGAAGAAGAAAAAGAAGAAAAAGGCATGCCGATCACCGAAATCGTGATATTATTTGTCTGAGCTTCCTTATTCCTACCGCAGTCCAGTGTCAGAGATAAAAGCGTCAAGGAAAAAACGAGCAATATTTAAAGGGAGCAGGAGCCAATCGAGCACCAGTGACGTCAGTCCGCAGATGCCTGCGCAAGGCCATATATGCCGGCGCCAGATGGATAAATCGATTGACTGAGTTCTCATCCTAGGCGGCCCAGGCTTCAATCAATTCTCCGACTGTCTTACTGCCGGTGTAGACGACTATCTTCGCGGCTGCGAAGTTAAGGTCGTGACCCATCTCGTAGATGTGAGCAGCCGTTTGTGATAATGCGTCGCCCCGTCGAACAGCCAGCTTATATTCGTGCATGCGCGAACCAAGCATGCGTCTGCTCTGTTCTGTGTAATTTCGAAGACAGTTTATGCACAGTTTGCTTGTTTTTTTCGTTGACGCTTTTCTCTCTGATGATGAACTCCAGTAAGAGTTCGAAAGCTCAGACGAATAAAACCGTGATTCCGGTGATCGACGTGCCTTCGTCTTCTTTATCTATTTTGTTGTCAGACAGCTCCGTAAATTCACGCAAACAGAACTGAAATTAAGACATATGATCACACGTGATTACATAACTGGATTTGAGACAACCGTCCATAGATTACAGTTTCAACGTTGATCGTGTATCACATACAGGGTGTCCCAAAAATGCATACACATTTTGAATAACTGTAAACTTGGTGTTTATTATAATGTCATTGTTTCAAAAATGTAAAAATATTTACAAGTATCCTTTTATTGT
Organism: Ligula intestinalis; assembly: GCA_036362985.1. NCBI lineage: Eukaryota > Metazoa > Platyhelminthes > Cestoda > Diphyllobothriidea > Diphyllobothriidae > Ligula > Ligula intestinalis. The sequence goes on along the minus strand of JAYGXS010000006.1, from coordinate 18,596,273 downwards.
TTTTCCAGTGCATGTTCTTAAACAGACGTCCATTTTGATCCAGAAATTGTTCGAAATATCACTCGCTATACTGTACTTTTCGGTGTAGATAGTCATCCTTAAGAACATGGACTAATCTTGCGATATATCTTTGCCGATAACAACGTGGCATAATGCGATAGCATGCAGGAAAAAAAACAATAAAAATATATTCGTTAATATTTTTGCATTTTTGGAATAATAAAATTATTTAAAAAAACCGAGTTAACAATTATTTAAAATGTTTATAAATTTTTCTGGACACCCTGTATATATAATGGTTGGAAATTTGCCTACCTTGAAGGGCACCATTTCGGGCTTTAGAGTAAACACCTACCTAGACATCTGCGGATTCTTTTGTTTTAGGAATATGTACAGAAATCTAATTTTGTGAAAAAATATGGTCTAGTTTAGGTTTATGCTTGAAAAACGGGTGTTTTGCGTATTAAAAACTAGCTTCTTGCCTCTTTACACAGCCATCAAAGCTCCGGGGCATATCACATAATTTGGAGAATTCGACTTTACAGATTTGATGTTTACAGGTGACTGAAAAGCTGCATGAGCACAGTTAAATTCTTTAAATTTCATATTAGAAAGCCTGTGTTAAAATGGAATCTTTCATGCGCTTTCGCGCTTATTTCGTGCTCCAGTGCATGGAGAAACAGTTATAAACAAAATGGAGCTTATAGTTACACGTTTCATTTCGGTTTCTAAATAGGCTAGGTTTAAAATATTGCCAAAAGTTGTTTTAAATTAGGCCTATGCTTATGAAACGTAAACCGACAAGTGACATATGATGGTAAATTGAAGGAGTTTTGCCTTATGTATTTTTCTTGTACTGATTTACAAACGGTATGAAGGAAAAGAACACAAAACGTTCATTAGCAATGTCCTGCCACGTTAATTAAATGACATCCACAAACACCACATGCCTGAATCTTCAAACATTTGGGCTAAAAGGGACCCATCGTTGTGTTGATATAAACATAGCAGCCAATTCTCGGTGTTTTCTGAGTTTCGACTAGAGCGTACCTAGATGGGGACAAAAACTAAGTTCAAGGTGGATCCTAAAAATACTAATTTGCACCTTGTAAATACTCCACCCTCAGAGAACGTTTACTATAAAGCCCGTTTGGGTGGGTATCTCAGGTGTGCCAAGCATGTTATTCTCCCAGATCACAGGTGAATATGTCCAGTATCAGAGGTATGGGCTGGGCCAAGGAGTAGGAGCACGTGACGCGTCACACTGCAACTCTCGTTAAACAAACCTTTATTGTCAACACTTTGTCATGTGAACTTACACGCAGGCGGCTGTTGGGTGCCGTTTGCATTTGGCTTGAAGGTGCCTTTATCATCTCTCGGTTTGGAAAATCAGTGGGGGTATTAGGTCCAGATTTGGGCTCAAGTGGCTTATTTCCCGTGAGCAGTTGTGTTTGGCAGCCTTATAAACGTATGAAGCAAAAACGACTAGAATATAGTTAGTACAGTTATCTTTGGTTAGAAAATTTTGTAGTTCTCTACCTCCATCCTCGGTGTAATTCTGTCTGACCTTCATATGGTTTTGATCAATACAGTCCGTCCCCTTGTTTATTCTCTTTTTCTCAGCAATGCTCCCCGTCCTCCCTCTTGTTCAATGGCCGCTGCCTTAAAAGGCAGGTGTTTCAACTCATTGAGCTGAAGACTTTTGACCTGCTTCCACGCGCATACACGCACTCTTGCAACAACATTCTCGGCCACCCACGTGCCACTTGAACACGCCACCCCTCGGCCAACGCGGCACGGGCCGCTGTATACAGCACTACCTTCGAATACTGTTTGAAACCAGTCGGACACCACATGAACTGGCTCTTATGCACATAAAAGCAGTGGCCACATCCTCTCCCTCACACACCCCCTGCACATGTGTGGCGTTATTGAATACGCGCTGTACCTTTGTCTGTAGTCAGACGATATGTGGTTGACTCCTTTGTTATTAACAACGTGTACCCCCTTTTAAAAGTTGTACGTTATTTATTCTTCACTATTTGTCTAATAGTAATGTACTACACCAATCGCTGATATCATTGGGAATAAACGTACACATTGAGTGGATAATGAGTCAAACGATACAAGATATTCGAAACAAGTACGTTGGATCGTATCATTGGTAGCATAACTCAAATCATAAGTTCACCTGATTGATCTAAAGTCATAAAGTAATGGATGAGTTTCGAAGGTTCTAATATCTAGTATACTAGCTTTATCTGCAATTGCCCTATGGATATTTTTAGAATTTTTTTCCTGCATTAGGATTTGGGAAAAGGTATATATAAACTATTATGTGAATGGAAATGGGTCGTCACATTCTATTGGGAGTTTTATAAATCCTGTTGCTGCGCTCAAAAATTCTTTCATTTAAGAAATTAGATGATGCAGGCAACTGAAAGATGAAAAAGGTAGAAATAAACATTTGAACATTCCACAGCTTCTTACGTTGAATAGGCCAAATAATCATAAGGTTATATGCGTTACAATGTCTGTTCGGTTATGTGGTTTAACATATATTTAATGACCAAAGGTTAAGTTTAACCTTTTCCAAAACTGGGGTCGATTTAATCATGACTTGTGGGGTTTGCCTCTTAACGTGCAATTGATCGAGTTATAATCAAGATAAAAGCAATAAGCCCCTACAGTTCTGCTACATTAACGTTTTTCGCAATATCCCATTTTCTAAGGCCGTTTTATTTTTAGAAAGAAACTTATTATAACCTAAAGTGTCATCCCAAGAATAAGATAGATGTTAATAGAGGAGATACTAATATGCCTGGATCATGCGTCATTCAACGCGCAAAAATGTGAAAAGCAAATGAAGTAGGAGTATCGTTACAAACAAACTATATCCCCTTTACTCACTTCTTGCAGACCATTAATTACGTCAATTAAGTTTCATACACCTAGCCCTATGGCCACAAAAGTGCACTGAAATGTACTTAGTTCCAATCTTTATCATCCTATGGTGTTGGCCAAATTGTCTCGACAACATTGAACTTATGTGCGAGGTTGATTTTGAGAACTATGTCCATCTTTTGCCAGCCAGAAAAAGTACATTTTCCCGGCTAAATAAAACTTCCCCTCAGGAACAGGGGATAAACGATGATACAATCGAAAATTGGCGAATTTAACAAAATTCTTCAACGAAGGTATCGTGCCAAATTACTAAATATTTTCTGGCTTATTTGACAAAATAAACTCTGCGGAACACAAACGACAAATATAAATTGCCGAATTGAAATGTTAATATACAGAATGCTCCATTATATTGATATGGAAAACAATGTTAAAAGAACGGGAGGTAAAAACATTATCCGCAATACTTCTGATAGATTTTGAACTTAATTAAGCTTAGTGTGTTGAACCAAACGTAAAGATTAAAATAAAACCGCATATCGATATGCACACAAGTCTATTACTTATTTATTCAACGGCTATCAAAACGGAGTTCTTATGCTAATGTATGTTTCACACACTCAATTGTAACTATAACTGTCTGAGTGACCATAGATGAGATGTTGTGTTGGACTCCTAATAAGAGCATACGTTTTGGAAAACACCGGTATGTTTAATTTAGCGTCAAAAGTAAATGTTCTATAGTAAAGCTTGAGGAAACTTTCCAAATTCTCGAGGTGCGATGAAAGCTTGATTATCAAAGAAGAAAAAAAACCAAGTGTAAACCATCAATACCTTCCCACCAACGGAGTTAACCAAAGCCAAATCCGAGTCGAAACAATCCAATTGAATTTTATGAAAATTAGCTTTAAAAATGACTTCTCGTTAAACAAGTGAGAAAAAATTTCAAAACATATTTCAAACAGTTAAACATCTCCGTTTGAAGTCTTAATGCTTGCTTTTCCCATAACTGCCAGCACAATCCCCGGATTACCCCGTGCTCTAAACGGGGTAATCCGGGGATGAAAAATTTTGATGAACGAGTTATATCTACAGAGCTCACGTTTCAAAATCTAATTTTTTTCAAAAAATTATAAATCGCATTATCTTTCAACGAAAAAATCAACCTGGGGTCTAAAAAATGAGAACAAGGGGGTGTCCCGCCGCGAAAATATTTTTCGGGCGGTGGGGGGACGGGCTGAAATCCCCGTCCTCAGCCCCCTCCAAAATGGCAATCTTTTCTCGGATTGGACGGGGAATCAGGACGGAACTCAGGACGGGGATTTAAATCCGTTCCCTCTCCGCCACCCATTTTTTTTCTCATTTTTAGATCGCAAGGTGTTTGTTTTGTTAGCGGATAATGTCATTCATAATATTTTGATAAAAAGTAGACCTTGAAAAATTAGCTTTGTAAATATAATTCCTTAATCAACAATTCTTCAGTCCCGGATCCCCCCGTATTCCCCGGTTTTCCCTGTATTCCCGGGATTCCCCCGGGCGCCATCCCCCATCCAGTTCGGGGATTGCGCTGGCAGGAATACTTCAAATGTAAAGTGTGAGTTGAACATACATTGGACAAAAAACGTTATTTTTTTTATAAGTGCGATTTGTAAAGATCATGGAACACTTCAGAACATTTGTGTGCGTGGAATTGTACAGCAAACTAGAAAAATACCTACCTGTAAAGTAGTCACACGATTGTTGCGGGACCACGGCATGCGAATAAGACACCAGGAGCAGTCTGGTGATATTTGCGCTGCAACGGACTCAGGATAATACTTGACCGATTGGCGTCCAAAAGTTCCCAAAAATTTGTTTATGTGCATATCAACAATTCCGAATTGCGTTATGAAATTCCTCGCGAGATGAACGATAGCGAGACCATTCCTCGAGCACAGGATTGACTTAAAATGCAGGTTCTGGAAGATTTTACACCTATGAGATTTTTTACCTGTATCGACGATAAGTGTGCAGGTATATGGTTGTACTCGAAATGCTCGGCGATTTTTGAGTGCTTCTTGTGCTTACGAAGGGAGAAGCCATGATTGCACTTATTGAGATTTAAGATATTTTGCCGACTGAGACAGAATGATTGTGTGCAGTCGTTTGGGACGTTGAAAGGGCACTCCAAAATTTTATCCGAAAAATTAAATAGTTCTGAAAATATTAAAGAGCAGTATATCTTACCGTGATGTTCTTTTTTCCAAACATCTAACTGGCAATTGTGTATTATTGACCACTGCTTTCCAGTAGGATTAGGCTGCGGACAGTGAATATGGTCTTCGTATCGCGAAGGATTTGAAAGCTTGCTTTCTTCGACACCCATTGTAGTTTTTACTGAATGTTCATTATCAAGTAATGCTCGTGCTGAAAGGACATATATAGAAACGGAATCAAAACCTTGGGTCGTTTAGCATGATATAAATAGGTGCACTTAAACAAGTGGGTACGTACGAATAGCATTATTGCAGTTTTTATTAAGTTTCCTTATTTAACACTATCGTTTATCTTATTGATAAAGTTTTGTTTATTTTTTAGCCTGAATTCAATTTTTTTCATTTAGTGTGGTTCGAGTGTTTGACTGATTTGTGCTGTTGATCCACCTGTTCGATGTTCCACCGATATTTGCTACACTCACATCTGTTTTTATCTTTGATTCAAAGTTTTTGCGTATTTTTACAGGTATACACCAAAATATTCGAAAGTCACCATTTTCTAGCCGTAATCTGGACATCCTTGGTGCATATTTTGATGAAATTAGGCTGTCGCCTAGCTTAGCAGTTTTTAAATTCAAATTACGTAAACACTTAACTTCGGATTATATAAAGTCCTTGTTATCCGTCTACTTCCCAAACACACAATTTTTGGGCTTTAAAAAGGGTCCCCCTGGTATCTGAGGTTGTTATGTTTATATAACATTTTTGTTCCATATATGTCTATTTCTTCCTCTTTTGAGTGATAGTTGCAACGATGTTTCGTCCACTTCTCTGTCCAGTCATCATTGCCGTTTTCTCCATTCTCCAATTTAAAACCCTGATGATAGGCTTCATGTTCTTTATTCATGCTCATGCCGGTTCTCCTATTTTCGCCATGTCGTCGCTGGACTCCGCTGTCTACGCGGTCGCATCTCCGGCGTTTCGTTGATGATCAGGTGACCTCTGCCGTTCACTCTCTTGTCAACCCTATTGTCCGCGATGGCCTTCTCCGGTCTCACCTCCCTGATGGTTGATCCTGAAGCCATTCGGGCGGTGTTACAGTGGTGAACGACAGACTCTGCTTTTATGTGATTTCTCCAATTAGATGAAGCGTTTCTAACCCTCATACGTTCTCAGCAACAGTCCTGTCTCATTTGCACTACAATTAATTCTCTCAACCAACCCCCCTAATTTTGTTGAAGCAGTTTTTTTCTCCTACGTTTTGTTTTTTGAAGCGGAGGTTCGCTGAACTCCGCCCCAGCTTTAATGGTAGGAGTTTTTTCACTGCTTCCTCCTTAGTTCACCATGCATTTCAGAGATTGTTGACTACTATTTTAAAAGACGATATGTTGGTAAAAATGAATTAATCTACCAACACTACTAAACGCTTCCGCTGCGTGTGTGGTTGTTGAACGGAGAGCAGCGTTTATCAACTTTTTATTTATTTTTCCACAGCACTAAGTTTGCAATGACGAGGCCCTCCGGGCCTAGAATATAAAATTTATTTATTTATTTATTCATCCGAGCGGTAAATCTTAGCCGATTGAACATAATTCTGTTTTGGGAAGAATCTCTAAAAGCTAAGAAGCGAATGGTGGTCAGTATCAGTCAGTCAGTATAGTTGAGGACAAAATAGGCTTGCGCCTTTGAAAACCCTATTTGTCACATCAAAATCTCAAGAATTAGAAACAATTTTAACAAGTTTTTAGTCACTCAAATATAGACCGCCACATGGTACAGTGATGTTTCAATTTTAATTTGTCAAATAGTTCACGTTGTTCTGTAACAAGTTTATATCAAGTCGAGGTTTTAATATTTCCACAGATTGGGACATAACAATCGCCTCAGCTAGGTTACTCCGCGGGTCCACCACCCGATTAGAGAAAAAATACTTCTTCACATCCAATCGTCCTTGAGGCCCATACAATTTGAAGGGATGTCCCCGGAGATAAGTTGTAGTGACGAGTTAGAAAATGTCGCCACACATGAGAATGCAGTCGAAACCACGCACGATACGGAGGGTTTGTATCAAATGGTAATGCTTGATCGCGGATTTTACCATATTAGCGGTTGCATTAATTCAATGTGTATATGCCATTCAGTATGTACTGGTGTTCATAGGCCGAAAATTCGAGAAGACTGTTTACATCCACGTGGCTGTAACATATTTTGATTCAATTGAAAGAATTGTATATTTTAGTTGCAAGGGGCCCTTTCATTACATACTTAGTGCTGCGATAAAAATGTGTGCAAAGTTTTTAATCATATCTGCTCGTTAGCATCTGTATAAAAACAGGAATTAATATTACATTATGCATATTAAGGCACATCCGATCTACAACGGGCCATATTAAGTAAATATGGCGAACTGGGAAAGAGGCAATGAAAAAACTCCTAAAATTTAAATTGGTGGTAGATTTCAGCGAGCCACCGATTTCCAAAAAAATGTAGAAAAAAAAATTGCTTGACCAGATAGTTAGATTGATATGGTTTAATATGTTGCAATAAGATAGGACGCTGATTTCTATGGTTGGGAACGCTCCTTGTCATGGGAAACACGGGGTAGAGACGAGGAGAGGACTGTAGATGTCACGAGAGCATCACTGAGATGCACTCAATGTTAAGACGGTAAGAGCAATTTCGTCGGACACGTGCGTGTCATAAACTATGCTGCTTGACTATCTGGTCATGGCTATATTTGGTGGATATTAGGTGATTATAGCCATCTTTTGCGTTCAAGAAATTCATACAGTATCTACTGACTTTAAGATGAGAACTTCTCTTATGTTAATTTAAACGTTTTTATCGATGTTCGGTGATTCGATAGTTCTGCTGATATAATCTAAGGCTAACCAACTTATCAACTTACTAATCTGTTCCGCAAGTGAGGTTGAACGTATCTTGTCCTGTCAGCTTAATTTATAGGGTGACCCTAGCTGCTACGATCTTGGGGCCCAATCTCGAAAAAAAGAGAAGGAGGTGGGGTATGGTATGGTGGTGGAGTGTGGTATTCTCTGCGTGTAGAGTTTGATTACACTTTTCCTTTAGTGTCCAGATTATGAATGCAATAAACGTTTACAACATAAAAGCTAAATGGCTACGGAAATATTTTCACCAAATGTGTATGACAGTGATATACAGGGTGTCCCAAAAAAATGTATGCACATTTTACCTATTTGTGAAATTGGTGTTCATCATAATTTTATTTTTGAAAAAGTATAAAGATTTTTACAAGCATAGTTTCTTTTCATTGAATATTCTCAAACTGACGTCCATTTTGATCATGACACTTGTGTCAAAGCGAAAAAATGGAAACAATCCCCATGGTATTTGGGTGAATTCATGTTCAGTGGCTGCTCTCTGTTCAGCCACTGTTGCAATAGTCAAAATGCAATGAAAAAAAACAATCAAATGATACTTTTAAATATTTTTACGGTTTTTAAATAATAAAATTATAGTAAACACCAAGTTAACAAATGCTTAAAATGTGTATACATTTTTGTGGGACACCCTGTATATAAGTATAAATCATGAAGTAAACGTCGTGCATAGTCGGATATAGTCTTGTAGCTAGTCCACGTTTATCGAAATTTATACTCTCCAACTGCTGCTTGTAAATATTTGTGTTATTTGACGTCCATTTTCACTTGGAAGCGAGTTACATAGTCGAATAACCCGGTGATTGGAGGAAACTTTTCATTGATGTGGGCTCGTTTATTTGCGATTGATCTTTTGTAGGTGACGGTAAAGGTGAGTTTGGCTTTTACATCCAAAAATATTTTCAAATTTGACGAGCAAAATGTCCGCGTATAATCGTAGGTCACATAACATTTGCCTAGAGCATAGAGAAAACGAATTTATCTTGGTCGTTATTTTACCCTTAAACCGTCCAGCAGTTTTGTCACCCGTCATTGCACCTGCTCTGTTTGGACATTCGTGATGGGATTCCGTATTCCACAAGAACGTAGGACTGGTCGGGACTATTTGATAGCCAAAGATGAGCCACTCCGAGCCGCGAGAGCGGCCACCCGAATGAGATTGTGGTAATGGGGGTTCATCACAGAGGTTTGAACGACAACACGTCTCAGTTGACTGTGAAGGTAATTAGCAGATGTGTACATGTATGATTCGCCTAAAACCAGACTGCATCTCGTGTGCATGTGCAGGTATTCAGGTAAAGCACAGTAGCGCGACAACTGCTCTAACTTGATCCACGAAGAGTTTTCCGTTTTCAGGCCGGAATTTCGGAAAGAGTTAATCAGTTGCGCGAATGAACAACCTTAGCATATTTTTGGCGGCGTGGTTGGCTGCGGCTGGCAGGAAAGGGGCCCTGATAATAGAGTTGTCTAGCCAAGGCTGGTGGCTGAATTTTTCGTTTGGACTTCGAAAGAAAATCCGTATATTGTTTCGTTCTTGGCTTGATTAAGATTATATTTTTTGGTAATAGTGAAGATGGTAAGTGAAGGAAGGACGTCCAGGTTGTGGGAACGAGGAAATAAATATTGAGGAAAATATACGGGACTTTTCTCCTTTTAAATGTAGAATATTGAGTTCATGCGTGGCACCCATGTTGCAAAAAGACTGCAAGGTCCTGGAAAAGGCCCAAAGGAGGGTAAAAAAATTTGAAGAGTCTTAAGTGCTTATCTTACGAATGCAGACGTGAGGCACTTAACCTTTTTCCTTCTAAATACAGGTAGATCCGAGGTTATCGCATATAGACGTATCGGATCGTGAGGAATCGAGACTGTGCCCCGCAATTTGCTGGTTTCTTTGCATCCGCCACACTACTAGCCTTCGTGGGAATTCCCTCAAATTTCGAGAAACTTTACCCTATTTGGATTTTTGCAGCCATTTAAGTTCACATCGAGTAATCTGTGCCTGGTACGTCCTGCCTGATAAGGTCAGAATGGCCAACACGAGAGACACATTTAAACGCAATCTTGATGCATTTTTGTTTCACATATAAGTTTCATATGCACAGGAGAGCGCTCTTTGATCACACCAACGCTTTGCTCACACATACAGATAAAATTTGTATCTGCTTCCGATCATTCGCAATTATTTGAAAAAAATATAAGTTGACTGGATTTTTGGGGCCTCTACATGTAACCAAGCTCTCCCCCGAAACATTGCCAAGGTTGCTGTTTTGTGAAACATACAAATTTGCGTCATCTGTGAATGTATGAAACTAGTATTGTAGTAAATGCCTGTGTGCGAGAGCGGGAACATGTAGTTTTTATATAAGAAGCGCGTATATTTTCAGTTGGCTGTCATGGAGGTAGCTTTGGAGAAGAGTAACGTTATTAATAGAAATGTTGCATATTTGCGATAGGTTTGCCACTGATCAATACCACCGTGCTTTTGGCTCATCTGGTACTGTAGTCATTCAATTGCTAGTCTAACTTCAAAACTTTGGGAATGAGATGAAGGCATTCAGGATAAAGTTCGTATGCTTTGCTTTTTTTCCTTTTACCGAATGCACGTGAATTTTTTGTTCAAGGAAGTATATTTCGCCTTTCGTTTATCCAGCCTGGCCCCCTTTACACGTAGTTTGAGTGGATGACCTCTCAAGTTCGTAGCTGATGCTAATCCAACGAAATTTCCAGGTAGAAGGCAGCAGTCCTGACCACACATGATACAAAATGTTTGCATTAGATTATCTTGTGGCTGCCTGTAATTCAAAGGATATAGATCAAGATACGACAGACAGACATGTTTCGTGAGGTAATGAGCCCATTTGGGTCAGAAGTTTTTTTGCACGCCTTTCAACCTTCTCGAGGGTACTGAGGTATTTTGCGCTTCAGGGTCTCCAGGCTTGAATAACAAGCTCTAGCTTCGACAGCACAAAGTTTAAAAAGACCTTAACGAAGAAGCCTTTATTTATACCAACCAAGTTCTTGAAAGAATTGGCAAGCGAACTCTCAGAGCCCCTAGCACATATCTTTCGTTCTTCATTTGAACTAGGAAAACTGCCATCCGAATGTAAAATGGCAAATATTTACCCGATATACAAGGGCTAAGCCCGAACGAAGGTCAACAATTACCGGCCCGTCAGCCTAACTTGCATTTGCTGTAAGGTGATGGAAACGTTAGTTAAGAAGACGACAATGGAGTTCTTGGAGGAGAACAACCTACTGTCAGGGCTCCAACACGGCTTCAGAAAGAACCATTTTTGCCTTTCCAGCCTTCTTCTCTCCACTGAGCAGTGGACTCGCGCACTAGATGAAGATGGTAAGGTTGACGTCATCTATACGGACTTCAAGAAGGCATTCGACAGCGTCCCACATAAGCGTCTAAAGTATAAATTGTCAGAAATAAGCATACGAGGAAACCAGCTGGCATGGATCACAGATATTTTCACAGGGCGATCGCAAACTGTGTGCATCGGTGACTCAAAATCAAACCCTACATCTGTTCTAAGTGGCGTCCCCCAAGGCTCTGTCTTAGGGCCACTGCTCTTCTTTATCTATATCAACGACTGTATCAACGACCTGGGTTGCAGCGCTATCATGTTTGCCGACGACGTAAAACTCTGGAGAGCCATCAGGTCTGACGCCGATAGGAAAGCGCTTCAAGAGAGTCTCAATCGACTTAGCTGCTGGTCTGCTCGCTGACTTTTAAACTTCAACATTAGTAAGTGTGTGGTTTTAAGACTGCGTACTAGAAGGACTGATGAGGAGAACGATTCCTTCCAATACCTCGTCCATGGGCACCCGCTTTCAAATGTGAACGAACAAAAGGACCTCGGTGTTCTAATAAATTCCTCACTTAAACCATCTTCTCAGTGTGTAAAGGCAGCTAAACGCGCGACACAGGTGCTGTTTGCGATTAGGCGAGGATTCGTCAACATTGACAAGGAGCTCTTCAGGAAAACCTACGGAGCGTTTGTTTGGTCCCACTTGGAGTATGCTGTGCAGGCCTGGCGTCCGTGGTTCAAGAAGGATTACCTGCACTTGGAACGAGTGCAGGCGACGGCTACGAAGATGGTCAAGAATCTGGGTCATCTGCCTCATGAACAAAGACTGACCGAACTTGAGCTTTTCCCTCTCAATTATAGGCAACTCCGCGGGAACCTCATACAAACCTACCACATTGTTAGAGGCCGAGACTGTGCCCTAGAATTTGATGATTTCTTCGAACTGGCTCAGACTGACCATCTGCGAGGTCATCCTTTTAAACTACAGAGGAAACTGGCCCGTATTGACGTTCGACGAAATGCCTTCCCTCAGAGGGTCATTGGAGCGTGGAACGGACACCCGGAAGATGTGGTCCTCTCAGATACTGTTTACATTTTTAAGCACAAACGTGATTCTCATTTGCTGCGAAACTGTGGCAGACATAATGAACAAAGTGTCAGTAGCAGCACCTTGCAACTGGCTCACACTTATCGTTGATGTTAAGCCTACATTTGTACATTTGTATTATGTGCTATTGTTGCTGTGGTCCTATTATGCAATTTTGGTTATGAATAGGAAGCTCAAGGGCGAAAGCCTTCTTCCCTTAATAGAGTGACTTAAAGTGACTTAAGGCAGAGAAATTTCCTTCAACAAAAACACGATGGACATCGCAGAGTTTACTTCTTATGTGCAGTTAAGCGAGGGCTTACGCGACATCATGATACACAATCCTAAGTTTTTCTGCGCGCGTACTTCGAGGGTCGGATGTTATTCAGGCAGTAAACCATGGGAATCTGGGGGCTCGGTCGACAGACCCTTATGATAACACACTTGTTCCTACTTACCGGTAAAAGCTTGCCCTTCGACCGAATTTGAAGTCAGTTTAGGTTTGCCTGCGAATTCTCTTCGCCAGATGCATTTGCAATGACGATCCATATCGTTATATTATCGGCAAACATAGCCACACCCTTACCTCGTTCTCGGTCGCAGTCGTTGACGTTCATAATGAACAGTGTAAGGCCAAGAACAGAGCCTTAGGGAGCACAGTTATCAACCACAGCCTCTGCTGGTCGCCAACATGGACAACTTGAGAGTGGTCAAGTAGGAAGCTTCAAATCTACGTTCTGCAAAAACCTGTGTTTCTGTAGAATTTGTTAATATGGAAGGCTATCATATAATAATATGTTTATTATGCCATTTAACATGCAATTGTAAAGAGTTGGTAGTGTACCTCTTGGGCGCCTTCCAAAACCTCCAATACCGGAAAACAACTAAAACAAACACCCTATGTTTCAGTCAGTATTGGTTTTGTTTCGGGTTTTTTGTTTTGTCAATACTGGGCGAGATAGGGAGTTTGTTTCAAGTGCAAAACACCTGACTTCAAGGGTATAATACAAACAGAATATGTGTACAGTTGTAAGCTGAGTTGATGCATCAGCAGGAGAAATTTTGCATATCGTTATAGGACATTAGTTCGAGACCGAGAGGGTTGGCACATGAACACAGTATTCTCAGTCGTTCTTCAATGGTTGCCGGAAAAAAGTTGCGCGCTATCGGCTGAAGGGTTAGCAGACTGTGGGTTACTGCTTCAGCCACATTATCTTCAGCATGAAGCCTGGCGGGGTTCAAAGTCCACGAACGCCATCAGAGTGAAAGAGAGATTTAACCGAGTCAGCACCCAAAATTCGTGAAAGTTGTCCTGAATGTAGAAAACTAGTTAAAGCTCTCTTTAACATAAAGTAGCTTTGCTGGGTTTTAATACTTTTGGGCAGCTTATTCCAGATTGATATGGCGTTTACTGAAAAGAATTGCCGGTGCTTAACTGTGCATGCCATAGGAAGAAACAAAAAAGCGTCTCGATGACTGGCGCGTCAAGAGTGCTCGAGCTGCCTTATTGTACTGAGAGGATTAAAGGTTTGACCATTCAAAAGTTTAAACAGTAAAAATAGATATTTCTGCAATCTACGAAGCCACAGGGAATCCAGCTTCATAAGTTCGCACCTTTGTTGGTAGGCTAAGTTACGGTGTTCTGTAGTGAAAACTCTTCTAGTGAAGAAGTGCTGCACCGATTCTATTTTCTTCCGTTCAGTAGTGCGCAGAAGACTGAATAGGGGCTGGCAGTATTCAAGACTAAGTCTCACGTACATATTTTAAAGGCTAGTTCTAACCTTTATAGTCTTAACATTTCTAAGGTTAAATCCGGTGGTTTGGCGTGCTTTCGAGACTATCGTGGCACAGTACTCTGACAAATTGAAACTATTAGAGTCGGATATGCCCAAATCCTTGATAACTCCTGGGACATTTAGTTCGCGGCCGGCAATGCTTAATTCCAGTTGATGCTTGTCGCCAACACCCATAACGGAACATTTGTGCCATAAAAGGGTGAGGCGCCATGTGCAACACCACTGGGCGAAGGCATGAAGATCCTTTATTATCAGCTCGAGCAAGATGTTGCGATCTGCTGGTTCATATCGATAAGCGACTTTTAAATCATCAGCGTAAATGAAGGGTCTATTATACTGAAAACAATCTGAAACGTCGTTAACAAACAGGCAAAATAGGAGTGGACCCAGTACACTACCCTGTATAACTCCACTCCTCACATGCGTTGGGTTAGAGATAACATTGGAGATTTTTACTCCAAATAGGAAGAAATTAAATTCAGAGGCTTGCTACCTATGCCGAAGGAGGCCAGTTTTAGAAGGAGGAGGTTATGATCGACCCGATCAAAGGCCTTAGTAATGTCAAAATAGACGTTATAAATGACAAAACTGCTGTTTCTAGATTGCAGCACATAATCAAAGAAAGAGAGCTGGCAGGTGTCACAAGATCTTTTATCGAGAAAGCCATGTTGAGCTGCATTGAGCAGGTTGTTCTTTGTCAAGTGATGCATCTTTTTTTCTTTGATCAAATTATCCAAGATCTTCGAGGCTGCGGGAAGTGTATTTATTGGCTTTAAGTTGTAGAATGTCGTCGATCGGCCATGCTTGCGAATAGGCATTATGTGCGATTCCTTCCAAAACGAAGGAAAGTTTTCGCTTTCAAGAGCAAAATTTAATACTTTACAAAGAATAGATGAAAAGATATCATTCGCTTCAGCTTTTAGAAGGCTAACTGGGACGCCATCTGGTCCTGGACTATAAGATTGACGAAAACAACGAATGGTTACAGTCACGCCCCAGAGGGTAAAACTTATGGTTTCGAGGACGGCACCCGTCCCAGCCCGGAAAGCCGGCCGTGCAGCAAACGAGCTTTAACTAAACATTTTTGATAGGAACGCATTGAAGCTATCGGCGGTCAAATTAGCGTCAGCTATGGGGTTTCCTAAGGCGTCTTGAAGTATGGGGTGTGGCGTTTCTCGCTGCACTTTTGCTGTACGTGAAAAGAGTTTCGCAAAATTTAGGGAAGAATTTTCAGCGAAGTGGGCCTCATCGGCTATCTGCTTTTCATCGGAGAGCTTCTTTGCCTGCTCAAAGATCAGAGTGATCAAGGGCAGAACGGAAGTGTCGTTCTGCCGATGCAAACGACGAGAGAGTTTACGCAGCCTACGACGGAAAGACAGAGGGAGGTACATTTCATCCTTGACATGTATTACTTTCTTACGGGGGACAAAGTGGAGGAGGATTGGATCCAGCACTTTGTACAGTGCATCGGTACAAACATTAACATCCAAACATTGAAAATTTCAGACCAGTTAAGAGCGTTTAGATGTGCCAGTAGGTCCGCCGTGTTTGCTGATCGGAAGTCATGATAAAAATTATACTTTGGGAAAATATTTCATCCACCTCCAGTTCTAGTTCACTAACAACTGTGAGATGGTCTGATCTCCCAAGTGCGACTAAGGATGACACTAAAAGTGGTTCGCATCCCCTACAAAAATTTAGGTTGATTATGTTTGCTCCTCAAGTGGGAAAATCGATTATCTGATCCCACATGCCGATATCTACTGCCTCAAGTAAGTTCTCGAACTTTGAAGGAC
>JAYGXS010000006.1:18547515-18575260 GCA_036362985.1 Ligula intestinalis | reverse complement strand
AAAATAAATTTTGTTCCAGTGTTCGACCATATGTCTCCTTTACCAATAGAAATTCCTGGAATACGAGTATTTTCTCGCATTCGTGAACAATTCGGGCGCGAGGCGCTTCGCATAGCTCGCAGCTGGGAGCTATTCTCCACACGCGAGGCAGCAGCCTATGAACAGCTACGCTTCCTTCACAAGTGCCTTCAACAGGATCTGACGCCACGATGCCTCAGATATAAGGCACCAGTGAATACGGCTATGGGGAGAGAAGTTACCAAAAGGTTCATCAAACAGATGGTGAGAGTCCTCATTGATGACTGCCACCGACGCATAAGAAAGTACAAGGCCAAGATTGAGGAAGATAAAAGAGAGTGTTTCCAGATCTTCGGAGATTTTATTGCCGAGAATCTTGGAAAAACGATCTCAGCTTTAACACGAAACCGGCAGGCCAAGAAAAGGGAGATTTTGGAGAGAAAGCTGAATAAATTGAAACCTACAGACACTACGAATTCTGACTTAGTCCACAATTTTTCGTCGAAACAATTAACAGAGCAGCAATTACGCGTGCTACAGCACGAAGCCTGTTTTAATACTGCAGATGCCGACCCAATTGACTTCATTGCTACAGTGGAAGCGATGTTGGTGAGAACGGAAGCAACTGACGACACTAAACATTCAATACGACAACGTGTGACCTCCTTGCTTATGGCTCATAAACCAGCCAGCTACATCTCGCAAAGTGAGTCAAAAGCCTTGAGAGAACTGAAGAAAGATGATAGTATTATCATCTTACCTGCTGATAAGGGACGGTCGACTGTCGTGATGAACCGACAAGATTATAACGTCAAAGCTAAGACTCTTCTTGACGACAGAGAATTTTACCAACCAACACCCACTTCGCAAGCCAAAGCATTATCCAACCGATTGACTAAACTTCTCAGAGAATACAGGCGCAAGAATGTGATCACTATGAATGAGTGGCGCCAAATGAAAGTAACGGATACAGCTCTGGCTCGATTTTATGGACTTCCAAAAATCCACAAACCGAATGTCCCACTTCGGCCAATCGTTGCCCTTAAAGGCAGCCCAACCTATAACTTGGCAAAGTGGATGTATAGAAAACTTAAATTCCTCCAAGGCAACTCGATTACCTCAGTTCAATCAGCCTCTCGATTCCTCGAGGACCTCCGAGGTCGGACAATTCAATCAGACGAAATCATGGTCTCTTTCGACGTGACTTCATTGTTCACATCCATACCGCCAAAACTGGCGCACAAAATCTTACAGAAGAGACTTGAAGAGGCATATGATGAGGCCCAAAGCCCTTTAAAAATTGAACACCTTATGAGGTTATTCGAATTCTGCCAGAAAACTTACTTTACCTTTGCTGGAGAAACATACGAACAGATCAAAGGAACTCCAATGGGCTCCCCGATCTCTGGCTTAGTGGCAGAACTGGTTCTACAGGAACTGGAAAGCATCGCCTTCGCCCAACATGAGCCTGTCTTCTGGCGCCGCTACGTCGACGACACGTTTGTCATCATCAAGAGAAACATGCTGCAAAACTTCCATGACTTGCTCAATGGAATATTTCCTGACATACAGTTTACACGGGAAGAAGAAAAAGAGCAGCAGCTACCTTTCCTTGATGTCCTCGTCAAGAGAACACCCAATGGTGAATTCGAGACGACGGTTTACAGGAAGGCGACGAACACAACACAACTCCTAAGTTTTCACAGTAACCATCCAGTTGCTCACA
Source organism: Ligula intestinalis (assembly GCA_036362985.1). Classification (NCBI taxonomy): domain Eukaryota; kingdom Metazoa; phylum Platyhelminthes; class Cestoda; order Diphyllobothriidea; family Diphyllobothriidae; genus Ligula; species Ligula intestinalis. The sequence goes on along the minus strand of JAYGXS010000006.1, from coordinate 18,573,516 downwards.
AACGGAGCTGTGTAAAAACACTCTTCAAACGGATCCAGACCCACTGCAGTAAACCAGAGGAAAAGGCACGCGAGGCCAGATATCTCCGTGACCAGTTCATGCGGAACGGTTATCCAAAAGCATTTATAAACCGATGCCTACGCGTTCGGCCCCGGAGGACCCAAACAGAAGAACCACCAAAGATATGGCACGCTCTGCCATACATAAAAGACGTCTCAGAAGCGACTGAGCGCATCGCTGCGGGGCTAGGTGTTGGAATTGCACACAGACCCAAAGCTACAATGCGCAGCAGAGTGATGAAAATAAAAGACCAGCTTACGCAGAATGAACAATCGGGTGTAGTATATCGCATCCCATGCCTAAACTGTCCCTGTAATTATACAGGTCAAACGGAACGCATGCTCGGATCGCGTATACGTGAACACAAGCAGGCCGTGCGACTAGGCGACGAATCATCACAAGTTGCAACTCACACCTACGAAACAGGCCATGAGTTCAACTTCGCTGCCGTCAAGGTACTCGCCCATGCGGGAAACAAGACGAGCAGAGAATTTATCGAAGCCTGGTCCACGGATGAGAATTCGGTCAACAGATGTGTCGAATTGGCGCCAGCGTACAGGGCCTTACGCTACTGCAAACGATCACGTCCAGACGCCCGCCGTAATCAATTTGCCCAAAATCCTCCATAATCATCCCACTTTCGATGCTGACGTGGCCATTTGGCGCCCAAGCCTACATTATCCCTCGCTTCTCTTCCCTTCTCCTATGACTTTTTAATTTCTCATCCCTCCCACCATAACTATTACTTGTTTTGTTGACGATTCTATTTCTGTAAATATTTCCACACAACTTGTCGGTCTTGCCTACTAGCACTGGCTAGCACAGCCCTCAGTGGCAAGCCGGCAGCACACACAATTATTGATTTTCTACACGTTCAAAATTTTAGTTATTGTACACCCGCCCCAAGTAGCTCCACATTTGTTGCTGTTTCTCCACCTCTGACGATGGGCTCTTGTAAGAGCTCGAAAGCTCAGGCAAAAATAAATTTTGTTCCAGTGTTCGACCATATGTCTCCTTTACCAATGGTGTTAATCAAGTTCCTCGGCCAAGTACCACTTACGTAGTGCTTGAATATTGGCCCCATCCCCTCTTTGAATCTCGTGCTTTTTAATCACCTTTGCCCAAAATGCTTCCGGCCCCACGCTGCAGCAATAAACAACTGTTTTAACAGCTACGCGGTGTTGCCTCTCCCTCCCCCTCATGTTCGCTTACAGCTGTCACCGCCGCTGACCTCAAAACGCTTTTATTTCCTTCCCCTTGCCGGCACAGTGTGGTCTCCGTTCACATCACCCCTCCCCCCTTCGCGCTGGTGTTTTCAGTACAATCCCGAGACCATGGGAATGGCCTCCTGAAATCATATAAAACTAAAGCCACGTTCCCTCTCCCACTAACATACACAAGATTACCAAGACTAGTTTCGCCCTGTTTGGCGTTATTGTGGAACTTGTGTTGTTTTCTTGTATAGAGTCAGGCGATTTAACCGACATTCTTCGTTCTTGACTTGGTGTATCCATTGTTGAGGTTTGTACGTTGATTATCTGGCAAGCATGATTATAGAGACCAAAAACTCCCGTCGAATTATAATAAAAATCTACTTTCAAATGCTCGCTAGCATAACTTTAAATTTTTTCGTAACATATCACCTATAAGAGGACTAATTTCCATTTCATTTTTAATTCTGCCTGCGTAAGATCAAATATACCTTGACTACATTTCGTATTCGATACAATAGATGTTAATGTTGGTTGAATTTAATTCTCTTAGTTTACATAAACAAGCATAATCTTATTTAAATGAAATTTTTTTGATGAATTCCGCCACAAATACATATTAATTTACGTTCCCTAGCCAAGAATTAAATGTTTAACCACTTAATACTTTAAGCAGGTTGGCGGGGTCTAGATATAGCCTTGGCCTCACTAACCATTCTCACCGATTATCCTTTACTTTTTGTTTAATAGCACCGTACCACCTTGATAGTTGTTATCACTGGTTTTAGCGTACGCGTGATTGCTGGGTACAGTCAGATAAGTCAGGAGACGAACCAATTTCAATGTGGCTATTCAGAAATGAAATGTGATTGAGAAAATCAAAAAGCGCCACGTCTCAAAGGGTATCTGTCAAATGAATCTAGGCTGCTTGAACTTGATTTCCTTCCACCCAGTTGCAGGCAGTGACTTTATTCAAAGCTCCCGCACTGTCAGAGGACGTGTGTACATTGTAGTTCGATGAGTTCATCAAACTGACTTGGATGGTCTCTCTGTGTGCTCATTCCCTTAATATGTGCAGGAGATTGTTCTTCATGGATAAGGTTTACAAAGGCATCCTCTATTACTCTCACCAAATAAATCGACAACTTAAAATGGACGTTCGATGGAATACCCTCTCACAGAGCAGCATTGAAGCATAGAAAAGGCTTGGAGACGCAGTGGTGCTTTCACAGAGTCTTGAGAAATTAAAAGGCAAAGTAAATGTTTATTTCCGTACGAGCTACTGCACACATAATGGGGAGCGTGTTAATGACAGTAGGTTGCATCTGGCTAAAAAATACTGAGGACTTTACGTTCCAGGGTTTCCGTCACAATGTGAATGCGCGTCCGATGGTATGGCTAAATGTACCAGGAAGTTGTCCAGATCATATTTATTAGTTATTAATCTCACCTTTGGTTTGAAAATCGGAAGTTCCTTGACATGCGTTTGTGCATTCCCTGATGGAAATATCAAATAAAATCAGGAAAGTACATGGAGTTGAGCGGTAGGCACTACCACAATTGAGAGAAATACTGAAGATTTTATCATACTGCTATCCTGCAATCTTACTGTGCTGAAACTTGAAGCAACTTAGAGGAATTCATAATAGCAAGATTTTGTTAACCAATGAAACTGTTGACTACATTACTGTTTTCACTGCCTGTAACGGTTTCTAAAAACCAACACGGTCTAGCGGCCGTTATCGTCAAGGGCCGCACACACGGTTGGGAAGATGACCTGTGAAAGCTTTCTGGTTATGAAAATTATGAGCAGCATCTTTAACCACAATATCAAGCAAGAAAAGGGGACTGATGTACGTAAAACATATGTTGCGGACGATATAAAGGAATAATAGAGTAGGGGAGAGACGACCTGTTTAATGCAGGGGTTCCTTCTAGAGAGTTAGGTACTGGTGTAGATTGCAGCGCTGCTGACAACTGCAGCTAAAGGGTCAAGAGTGTGCCCTCAGTAGAGGACCCGCGGGCGAATAGAGGGTGAGAACGGAGGATAATCGGGTTCTGGGAAGCGCATAATATTGCTATGGCTTCAACGAGCACGAATTTTATCGTGGGGTTGTATCGAAGGCTTCATTCAGGCTTTTGCGTTTCAGATGTACACAGAATTGACCACACTTGTCTACATGAAGGACTGGAATGGTTTCAGAACCCCGTGACAACCAGTAATCTTTTCTTTGGATATAAATTGTACACTAATGTTCTTTAAGCATTTTCACAGGTTTTTACGTTACTTGATTATTTTCAGCTATAATCTACATATCCAAGGCGATCCGTTCGGTTATAATCAGCTGAGTGAAAATCCAAAGATGATCAGCCAGTCTGGCTTCGTGAGCAGATAACCGTTAAACGCAAAGTGGTTGTTTAAATCTCCCAACTGTCTTTCTATTCTGACCGGTTATATTGAAATTGAGTGAGGATGATCTCATGTGTCTTCTATTATTCTCTTTTTTTGTGCCTGTCTAATTATTACTCTTCAAATATTACTCTTATTCAATCTTTCGCATTCCGTGGCCATTTTCTCCTTTAAGGGAAAAATAATTAATTGTCAACAGTTAAATGTCGCACGATGCGCCTTTTCATAGTGCTTTGCCGTTATTGAGACACGGTTCCTTGTATCTGTTGAAAAGTGCACGTCTGCTGGAAAAATCGCATGGACAGGTATATTGTAAAGGCTTCTGACCCTGGTAGACAAACGTGCTTCCAGGATTGCGGCTAGAAAACACAGGAAGTGGTTCCTTTAATACTTCTCTGAAGGCACCATCCCATGATTGGCTAAGTTGGGGTTCTCGATTGTGCAATGCACTTACTTCGCCAATGTTCCTTGTCCGAGCAACCAGTCGCCACAGGAGTTCTATTCAGACCGTACCCTTTGTAATCCGAATTGTTATCTAGGCAGCACCTGCCGTCTTTTCCACCCAGCTTTTTGTTTCTTTAGGCATCCGGAAAGCTTATGTGGGGTCTTTGCATAGCTATACTAACCGGTCAATCGAAAGCGCAATTTGCAAATGCCTCTTTTCCACAGACTACCTTGGTTCATGTAAAGCAGTTCCGCTCTAAGTAATATGCTGTGAAAGTCCGGCCAACCGTTTGATATGGCCTCCCCTTTGAAGTGTAAAAGCTGCCGGTATTATTTGCTCCTCTAATGGCGTCTGTTTTGGGCTCTTGGATTTCAATTATTGCTAATGTAGCCCCTGTTTTGTTCAAACATTTTTTTATGCACTTTCTCCTCGGACAGTATGTATCCTCTTGGTTAATGAATTGTTTCATTTCCCTGGATGTTGGTTACACTATACAAGCCGTTGTCTTTTCTGAATGAAGTATGCTACTGTTTGCTTGGAAGAGCACTTATTCTTCACTATCGCATTGTTACTACAAAACTCGTGCCTATGCCCACAGCCTTTTTTGTAAACTTTTGCGTCGAGCAAAATGGACTCTTTGTAGGTTATGTTTCACTTTCTACTGTAGCGCTTTCCTCTGTCGAACTCGCGCCTTCTGTTGATGTTTAATCCTACTATATCTTCTCTCTCCCCTTCTCATAGTTTCGCCCCCTGACGACTAGTATATAGTGAAGAGACGTTCAGCTGGTCGATATTTCTCCCCCATCCATTGCACAACAGACTACCCTTCCGAAAACATGATGGTAGTCTTGATATTATGTTATTTTTACCCTTCTAAAAACCGGTTATCAGACCAAAATGGGAGATTTCCACTGTTCAGTTTGTATCACACGCAAGTGTCACCTCTTTGTATTAAAAGAGAAAATAAGTCACATAGATTCCGCAGAGTCTGCCCTGCTTTGTCAGTTCTTACATCTGTGGTCCCGTTTGCATATCATACATTTGCTTTAGGGTGAAACGGCGAGGTCTTTAGACATAAATTCATAACCGCTGTTCATTCCTACGTACTATGCACTAGGAAATTGATAGAAATTGGTATACGTTTTTCGTTTTTGAATGTCAGGAATGATCTTACTATAGGAACCATAGAAACACAGACCTATTCAGTCAAACCGAGAGTCATAGGACGACGAACGATAAACGATATTATGATTTAAATCCCCCCATTTTCCTTTTCGTTGAGATTCTCTTTTTCTTCGAATAGGCTGTTTCGTTTTTTCCCTTTTGTGTAGTGTTATGCCCAATTAAGTAATATCTTGTCTAGACATTACAGGAGTGTCGTTACTAATGTCCGACGGTTTCACCCACCACAACGAGGGCAATTTTTTCAAACTCAAAATATTTAAGTACGAGAATTCTCTGTACCTGACGTGGCAATTGCTAAAATTTCGTCTTTTTAATAGCACAGAAGTAAAATCAGTACTAAAGAATTTTGTGGCTGCTTGCTTAGGCTAGGCATCGAGCCGACATTTTGGCTTATGTCCTCTGCGCCTTTAGGGGACAATGGTGTTTTTAGCCAGTGCCAGAACCTCCTTCTCACATGCACTTTGCCACCCTCACATTAGTTGACACTATTTTGTGTTAATTACAAGCAGAAACCAATGAGCCTTGGAGCCATCCCTCCAACCATGCTTCCTGGCGTAGCCCACGCCATTCCACCCGCTGCTCAAGCCCTTCATACGGCGATCCCCAATTTGCCTCCGAACAATACCATCTACATTAACAATCTGAACGAAAAGATCAAACTTGATGATCTAAAAAAATCACTGTATGCCGTTTTTGTCCAGTTTGGCCAAATCCTGGACATAATTACGGGTGAGCTATGGATATTCAACCCTTTCTTTCAATGCCAGTAGACTTTACAAATTTGACTGTCGATTGCTTTTCGTGTTATTTCTGACGGTGCTTTATTTTAACAACAAATATTTCATAAAAAAGGCTGTTTAAAAAATCCAAATCTTTAAGTTCTGCATACGTCATGCATCATTAGGAGGCGACGGAACTGTACAATTGCTTTTCGACAGCAATGGTCGATAGATTAAACAGTCTTCTGCCAAAGACCTTGTTCACAAACATAGAAGCCCTATTTTGCGACCTTCTTCCCGATGTTATTTCGATAACAGAAACATGGTTGTCAGACCAGATTTACAATCGCGAGATTGGAATCCCCGGCTTTCAACTGTTCCGGAAAGACAGAGACAACCGAAGAGGCGGAGGCGTAGCAACCTTCGTGAAGAACGGTTTGTATGTTTCTGAAAAAACGGCGAATCTGTCTTGCCAAGAAACGGCATGGTTAACTGTAAGAGCAACGGGTTCCCAAAGCCTTGATATCTTAACTGTCTACTGACCACCGAGGAACAATCCTGAGGCCGATGCCCTATTGCTAAATGAGCTTAAAGCCCTCGCTACGCGACCAAATACCCTTATTGTTGGGGACTTCAACGCTCCTACCATCAACTTGAGCTCCTCCTCAGCTGATAGCCCTGAATCGGCATTCGACCACCAGCTCCTGAATATAACCCAATCCCTACTTCTCACCCAGCACGTCACATTTCTCACAAGAATTCGTGAAGGCCAGCGGATGAATCGCCTTGACCTTGTACTCACTGAGTCGCTCGACAATATAGACATTGTGAATTGCTTACCCTCACTAGGCCAGAGGGACCATGTAGTTCTCATATGAGAATACAATTTATTTTCTGTGCCTGCCGAACCACAAGACCTCCGTTCTAATATTTGGCGTGGTGATTTCGAGCAAATGACACGATCTCTGTTTCATAGACTGGGCATCCACACTATCCGACGACGTTGAAGAAGCTTGGGAACAGTTCAAAGGGATAGTCCATAACCTCATCTCAAGCCACTGCCCTATCACTCGCCGAAAAGTTACGAACAGGCCTCGCTGGCTGAATCCATCCTTAAAAAACCGAAGTTAACATGAAGGGAAAATTGTTTAAAAAGTACCGAATTGATAGGTCACCTGAATCTCTTACTAGGTACAAAATGCAGAGGAACCGGGTCAAACGTCTCATTGTCAGAGCTCGACAGCAGTTCGAAGAGGATCTGTTAAACCGAGCCATGGTTAACCCCAAAGTCCTGTACAGTTATATAAGACAGAGTACGCGGAATAAGGATCCTATTCCCCTACTGCGAACTGCATTCCCTTAAACTACGCCCGGGCAAAGCAAGGATCGACAGAAGAAAATTTTTCTTTACCAACAAAGTAGTTTCAGCGTGGAGCGCTCTTCCAGAAGAGGTAGTCCTCTCCACTTGTGTCAATGCATTTAAGAGTAGACTGGACATGTATCAAACGCAAACGCAATGAAGGTAAAAACTCCTTCATCAGATTACAATGAATCACATTGCCTATCACATACACTACATCAAATCATACTACTCGCGATTTGCAAGTAGCCATATATTTTGTCATATTTTGTTAATATTGTTTTCCCGGAACATGTAACTGTCGTAAATTTTAAATTTTTCTTTGTATAAACTTATTTCCTATCATCCTATTACCAGCAAGGAGTTCAAAGGCTTTCGCGTATCTTTCCCTCAATAAACTGATACTGAAGATAGTACACACAAACTGGTGTTATGCTGTCATCGTACCGTTTGTGTAAGAAATACTCCGGCATTGCCGCAGAAGTTTTTATAACCGTCTGTCTCCGGTGCCTCAGCCTGTACCAGGGCGCTCGGATAAAAACGAATTATGCGAATTTTTACGTCAGTTCGACCGTGGCGGATGACGATGCCCACCGTATCCTACAGCCTGGTGTATCCGGGAAAGCAACTTGCGCGTGAATTAGTGTATAACGATAGTAGAGTTGCACAGCATATACTACAATCTTCCTCCTCACACATTTGGGCCCTATTTCAAGACAGATTCAAGGACAGAGGGGGTTGGAGTAGGGGTTGAATGCGATGGCTGACAAAGCCAAACATTCCGCCCATGCGTGCCACATACGTTTGATTCCTGCGCAATGCACCAGGTTTTCACAGAAACGAGACGTGGTCGGCTGAATCTCAGCTTATTGGAAGGGCCAAGCGGATGGAACCAGAGCGACCTAATTCTCTGAAGCAAGTTCTTTCGTCAGTTGAAAACCTTCTAAGCCACAACTTTGCATACCATGATAGCTAAAAAGTCCGTCAGATTGATTATATTAAGGAATGCGCGCTGAGTGTCGTGGATCAGTCTCTCTCCCTTCCCTCTGCCAAACACCAGCCCACTGTCTAACTCGGTCAGCCGTCTGATGCAAGTGGCTGGTGCGGCGTGAATCTGCGCTGAGGCGTACTGCCACCACTCCCATGCGTGCCATTTGTGTACACTTGTACACTTTCGGTGTGCTGGTCTAGTTTTCGTGTTAATCTAACGCATCGCCCACATGGATCAATACTGCTAGTTTTGAGCAGCGTCATTACTGCTGATAAATATTACTCTTTGCATTTAATGCATTTCTTAGCTACGTTTGTCTTTATACTTTGAAATCTGCGGTGAAGCGAGCTGCCTCATAGCATGTCACTGAAATTACTCCAAGTAATTCAAGAATACTCACATGGCGTTAAGGGAGTTTTTTTGATGTTGCCTCTTGCGTTGTCTTTGAACAACCGGGTTACGCATCATGTTTTAGCAGAATACTATGGTGGTAAGGCAGGTCCTGGTAGGCTGTTTTTAAGAAATACAGTCTACAGTGTTCCAGGTAGGTTTGATTGCCTGCCCGTTTTCTCGGCCGCAGATAGCTGCTAGGTCACCGACTAATGAAACTGGACCCAGTTAACATATTTTTTCGTTTCTGGTCAATCTCCTCCAAGCTAGCGATCAAGTATGCGCATGGCATTCTACCGCCATCATAAATATCCGCGGAATCGATGTGAGCTTGGTACAGCACCTAAGATAGGGCTATTTGCGGCGCCTGTCAAGGTTTTGCACGGATGAGATCGACGACTGGTACGCCCGAAGGTGTTTGATACTGCCTGTCATAAATTTAACAAATTCGGTGTTGGTCGTGGCTCCAAAGCACAACTGTGGAGTCGGTCAGGAGCTATTTCCGTCAGTTGTATCTCTAGGTCACCCAGGCTTAGCGAAACCCTGTCCCTTCTACCAGCAGAGCAGTGGGGAGCTAACGCCATTTATTATGCGTTTTCGGTTGACGATGAAAGACAAAACAGCTGCAACCGACTTAACTTGACAAAATTCGAAAAGAAGTGCCGGATCGTCGAGGGCTGACGAAGTAAACCCCCATTGACACAAGTGACACATTAGGTCGGATTGAAGAAAGCAAGCGAAGTATTTCCAGTTACAGTCACCTTAGGGAGTACGTGCTAGCCTACAGCCTATATTTTCCGTCCGAGCAATTCGAGATGTGCCAACCAGTTGCACATTTTTAAAATAAATAACTAAGTATTAACTGGTCTATTTCCGGCCATAAACTATTGCATAAATAGAGTGTGAAATTCTTATCAAACATCGTTTATCCCAAAATTGGTTCAAGTAAATGGGTGGATCGTATGCCACCAGAATAAACTTTTCAGGGCTTCAACAGTTTCCCAATTTCAGACTTCAAATCGTGAGATGACAAAAAGATTTCGTTGCAAGAAGGGTACGGCAAGTTTTGTGCAAATTTTCTATAAAACGTGTCCACATTTGCAAAGTTTTTGGGAATTAACGGAAAAGAGTAGCCGTTGCGTCCAGGTTGTTAAAAGGGACGTACCTTCAAAAGCCAATGTGTAGAATATTTTGCTGATAATCAGCAGTACACCCCCATTTTGGTAATCGTTTCTACTTTAAATAACCATATGGAATTCTAGTTGACGTTTCGCGATTTAGGCCACTTACTGTGAACAGTGGTAGAAGAACGTAGCATGTCCAGTGTTGCTAACGTAATGCTCCGTGAGGCAGCTGAAAGAGGTGAAATTTTCAAAAGTGCACTTCGTTTTGCACGTTTGGTCGTGATCTTTCTGCGATCGACAAGGGACATATTCAATTGACCAATTCGCGAAAACCTCGCGGCCTCGATGCGAGTCGAACGCACAGAGCAGGGAGGGTTTTTCGGCAGCCAACTTTATAACATTGAGCTACGAGGCTCACTGTGTGCCGTGAATTCAATCACACTTGGTCGATTTACCCACCCAACCTACTGCTCATATGGAATCTACCATTATGGATACATTAAGCTGACTGTCCAGGCAAGATTTTCTTAGCAATCTTGTAAAATCCACCAGAATGCCTACTAGGTACAATTATTAAAAGGGCTTGGCACCGAGGCCACGAGTTTTTTTCACCATTGGGTCAACGGAATTATTCAAATCTGCCAAGTCCCCCTAATAAAGGACAGATTGCCTTCTGCCCGCGTATCTCATTTTCGCGCTGTTACTTACCTAGATCAGTCCGGTCGTGTCTGCGTAAGAATGTCCTCCCGACATTCTTGATCATCCATTTAAACTTAGAAGTAGATCATCATCGTCATTCTTGCGATACTTGATGGCATTCCGAAGTGTATGACATTTTGTAGTAAGTAGGGGTTAATCGGCAGATTTTAGTCGAAATCTTTGTTGGATACGCATTATGTCTACACAATGCACAGCAATGGAACACAGATTACGAAGTGGAACTGCAGTAGAGGGATAATTTATCCATCGCCGCGGACTACTTTTTATAATCTCACAGTAGGAACGTTTTCTCCCTGAAACTTCAACAGGCCTCAAACGTCTCAGAAAAAAATATTTTGGAGCAAAGTAATCTTGCTGTGCCACCCCCGTAATTCTTAATAGGACTCCAGCAATTAATACATATGTGTTTTCCATAACAGGCATTTTCCTCTAATTCTGCTGTTTTCATGACGAGGCCGGTTTTTTCAATCCCCTTCTCTATATTTTTGAGATCCGTCTTCTCACGATTAGCTGCCTTCCTCCTTTAATTCAAATCTTCTTCCGTCCTACTCTCAAGGCAAGTCGCTGAAGATGCGCGGTCAAGCTTTTGTCGTCTTCAACGACCTAAACAGTGCTCGCAACGCGTTGGAGGCCATGCGCGGCTTTCCACTCTACGAGAAGCCGATGCGCATTCAGTTCGCCCTCAAAAACTCCGACATCATCGCCAAGCGTGAGGGCACCTACGTGGAGCGACCTAAGCGCGTAGCACCGCCACCACCGCCGCCCACCGCACCGCAGCCCGGTGTCCCCATGGTGACGGACGTGGCTCTGGTTGGTGGAAGCAGCGCGCGTGCTATTCGCCGTAGGCAGATGCGTCTGGCGGCAGCAGCAGCGGCCGCAGCGGCTGCCGCAGCTGCGGGTGGAGGAAGCCAGGAGAACGGTGGTGGGGCCGCGGTACCACCGCCACCGTCATCCGGGGCCCCGGCGGCTGCCGCTGCCGCCGCCCCTGCTCACCCGCCTCCCATCAACCCGGCCAGCATCCCCGACCAGCCACCAAACAAGATCCTCTTTCTCACCAATCTACCCGACGACGCCAACGAGGCCATGCTGGGCATGCTGTTCAACCAGTTTGTTGGTTTCCGCGAAGTTCGAATGGTGCCGGGCCGACATGACATTGCCTTTGTGGAGTTTGTCAATGAGATGGAGTCGGCCACGGCAAAGCACGGCCTGCAGGGTTTCAACATTCGTCCTGGCCATCCGCTACGCATAACCTTTGCCAAGAAGTGATCCTTCTGTGTCTTATCGAATGATACACCAATCCCAGTTGTTTTGTAAAAGTGCTACTGTAAAAACAAAGTTTTACTGCCAACGTCTCGCATTTTGTTTTCGTTTGTCTGATTACCTCTCGGGTTTGTCTACACCCCGGCTATTTGATGCCATCATTACCCCCGTCTGTCGTCTCTTTCAGTTTGATGGACCTGCGGCCCAATCACACGCTGTATGTCAATAATTTAAATGATAAGTTAGGCAAAACAGACCTCAAGCGCGCTCTCTACTACCTCTTCAGTCAGCATGGTCGCATAATCGACATCATTGCGATGAAGACGCCCAAGATGCGGGGACAGGCATTCATCATCTACCAGAACATCAATTCGGCCACTAGCGCTCTGCGTGTGCTTCAGGGATTCCAGTTCTTTCAAAAGGTTGGTTTTTATGCCGTCTTTTATCTGTCAGGGTTGTTGTAACGGGGACAATCTGAGATGCCACAGTCTGATTACATCCTGTTGGTTATTCGGCTGTTAGCTGGCACAATGCACCTGAGAACTGGGGAGCTATGTGGCTCCAAACCAACGAATGAATGGTCAAACTTGCGAAGGTATCCCCAGATTCCAGTCTACACCCAGAACTTTTTAAGATTGGGTTTCTGACACTTTATGCTCTCCTCTCTAGATGCTCAACAGTAAAATCTAAATAACCTGCTGTAAGTTAAGCCTGATTACACGAGGTTTTAATTCAAGTTATTATTAATGGTGTAATCCTTCCCTCCCAAGATGTAAGCATCGCTTTTTGGGTCATACGGCCGCAGAATTAACCGAAGAACATGCGAAAATGATGAAATATGTTTCTGTTTATAAAGCCTACAGGTCTGGCACCCATTAAGATGTACTTTCTCCGCCAAAGTTGAATCTTTATATACAATTGTAAATTGAGCCTAACAAGTCCAGTCCCTTGAAACTTAAACTACAAGTTGAATCAATATCTTCACTGCGAATTTTTACGTTGATTTATAACGATCGCCACTTAACTCAAACCCTGCTTGAGAAATGCTTAATCTGATTGTGCTATGCCCACCCACTCATAGTAGAAGAACGGATCAAATCAGAGCACAGGTGGATTCGAAGGCCAGCTGAACTCAAAAGCTATTTGTTTTTAGTACCAAGCCCTCTCCGTGTACATGATTTTAGCCCCCGATGATGATGATGATGATGATGATGATGATGATGGTCGTCGAATTCTTGGGTTGGACGTAGGTCAACTTGTTGGGAAATCTTTTATACTCATTAATCTGTATTGATTTCATGCAGAATTTAATCCTCAACTGGCTAGATAGTTGATGCCGGCTTTGAGTCAATTTTTAGTGTTTTTTGGGCTGTCGCGGGCAACATGTGGCGGGGTGATTCCGTCGTAGTTCATTTTCTCACATTCGCGCGTTAGGAAAACCATCAGCGAATAATTATATCACGTAAGAAGGTAGACCATTACAGAAATGTCTCTCTGGCGAAGTCCATGGCTGCCCTAAAATGGGAACGGCGATAAAGAATGATACTTGGTTTTAAGTTGCAACATCAACATCACACTTGTTTCGTTCCAGCGGCAAGACAAAGTCAAAACGACCGCGGACAGGCATGAGCACTGTTGTAGGCTTCTAACCAAACCGTCTACGAGTGCCACACGCATGCCTATCTCCAACAACATGTCAATCTTCAAGGACTAAACGTCAGATCACATCGATATTTGTCCTAGAGGAGGACAGACTTCTTTGCCACCGTGACCACTGTTAGTTTGACTGCTGCAGGCGGCTAAGTATAGGGTGTCCCAGAAGTAACTGACCCTTTTGATTTGCCAATAAAGCAAAAATTATTAGCGTTAGGATATTGAAACTTGTTTTATTCGAAAGAAAAACCTTTTTATTTTTTATTAGAACTAGGTTTTGAATATAATGTCTTTTAAATGATGGCCATGGTTGTTTTGACAACTTAAGGTTCCTTTCTTTGTCGTTTCCATAAGGCTCCTTAGTGTGTCACGTGATAGTTGTCTTATTTCAGAACAAATGTTGCTTTTAAGTTCTCGCAGATTTGTTGGATTTGTTACATAAACCCTTGATTTCATGTAGCCCCATAAGAAGAAATCGCATGGGGTCAAATCTGGAGATCGAGGGGCCAAGGAATGTTAGAAAATCGTGAAATCAAATGATTTGGAAAGCACTCATTTAACAATGTCATCGTTTCTCTTGCTGTATGGGCCGTGGCTCCATCCTGTTACAACCAAGTATTACTTAGGCTATGTCTCTCAATTTCAAGAATTAGAAATTCGCTTATAATAGTTCGGTATCTTTCACCATTAACTGTTACTGTTGCGCCATCATTATTTTCAAAAAAGTATGGGCCAATCACACTGGAAGCAGTTATTCCGCACGATACCGTCACACGAAGAGAATGCAGCGGCCTTTCTTGAATTTCTCTTGGATTTTCATCGCACCAAATTCTAGAAAGGGTTTTCTTTCAAATAAAACAAGTTTTAATATCCTAGCGTTAATAGTTTTCGTTTTATTAGCAAGTCAAAAGGGTCAGTTACTTCTGGGACACCCTGTATATCATTTTCCTAAGGTGGGAGCAGCGGTGACGAGGGTAAAGTGCAATTGCCGCCCTTATTTTTTGTCCGGGAAAGGGTTGAATCGTTGTGTCGGCCTAGCGAATCAGAACTTTGAGCCTGCGAGGCTAGTTTCATAAACGAGTTGTCAGGAGGGAAGTCCCGGTAATCATCGCCTGTCCTTGTGTGCTAGTTCAGTAAGTAAGTCAGTGAAATATAAATTCGATAGTTGGAAAGGTAGCGAGATTGTCAAACTGAAAATTTTTGAAGGATCCATTGATTTGGTGGCTCGAGCGTTCTGTTGTCTAGCTGACGGCCTTTTGCTAAACCCCGCGCATCTGTGGTAGATATAGGCTTTCATAACTAGTGGCTACTCAATGGCAGTTCTGATATATGCCGTCTGTTATCTACGAACGCTTCGTAGATCAATGTCAGTATTTTTTTCGAGTTTGGCTGTTCAGTAGCAGTAACTGCTTCTGCAATTTCCTTTGTCAAGTCTGTTCGTACTCTGAAAAATTCTTGATTTCAGGCGTTACTGGTCTACGTGTACACGAGTTCCCTTTGTTATCAATCGCTTGTTAACGTGCCTTGCCGTTCTGCTTTCAGCCAATAAGAATCCAATACGCCAAAACCAACTCCACACAAATCAAAATCCTCATGGGTGTCACTGCAGAGACCCAGAAGAAGCGGGAAGAGGAGAAGGAGAAGAGGCGTCGCAGGAAGCTTGCTCAACGTGCCCAGGCAGCCGCAGCGGCCACTCCTCAGATTGATGTGCGTAGTCAAAGTTGATTTGTTTTAGCCATAATGCTTACTTAAACGACGTATAGTAGCACTTATTGCCTAATCTTTTTTAACCCTTTCAGATGGAAGCGGCTGAAGCTGAGCCTCCGAATCGGGTCCTGTTTGTCAGTAACTTGCCGGAGGAGACGACAGACGCCATGCTTACCATGCTGTTCAGCCAATTTTCTGGCTTCCAGGAAGCCAGGAGGGCTGTCGGTGGCATTGGCTTCGTTGAATATGAGACGGAAAATCAGGCTACTGCGGCCAAGGCAGCCTACAATGGATTCAAGCTCACCCCAACCCACGCGATGACCATTACTTATGCCAAGAAGTAATTTCGCGGCAGTTTCCAACTGTACAGTCATTATCCATATCAAAAATGCATCCTTTTTACTGAGAGCCAGACTTCTTGCCTATAGTATAACCGCTTAACCTTTCAATGTCACACTAAGGGGTCCTTTCAGCATTCAACTTTTAATTGCCTAGTAAGGTGTCTCATCGCAGATTTCGAGCATAGTTTTGCAGGAATTTAATTTGCGTCGAGCTGAGGTCGCCTTGAAAACACGAGGTCATGGTACCCAACTGAATGTTTCGTCCATCGGGTGAATAGAGATGAAGAAGAAGAAGAAGAAGAAGAGAATCTTGCTTTATCTACGAATAAAATCATAAAAAATTCAGCGAAGAAAATGGGTCCATTCATGGAAAGCAGAAATAGGTTAAGTAAGGGGTCATGTTAGAAGGTATGTATTATCGACAAGACATATGACCCTAGAATGGCTATTGCTGGCTCATTAGCCATCGTCAACTAGGGATACCCAACTCCAGTGTTGCAGCTGAAATTGCTGCCACATTCGAGTATCAAACACACGTCTCTCCAGTCAAAGGCAAACGCCCTAACCATTGTTTAGATTGTCTTGATTTAGTGCTATTCCATTCCCCTGAATAGACGCACCCGAGGTGAGCAGTTATCTCAGAAGACTGTCGGAATAACTTGTACATTCTCTGGTTATTCGAAGTGGTCAGACGAACAGTCTGGCTAATGGCACAGACGCGTGGCGGCTGGTTTATAAGTAAATAAGGACAAGGGGCAGCTAACAAACAACGGGGGCAGACGACGAATGCGAGTGCAGCAAACGATGTCAAAGGGCACAGGACATGAGGAATCGATGAATGACTAGGCGGGAATAAGGACCACGCACTAAGTCGGGCTAGTAATACGCAGTTAGTAGCAAATAAAAAGCCGAATATTACGTGATGTGCTAGTTATCACCATAGCTTAATGAGTTTATTTGTCTGTGGAGATTACCACTAGTCCGTCTTGGTAGCCTCGGTTTGTTAGTGGGATATGATTCGGCGTCAGTCGGCAGATAAAGCGAACCTGAGACCTCGTGTTCTATAGTGATCGGTCAATTCACATACTAGGGTGGCTAATTTTTCATCTTCCAGTCTTCGATACTACTCATTTGTTTGTAGGAGTAAACTTGAAGTAAAATTAAATGGCACTGCACGAGCGGAATCAAATTTTGAACATTATCTCCTCCATGTTAAGGGGGAAAAACCAGTGAACTATTGACATGCATTTTAGGGTTGTATCGGTGTGAGTTTAGGGGTAGGATTGGCTTTTGTCTATGGATGTCATTCACACGTGGATGCATGACTTGCACGTCCCAACATGAAATTACACAAGTATCCAAATCCAGGAGTTGTGACACTAACTCCCACCTTCCATTTCCTCCGTATCATACGTGTGAGCAGAAGAGGAATTTAGTGTAGACGTGATGTCCGATTCAGTAGTAGTAGGATGAGAATGTAATGCGTCTGGCTGTATAGACGGTCACAAAGTTTTTTCTTCAGGTCTTTTAAAAAGTTGAGCGTTGCCGTTTTTGAGCTATCTGTAAAAGAGCGGGTCTTGTCCACTTCTGAACGTGTTAGCAGAAGTATTGATCGGTAAACATGGTCGGTTGGTTCTCTCATCGCCAACTCTCCGTTGATAGAATTTATCATGCTAACAGTGCACTTGACATTGAATGACACAGTTTGTCTTGTGGCATCTAAGTAGTGGTTGTGCTTAGAGCACTACAATCATCAGGCCAAATCCCCAGTAGTAGGCAGAAGGCACCTGTGAGAGAGATTCATCGTGTACAGAACTTCCTCTCGCAGTCTCAGACGGTGGTGGCCACTGGCGAAGCCAGAACTACTGTTGACTGTGTCCATTCAAGCTCAAGAGCGAGACTAAAACACTGGTGGCAGGGTTCTCCAATTGGTGCGTGTGACATTATCCGAGGGGCAGGCAAGCAAGTAGCCCTTGTTGCATCCGGAACCCCGCCGGGTGGGCCTCAATCCCGGCGGCGAGGAGGAGTCGGAGCAGCATAGTCAGGAGGGGCTGCTCTGTCATAAAAAAAAACAGATGGAGAGGAGAAGAGATGGGTCCACCATACGGGAGGTTTGGTGTAGCAGACCTTGGCCGCCCTGAGGGCGGGTGGGAACGCGGTCGAAGACGCGTCTGCTGTAGTTCCCACATTATCGTGTCGGGCGGCGTAGGCTGTGTCGGCCGAGGGTGGGGGTAGAGGGGTGTGTTGAAGTGGCGCTTAGGCAGCCGTGACTACCTGGACGCACGTCTGTCTGTCCGAGTGGGAGTCGGTCAAGTCTCTGCAGGTCAGTGCGTCTGAAAGCGCTGACTGAGGTAGTGGATGACCTTGAGGCAGCTGGTTTTGAATAAGGACGCCGGATAAAGCAACGCTGGGCGTCGGCTACAATCTCTTTACCTCAAAGGACGTGGTTTCGCAGCTGACTCGTGCACCCTAACATAACATTTGGCTAGGACTGCCCAGTAGGACTGTCGGAGTAGGCGTAAGGATACCACTAGTGGCGAGGGTAACGTTATTAGAGGAAAATAAATTTCCCATCAGGGAGTTGGTCAGTGACCCGTCCACTGAACAGATTTTGCGTCTCTACCACATGACTGGCGTCTGCTCTTTCGTTGAAGTCTTGTGGGTGTCGGCATGTGGATACAAGACATTGGGGTTTTTCATGTTTGCTCGGGCACTGTGCTCCAACGCATCTTAACTGGAACCAATGTAATCTTGTTACTGGGCCGCTTTATGTAATTAACCCAATTATTAAAAACAAAAATGCAATCAGACAATGTGACACACGAATCCTAACAACACAATTTATGTTCGCTTAAGACCCTAACCGGGTGTGTCGACGTGGATTGGGTGTGAGGGCTTCTAACCGTGCTGTCCATGGACAGTTTTCAACTGAAACCCTTACCAACTAAATTGCTCAGTATTTAGATCTCTACACCAAATTTTGATACACGGCAGTTACTTAGTGCCTGCATTGCATCTACAAATTTGATTTAATAAATGGATAATACCTACTTAAACGGTAGGGTTTGGGAGTCAAGTGTCGAGCGATTTAGTATCCTAGATAATTCACTACGGTAACTAGCTTTAAAAGTAGCTGTGACTGCTTTTAGTTCTTAAATATATACTACTAGCTAACGAAATAGTAGAAGTTCGTATTACATAGAAGGAAATGGGGGTAAGCGTACATGCATTTTGGAGCTACTGACTGAGCAAGTACGCAAACTGTCCTGTGATTTTTTTGCTGGTGAGAGCCTGGGTGTCACATTCGCTGGCATAGTGTGATATAAGACCTTTGAATGTGTCCACATTCTGCACCGTTTATGAGAAACGTGGGGGACAGTCACGTTCACACAGACTCGGCAACAGATATGGTTCGCTTCTGAACCACTACTCAGCGCGCCGGGCTTATTAGAAAACTAGTGGGGAAAGATTGGATCATTTTAATTACAACGAGGGGCTTGCGCACAGTGACATTAGCTCTACCGCCAGCGGACTTTACAGTCCTTATAACCCATCCAAGCGCCTACCGTAAACCTTCAGTCCACCAAACCGAAATCCCTACCTACAATGCATACAGAGGGAGAGATAGGAGAGAGGATGTGCTAAAAGTGCAATAAAAACATAAAACCCAATTGTATAGGAAATAATCTCCACTGCCTCCCATTCACACGGCAGTAGTAGTACGCCCCTGCGCCAGTGACGGTGTCCATCTTCAGAGCTTGGTGCTCACAGTGTCTGCGCCAAGATAAGGCCTTTAAGCTGCCGTGCCAGCATCTTCAGCGAGTCATTCAGCTAACTGAATGGCAGCGCAGCTGGATTATGTTGCCTCGGGTACCTCTGAACGGTAAAAAATCATGGTTGGCGGGCAGAGGCTGGCTGGAATATGAGCAGGAGGGGTTCCTTCTGCAGTAGCTCGCCGCTGCGATCTTGTGCAGAAGTAGTATAGTTTGGAAGAAGTTGACAGTCGGACAAGCGTGTGTATGCACCCGAAGCGTGAGAGTGCGGGAGTCATCACAGCAATATTATATGTGAATCAGCCATAAGAAGAGGTATAGGCGTTAAGGTTAAGACGGTTAATAGCTACGATCTTCCAGGCCCGGTTTCTTAGGAGAGGAGAGAAGACGACTTCTAGGTGCTGCTTTTATTGGTTTCGCCTAATCTCAACACATTGCTCAATTACTCAATGTGCTTTTGGGAGATTTTGGTAATTAATTTGCTGCAATTGGGCGAAACTCGCAACCAGTGCGAGGTTTTAGTACAGACAACGTTTTTGAGACCGTTGGCGAACAAATTGTTCAGATGTGCTTTAACCTTATTCTATATTGCTTCAGAAAGTCTACTTGGGCAGTCAAATCATTTTATCAGAAGTGGTTGACTTCATACATGGACTTTGGCCGACTATGTAGGTAACTTGACCCACGTGTGATCAAGCTCACGGCCCCGGTTCGACCTCCTCCTTCTCCTAATCATCATCATCATCATCATCATCATCATCATCATCATCATCATCATCATCATCATCATCATCATCATCATCATCATCATCATCATCATCATCATCATCATCATCATCATCATCATCATCATCATCATCATCCTGCGCGTCGGTGAGCTGCGTGGAGGCACCTCCAGGAAAAACCAGTATTTGTGGCAAGTGCTGGCATGATGTCCTTCAAACCTTTCTGCATAAATGTTAATAGGTCAGCTTCAGCGCTGCACAGCACTACCAATTATTGGCTTGTTAGCCGCCGCTGCCGCCGCTGTCGTCAGAACCTGGAATTTGAACCGAAATTCTGCGATTATTGGAGGTTAAATTGTTCAGTGGAGCCAACAGTAGAGCATGTCAATCGGAGTTCTATGGATTGGCTCTCCAGGGTTTACTTCTGCCTTCTCATACTCACTGAAGAGTGCAGAGCCCAAAATTGAACTGGCATCTGTACTACGGCCTTCAAGACAGTTTCGTTCTTATGCGGTTTTGAAAAACCGTTTTTATGTTACGTAGAGAAATAATTGAAGATACTTCTCCCCCCCACAGCTGGCCTTTGTGTCGAGGTCCTCTTCTGAACACAAGTACATTTTTGCCGCGGTAGAAGAAATGACAAGACTTTGACAACTACCTGTCAATAAAATCACCGTCACCGAACCGATCTACCTGAATTCGGGGTGATGTGAATGAAATGAATAGCCTTGGTGTGTCATTCACTCACCTCTCCGTGTTTTAGATCTATAGATGACGTAGCATTCTCTTTTATGATTGAGAGACATTTTGTCAGCTGATCCCACATGTCGGAGTTGGTTGACTCTTCAAAAAATTTGATCGGTTCTTTGTTGAGATTCATGCGTGACCTTTCTGATCATAACAAGCCTTTTGGGTGCGTCTTCAGTGGCGGCCATTTTCGAATGGTGTTTTACGTCTGCGGGCTAAATCCTGATAACAGAGCTCCACAATAGCTTCTCAATATGAATAGATTACTGATATTTTTGGTTTCGCCAGGCGTTGCCACAGTGTTTATTTAAGTAGTAGATGGTTTTGGCAGATTCGAATAATTAATTTGACCCACTTGTGAAAAATCTGGCGGCCTCGGTGGGGTCTGGATCCACACGTATTCGAGATGACTTTCCTCCTACCAACTTGCCAACTCACTGGCATACGTAGTCGAGATGACCCTTTCTCCTAGCAACGTGCCGACTCGCTGGTCAACGTAGTTGAGATCACAGAACCACATTTCTCTTCTTCCAACGTACTGACTCACTTGTAAACGTTGACGAAATCTTGCGAGCTCATCCTCCGGCTGATGCCAAAACTGCACCTCAGTACAGGTCGCAGGCATCGCCCTGGCCTCCAGGGCGAGCAACTGCTGTCACACACGACAAACGCTCAGCAATCTACAGTTGCACTGGATTGTCTTCATTTCATCGTTCTCTCACGTTCTACACATTCTTTTTGTTCTGTGTCTGGTGGGAAGCTGTGACGGACTGACATTAATACTGTTCCCCCTCCCAATACTCGCTGCCTCAACGTCATGTGTCTTCTCAGGCGGCTGTTCCCACTTTCTGGCCTGGGGACCACTTTACCGATATTCAGTCGCAAACGTACTTGCGCACACGACAGTACCCCCGTCGATTTCGACGATGGGCACCACGCGCTCCAACAAGCCGCAACAAACGCTGAAGCAAGCCACAACAGACCCTGAGGGAAGCTGGGCAAGCAACACGAAAGCGACAGCAAGCGGGAGCAACGCAGAGAACTACCGCGAGCGAAAACAGGAGTTAAGGCAGACTCGCGGAGAATCTACCCACTTGCTGGCCACTCCCACCTCCGTTTCCGGTGTAAAGACAAAGTCAATAAGACCGGGGGTGTGGGAGTATACAGGTGGCTGGTGCGATATTCACTCACCACGCGCACACTTGACACAGCTAACTCGCTAGGTATGCTCCCGACTGCGCTGGAGCGCCATAAAGGCCACATAAAGAGATAGCCATTGCAGCCTGACCCTCAGTCCTCCCTCTCCTCCCATACACACACAAACACTCGCGTACAGGAGGAGCAGCAATGTAGGGGGCCCGAGTTTTCCCGTCAGTTGGCAAACCCTCCAAGCCACGGCTTTTAGCGCACCGGGATAGATTCAAGCGTATTCAGATTTATTATAGTAAGGAGAGAAACGCGCCGAGGGTCGACCTCACTCACTCCCCCACCATATAGTGACCGCCTAGCTGCTCGGACATCTGAGGTGGGGCTTGAAGCCCATTGGGAGCGCGAACGCATTCACCAACAGAGAATCCGAAGTGAGAGAAAGTGCTAGCGCCTACCAGGCCGCAGGGACCGTGGTTGGCTGAAGACTGGCATTGCATGTGCATACAGACCATTGGGTCTCAGAAGGGTGAGAGCAGCCCTGCATGAAGCCTGGGCCAACACCCTCACACGCACGAACGCAAACGCGTGCCCAAATAGTCGCGGCTTACTAAGGGCCACTTAACACGCCATCTCGTTGGCCAATGCAACAGGGCCCTTTGCAGGCGACATCCCCTCGGGCAATTTCAACACTTGAACCTGCTTCGAAATCCTACTTAAGCAGCTGCCACCACTGTCTCATTTTCTCTCAGGTCTGGCAGGATGCAGTCAACACTACCCCTGGCTTCGCTAGTGGCCACTGCCATCTGGGACAGCATTTAAAGCTTTTTACCTAAGAAATCACTCCTTCGGGTACCACCTGCCTATTAATCTACAACCTAGGATTCGACCTGATGATTGTAGTGATCCGAGTACAACCATTAAATAGACCGCTACAGATTTAAACTCAAGCTAGCAAGGAGATGGCATTAGTGCGACCAACATTCTAGGCAAGGGAGTTACGAGGCTCCCAGCGGGAGTTGTGGGTTTAATCCCGTTGAGGTCACTTTACGCGCCAAGTCAAATTCAGTGTATGGCCGACCAAGTATCATACGGGTAGTCGACTTACAATGCGGATTTTTAAAAACGGCGCTTTATATGGCGATTTACTGCAACAGACAAAAGGCGTCTATGGGCATGCAGGGCTACGACACTCAGTAACGGACGGCTTCGTAAGTTCTTTCGTTCAGTAAAGTTTGTCCAACCCAAGCAGTCTTCCCTGACCTTTAATTTAGGAAACATTCGTTTGGTAGACTTAGGAACTCCGAACTTTTCACGTCCAATGTGATAAAGTTTTTCACTTTGCTTGAATTAAAATTCTTCCGCAGCTAACTAAAATATTTTACATATTATGCTTCGAATCGAAATGGCAGAAAATCCAAATGCACATAGCCTGGCTTGAATTAATCGCGATAAACGTGACAGAAGTGTTCAAGAAACCCAATGAGACGTAGAGGATTTTTGCAAACAAACGAATATGTACATATATACAGATCTGTCCACTCGTTTGACGTGAGTCAGCTTGAATGTCAAACTGTTTTCTGGTAGTGGGCATCTGACCCTAGTCATCGACGTCTGTCACGTTGGGGAGGCTGCAGCAACATAGCAGATTGATCAATAATCGGCGCAATCTCCATCTTTGCTTCCCCCGCGATCCAGGTTCCCACTGGGACGGAGTGCAACGCAAGCTTCTGTTTGTGCCTGCTGGTTGGTCCCCGAAGGCTACACCGAAAGCTACAACCAGGAGCATGTGCAGCGTGTTAACATATAATTATGCAATTAGCACATACTTTACCTCCCATTCAAAACCATGATGAAATGAATGACAATCTTGTTAGTAGGGTTGCATGATTCACCACCATATTGGCACTCCAGGTGCTAGATAAAAGTCCAGCCGTGCAATTCGTCGGCATTCTGTCAGTATCGACGAGGGGCTCGGATCATCTGTGAGTCTATAAGCACAATTCCTGTGCTTTCTGGTACATACTCAGATTTTGCATCAATATTAGTAGTTTGAGGGAAAGATAGGCGAACGCCTTTGAACTTCCTATTGGTAAAAAGATAATAGGAAGTATGTGGATCCAAAGAAAAATAGAAAAAAATGCGTCAATTACATGCTTGCGCGTGAAAACACGGAAGCTGTTGGTTTTTAATTTCTTCCAAGATTAATATTGAGCCTTGTTTAACTCAGCTCCTTCATTGCGAACTTACTGAATACGTGAGGATTAACAGGTGGTAGACAATACCAGAGACTTGAAGATCGATGTCAAAGAGGAACTTTCCGAGCACCCAGACGTGTGCTTCGCCGGCATTCTTTCACTGCATAGCCCAGCTCTGTAGCGACCTTGTATTCTAAGCCATGCTTTGCTCGCACGCCTCGGGGGCATGTCACGCATGTCTGGCTCCCGTGTCCACCAGCACTTGCTGAGAAGCTCCAGAGGCGTGCGAGCCAAGCATGGCTTAGAATACGAGGTCGCTACAGCTCCGACAGGTTCGGCACATCGGTGTAGTACTGTTTATGTGCATTCTGGTAGATACTTATGCTTTAAAACGCCGCAGAGTAGAGACTACCTCTAACATGAAGACCGACGACAAATGGACAAGCTCTAATGATACAAGGAAGTAGTAGGCGTACATGCACGAAACTACGCCAGGGTGGTTGACTAAATGCAGTCTTCGATCAGTTTTTAGGGGGGAACAAATCGGACAAAACTTAGCACTAAAGATTGTTAAACACTGCCAAGTGACCTCCATGTGAGCATGCGGCGAAATGGTGGAGATCGCGCGCAGTTAGCGGCTGAGACGAATGACAGGGATTTTGAATCTGCATTCAGTTGAAAGGGGTGGCAGATGAGACTTGTAGGCGACATATTTGATGGTGGTTGTAAAGTCAAACTAGCCTACGAATAGCAGTACCTAGTTGTATGATCATACTCATCGTTATTTTGAATTTTTAGCGATGTACATAATTTTAAATCCACAAGTTCGGATCGGACTTTGAGTAGAGAAATCTTACTAGCCCCTACGTGTCAGTCTTCTTTTAGCCTGCAGGACGGGCGGTCCTGCCAGCTGCCGGCTCTAGTTATTCCTTCGTATATTGTGGCAAATCGCGCTCACCGCTGCTGCGCTGACTCATCCCTCCTTCATTTGCCAGGCCTTGGATACTCGCGCGTGACCTCCCCCGTATGCTCTTACTCGATCACTGCTAGAGGCCCACCTTTTCCTGTCCGTCTCGCGCTCCTGATCGATTCGCTGCTTGAGGCGCGCGCGTAAGCTCGAAACCAGTCTGTGCGCGCTATTTCACTAATTGGCCGAATAACGATAGAGGACACGTCCTGGAGTCAAGCAATCCCCGAAGCGTAAACAAAGTGACATAACCGGCCTAAAGACACAGCTGGTGGCTCGTTATTAACAGATGCCTTTGTGAAACTATATTCTTGCAGTAAAAAGAACAGTTCAATCGTAATCTGGCACTCCTGACTTCTGATTTAGAAAACCTCCGTTTGTCGGCAAACGACCTTGATAATACGACCTTGACCCTATACCACAAGACCAAAGTGTTACCTTCACAAGGCTTTACCTTGTTTAGGTAAGTGAATGCATATTCTTTGGTCACAGTAGCAGTAGCAGTAACAGTATTTATAAACTATCTGTAAGATACCTTCTATCCCCTCAGCTCCTGAAGCACCTAGATTATAACCCCATGAGCTCAAACACCCCCAATCCCTTCCCTATATTTACTGCTCATTTGTGTTTGAACATGGTCTACTATCACTTTCCTGACATTATTAAAAACGTCAGATGATAAATAATCAAAATATTGGCTTGTTTGATGCTTCCATGGTTACTGCCGCTGAACTAAACTGTGTATTGGAATTTTCCAAATTGCAAATGTTTTGAGAAAGCTCCAAGAGCTGCGGTCATGCACTCTGGAGTCCATAAGCAAAGCAACTTCCCCCTTTAAATGCTGATATTGCTTGACCAGATTCATGATA
>JAYGXS010000006.1:18522359-18537515 GCA_036362985.1 Ligula intestinalis | reverse complement strand
TTTTTGTCACAGTCTGTTCTTTTTGCTCAGTTAAACCTGCTGGCTCACGTTAACCGACATCACCACATGTGATTCTATTACTTGAAACAAGTGAGTAGTCGCCTACAATTATGCAAAATGACCTCTTTTGAAATTTTTGGTTGCACCGATGCATTTCTTCACTACTTGTATCCGCAGGGAATTTAAAGGCGTTTCCAAATATACGGACTGCATACGTTGTGGAAGGTTGGGTTTGTAACTGCACCCGAATGTGATTAAAATTATGGCAGCCGTTGGGTGCTCGTAGCTCTGGTAGTAGGAATCGGCTCTGGCCAAGCCTTACTCTTATCGATGTGGACTAGAATCCCATCGACGCCGCTTTATATTTCACAGTTTGGACAAACAAATTAAACTTGTCTTCTCCGATTTACTTCTTTGAGTAAAGGCAACCCTACTTGGCGATATAAGCCTTCAACATAAGAATTAGTAGATTACACGACTGCAGTAGGCTGGGTGGCTAACGCCATCCAAATGTGACGGAATACACGGTCCCGTTTGGGCCTCGTTAATTGGCTGGTTAAAGCCTTGGATATATTCAAACCTTGTCTTAGGTGACGTGTATTCTAATGCCATCGAGCTCGGCAGGGTTTCACACAAATCCGGAAAATGGACTAACTTCCCTACTCAGGCTGGCTTCTTGGATGTGGGTTTCAACAGGCCCCGGGGACACAGTAATTTTGGTAAGCTCTGCAGGTCAACTCTTCCGAAGGCTGAGTCAGAAGCCGTGGCTCCTTCCCGGGACCTGCACGAAGTTGCGAAATAAACGTTTGCTGGTGGGCAGATAAATGACATTACGCTAGGCGTTTTTTTCAGAAGGCTGCTGGACCCAGAGGTTGCAGTCCCTGTTTGTGAAGACGACTATTAGTTTATGTGTTACAAACATTCTTGTCAAAGGATGGTAACGAGACGGAACAATCAGTGCCCTCAACCAGGGATCCGCTCAGCGGACGTATCCAGGCAACAGGCTACGGCGAGGTGGGGGAAGCCAAACAAACACTGACGCCCCGGCTGCAGACAGCCTCAAAGCAGAGTACAGATCGGGGGACGGTTACCTGGCTGCGGTTGCAGCCAACAGTTACCAGGTGACAGGCTGTAATAGACGTGCGAATAGTACCCTTTTTCGCTGGATTAGACTCGTTTTTGACAGTACTGTAGTGGCCTCTTTGCAGCCACTTGGAACCCAAGACCAGCCACTGATGCATGAGTCATCTAGCCTGCCTGTGTGCCCACCGTCTCCTGGGGCTAAGCGCTAACTGCCTTTGGCCGACGCGCACGTACGCCACAGCGTGACCGCGCGTACACGCTAGCCAATCGCAGTCCATCTCAAGGTCGCGCGTCCACGCGAGGCTAGACATCCTCCGCCTTATTGGCCGCCAGAACAAAGCATGCGCCGGCGACGCTCGATGTTCTCAACACTCCGGAGCCCACCCGAATAGGGAACGGACGCACAACTCCGCGAGTCAACACTAATTCCATCCTATTCTCCTTCCTGTGTACACAATAAACTCTTCCTTCTACACTGGCCTTCCCAAGACTTCTCGAATATCCTAAGAAACCGGGCCTCGTAGATTGTAGGTGTTAGGGTTAACCGTCTTAGCCTTAATACCTATAGTACTGCCTTCTTCTACGGTCGAGCCTTCAATCTGTCGATGCTCTTGGTCGAGTGTCTGAAGTCCCCTAATGAGAGGTACAACTATCGACAGGCAAACATGCACACAATATGAGAAAATCCGTGCCGAACGAAAGTTTATTTAAGTAACACTAAAGAACACGTGTCTATAATAATTCGTGGGGCTGGGAGAACAACTGACGCTCCTCCGATGCTTTCTCAACTCTTCCAACCCGGGTATCCTCCAGACCTGTCTCCTGCGTTTTTTCCACTACTGCTACTAAAAAACGAAAGTATAGAAAGCCCATTAAAACAAAAGGGTCAGGTTGCTCTCCTACAAGACGACGGCGAGGCGGGCGGAAGCCAAGCAAACACTGACACCCTAAGTGCAGACAGTCACAACGCACAGCGGAGCGCGAGGGACGGTTATTAGGTGGCTGGTACGGTGAACCGTTACCACCTAGAGACGCGACCTATGCAGAGCGGCTCGAAATGGATTGGAAGACTACGCCCGCGGATGAAAGGAACGGCTTATAGCGAGAGGCAGGAGCCAGAGTATTCACTCCCTCAAGATGGATAGACGAGATAACTGTCCGAAACGTCAGATCGCAAATAAAACTCTCCCGGTGAACGCCCTTTCTCCTTATGAATTACCATTTGAGAATCGAATTTTCGCTACTATTATGACTGCGAGCATCCACGTGCATCCACGAAACGATGCATGTGAAATCAGGAAGCGTCAGCTGTTTGATGCCTGGGACACAGCCTCAAAGATTTTATGCACGTGCTGATAACCGATGTGGCTATAAACCCACCGGTGTTGCAAGTTTTTATGTCTCCACAAGTGGGTCAGGTTGAACATAGGGATTTTCGAAGGAGCAGAATGTTATTTACTCGGAAGGCCCACAATCCTCAAAATGACTACCCAATGACTATTTTCTTTTCGCATTAATTCTGATAGCCTTCAATTAGGAGAACAAATTTTCGCAATGCAGTATCTATGAGAAACGGAGAAGGGAACTAGGCAGTTGGCGGTAACAGAAATCTCCACCTTGGTATCGGGGCAGGCGACATTTATTTTGGCACGGTATGCTGCAGACCACTGCTGATTGCTCCGTTGCCAGTAGCAGGTCTTCGGGCCTCACCTTCTGCTGTCGGATAGTAGAATCCGGTTTGTGGGAAAATCCAATTCCGAAAAGAACCAAGATTCATGCGGTCGCTTCCGAAACATTCCTCAAGTAGGGGATCGCGTGTCAAAATTTCAGTTCTTCATCATCTGGTCATGAGGCGTGGCTATAACACGAGACTGACACCCAGGCAAGACAAGTATCGGCAAGCAGGAACACACACCTTAAGCTTTTAATGGTGCAAACTAGGATATTTCCGAAGCGTCAGCAGCAATACAGCGTGGTCCAACAAAGCGCTTTTTCTTCTTCTTCATCTTCTTCGGAGGATGACGAACCGGATATATATTGCTGATTGAAACGAAAATGCGTGTCCCCGGACATAAATGAGAAGAAGAAGCGATCTCGGGAATATTGGGTATAATAGCCTCACGTTTCGAAAGCGTAAAGGCTTGCATCGTCAATCAACGAAATCGCCGGCAGGAAGTCAGACGGGTCGCGACGACTAGCAACCCCACACCGGGCCAGAATACAGGCGTCCGGGAACCTACCCCAGACACCAATGCAGCCGTCAGCGACGCCGCGGGCAACGTGAACCAACAAGACCTCCTGTCGGGCTTGAACGCAGTTGCACATGACAACGGTCTCTGCATAAACACTGATGGCGGAGTTCGATATTCCGCTGGCGGGACGAACATGGGAAAGTGCCAACGGGGGAAGCCAGCAGGACATGCGGATCCAACGCGATCGATGCAGACGCGAGCAATGACCCCTGGCATGCATACACTGCCCTCCTCCTCCGACGAGGTGATGGCGAGAAACCCTGGTCAGCAGGAGGATGACTAAGCTCCAGCCCCGCCCCCGCATGGGATCTAGCGCCAGTAGATGGAGAGCAAACGAGAAGTCAGTTGTAACACCTATAAAAGACTGTGAGGCGTGTACAAACAACAACCTCCGACGATGCAATCCTGTACGCTTTCGAAACGTCAGGATATTATACCATTATTCCCGAGATCACCTCTTCTTCTTATATATCTATAGATATATTCACTCAGAAATGTGCGAACACCGATCGAATAGGCTTCCGAACTAAACAAAGTTCATGTGGTGGTCAGAGGTCCCCAACGGGTGACCGCCTGCCTGGCTGATTTCGGCCAAGTCATAAAAGCAGTAAGGGAGTATGACAACATTTGGGGGTTACTTGATACAGAACTGTTTTGGGCTTATTAGCCTACATCAGCCAAGCATAACCCTGAACACCAGCTGGTTGGACAACCCAAACAAACGCACTCACAGACGGCGCAGTTGGTCCACCACTGGCGTCTGTCAGATGGATCATAAGCACTTCATCGAACCGCAGTTTATCAGCGCCTCGCCACCTGCCCTTTGCTGTCACCGCTGATTGGGTAGATATTCACTCAGAAATGTGTGAACACCGATCGAATAGGCTTCCGAACTAAACAAAGTTCATGTGGTGATCAAAGGTCCCCAACGGGTGACCGCCTGCCAGGACGATTCCGGCCAAGTCATAATAATATTGCCAGTAAAGACAGGGGACACTACGAAGGCCTTTTCTGCCTTCTCAGGCGTCATCGGCTAGTGATACTAAATGCCAGTGTGGCAGCTGAAATTGCTGCCACATTGAGATTCGAGTTCGTGATCTCTTTTGTCAGGGCAAACGTCCTCACAGTTGATCTACGAGCCCACGGTCTAGCTGGTATCAGATCAGGAATATACACTGGCATAGATGCGTTCACCAATCTGTCAGAGGAATCACTCGCCCCTCTATATTGCCACTGCCATTGGCATCAATTTCAGCGGCCACAATGCGGTTGGGTATTACTAGCCGATGACGCTTGACAAGGCCGAAAAGGCCTTCCTGTAAAGCAGTTATAAATCTACGCCTCGTAAATACCTATCGATAAAACTTTACATTTGTATATGCTGCTCACTATTTTACATTAACATATTTTATATTAGATATATTATGTACGCAAGAGACAATTCTGACTGCTCTCACGCACACGTTAAAATTTGTACATGTTTATATGTCACTCACAGTTTTATAGTGACACATTTTATGTTGAATATTTAATTCATGCGGTTTTCAATAGGGTCTTCAAAGGCATTGCCTACTACCCTAAATATACTGAAGTATACTGAACTACATATATATATATATATTTCTAGAGATTCAAGGGCCTCAACGTTTTGCGCTTATAGTCGTTGCAGACGGAACCAGACGGCAGTGCACTAAGCCTTTAAACATCACAAGCAAAATTTACCATTGAGAGTGTTCCCCAAGCAGACAAAACTCGTATTTCTCCCAAAAACAAAGTTGTAGTAAGGTGTTGATCTGTACCATGATCGGAGGAACCAAACCTAGACTTAGATCACTATCATGGCCAATAATATGTCTGCTTCATTTCAAAAGAATTCGGCTCAGGTCAGGCCTGGAAAATTGCTCCTCCTGATAAGCACTTGTAGATTTTTAGAAATACATTTCAGCAAACATGAAAATCTCGGCTACTTCAGTGAGATTCAAACCCACGCCTAAAATGAAAAGACGAACGCGCTGACTACCTGTGTTAAGAGATCCCATTAGGAGCTCCAACTTTAATCACATTTTTGTAAAGTTACGTGTTCAGCCTACTTTAAAGTGTTGGCAAAGTTTGTCCAGCCAACCCTTATATATCACCACGCCACCCGAAACTACTATGAGCTTCTTAGAACCCAAACGTTTACCTTCTAGAAACGTA
The DNA here is from genome assembly GCA_036362985.1 of Ligula intestinalis. NCBI lineage: Eukaryota > Metazoa > Platyhelminthes > Cestoda > Diphyllobothriidea > Diphyllobothriidae > Ligula > Ligula intestinalis. The sequence continues at coordinate 18,531,984 of JAYGXS010000006.1, read as the reverse complement.
CTACTTGCTAGTTACCAGTAGTATTATTTAAATTGTTTTCCTGAAAAGAGTTAAACAAGGAAAAGATCATGAGCTCAGCAGGATTTATTGACGTCATATAATTTCGCAGCCTTAAGAAAGGTCATAAAATTATATGATTTCCATAAATCCTGCTCATCTCGTAATCTTTGCATTGCTCAACTATTATTATTGCTTATTTAAAGTACTTCTCAGTTTACACACCCTAAAAAGTTCGCGTTGCCTCCTCGTTACTATGCAAACTGCAACGATCCCGTTGGCAGTCGCCTCTACCGCACCTGTTGTCCTAGACTACACGGCATTTTCACGTTCTTCCTAATACCGACCCTAAACTGACTGCCGTCGGCCGTGGCGGGTTCCTCTGTTTTCGTCACCTTATTGATAGAAGTAGCAACCAGTAATGGCGTATAATGTTCGCATCTCCGGCTGCTCGGGTTGTTATCGTGCCTCTGTGGTCTTCTACTCGTGTGACCCTTGGGATAAAGGTGTTAATCTTGATGGGTACCCCTTGGGTTGCCGCAAACATTGTCAGTAGCACGCTGCTCCTATATTGCACTGACTTCCCTTCCCCAGCGACAGTTACTCTCCTAGAAATTCCACAAATGGCATTCCATCTTTTGAATTGTGAACCATTTCTTAGGAGCTTTTTTACAGTCTCCTCTTTTTGCTCAGTTACACCTGCTGGCTCGTGTTAATTGACATCACCACATGCAATTGTATTACTTGGAACAAGTGAGTAGTTACCTATAATTATGTGAAAAAACCTCTTTTGAAACTTTCTGTTGTACAGGTAAAATTCTACACTACGGTGTACCAATAGGGAGTTAACATGTATTTGCTTACATTTCCTCTGATAAAGTTGAATTAAATTGACTTGATTTCCGGTACAGTATGCTGACTGCCGATACAGGATGACCAGCGCAATATCAAAAGTCCTCTAGATAACTATCAGGGAAAATTAAGTGAATATCTCATTCGACCCACTTGTGAAATACTAGGGAGTCTCGCTGGGATGTCCACCCACGTCAGCAAGAACGAAGATGGAGTACAGCCAAAACCCAGTTACTTACTCAAATCTGCCAATAAGCAGCTAAAAGCCGTTTGCAAATGAACGGTCTCCATACGGTGTAGTAGGTTGGACGTGTAACTGGGCCCTAATATGGTTAAACACGCGGCAGTCCTTGGGGTCTCGTAGATGGTTCGAGAATCAGCTCTGACCAAGCCTTGCTTCTACTGACGTGGACTACAATCCCATCGAGTCCACTGTATATTTCACAGTTGGGGCAAATTACACATGCCAATACAAGCGAAACAATTGAAAAGAAGAAGACTCGATCGCTGGGACAATATGTTTATTCGCCTGCCGTTTCGACATCCGTCGCGGATTCATCATCAGAGACATGAATAATAAACAGTAGCAGATACCCGGTGGAAAGCCATCGAGGTTGGCCAGGGTTTAACAGATCGGGCAAACGAAATAACGTCCTTACTCAAGCTGACTTTTTTGATGGGATTTTAACAGGCCCCGTGAACACAGTTATTTTGGTAAGCTCTGCAGGTCAACTCTTCCGAAGGCTGAGTCAGAAGCCGTGGCTCCTTCCCGGGACCTGCACAAAGTCGCGAAATAAACTTTTGCTGGGGGGGGGGGGGGGCAGATAAATGCCATTACGCTAGGAGTTTTTTTTCAGAAGGCTGCTGGACCCAGAGGTTGCAGTCCCTGTTTGCGAAGACGACTACGAGCATCCAATTCGCAACGAACCAGTACAGGTGAGATCAGGAAGCGTCAGCTGTTTGATGCGTGGGATGCAGCCTCAAGGATTTTACTCACGTGCGGATAACTGAGTTGGCTATAAACCCACCGATGTTGCAAGTTTTATTTTCTCACAAGTGGGTCAAAGTAAGAATTAGGACTTTCGAAGGAATGGAATTGTGATGTACTTTACTTGGAGAGCCCACAATCCTTAAAGGAGGTCCCAGTTACTATTTTCTTTTGGCATTTATTCTGGTTACCCCCAATTATGAGAAAAAATTTAGCATTGCATCTACTATGACAAACGGAGAAGGGAAATACGCAGTTGGCGTTAGCAGAAGTCTCCATCGGGATGTCTGGGGACAGGCGGTATTTATTAATCTATCAAGCAAAAAAGATTGAAAATTCCGAGCTATGAAGACTTCGCGTAAATCACGATACTTGCAATCACGTTTGTGTATTCGCAAAGTTTGTGGATTGACGAACATGTCTTTGGCACTTAATCTGTATGTACCTACAGTGGAATAACCTCATAGCTTTCGGTGGAACCTCGTAGCTCTGGGCTCATAGTACTGGATCTATCCAAGTAGTGCTCCTGCTCGCATGCATTCGAATCCCATTGAGGTTGGCAAGCCTAAACACCTGGAGCAAAAGATCCAATCTCCTTTAGCAAATTTGGTTCTATGGTATAAATCATCACTGTGTGTCACATGTGCCTACAAAACGGGAGGTTTGGTCATTTCTGCAATTCAGGTACCAAGAAGAACTACAAAGAATTCGTGATAGCCCGCACCAGGCTTCAACATCAAAGGCTGCTGGCAGACGATGGCAGGCCATACTCTAGAATCTTCCACAGAATTTTTACCTTGAAGTTGCCGCCTTTCTCTTTTCGTAAACGCGACCGCGGGGCCACGCACGACAGAGCACGCAGCTTCAGATAAATTACTGATGGAAAATTTTCAAGAGTACAATTTTCATCCAATTCACCTACACATGCTTGTTTGTCGTTTGCAGACCTCGAATTCAAGTGTAGGAGTCAGTAGGTTTAGAAATCATACTGCAATTTAGAAACCTTTCAAACCGAACGATACTCGTTCTTTAACTCTAACATTTGGAGGAAGCGTAAGTTGCTATCAAACGAGTACAAGGAATAATATTTTTGTTTATGCTTTCATTATGTATTTATATTTATAAATGGAGTCAAAATAAATGATAGAAGTGCATACTACGTAAGTAGTCACCTTTTTCAGCATGCGCGTTTTGCTAGCGGTCAGAAAGAAACTGGTTTAAAAGGCGGCATCCTATCGTGACTGAAATGACTTCAGAATAGACAACACGATAATCAGTATTGCAACCTTACTCATTGCCAATTAGAAAAGAAATAATAATCTTTCAAATATTTCGGCATGTTAGACAAACCCTAGGCCGTACTGTATATACGTTTAAGAAAACGTTGTTTGCTTCTAGCCGAGTACAAGAAGAATTACTTTCGGGAATGTTTTCTGAAAAAAAATTCGAATTCATAGGGGCGAACTTGTGGTATTATTCCGTTTTTTTAGCTGTTTGACTTTCATTACCATGCATAATACAAGGTATTTGTAAGAACTCGAGGACGTCATCTGCATGTTGCACCTAGCAGGCAGAGCCAGACAGCGAGACCTCCACTATATGGGTACCGTGCCACTGACAGCGCTGTGAAAATGTTAGTAGAGTGCGTTCTCGTAAGGAGCTCAGCGAAATAGCTCGAGCGAACTGTACCTTTGGGCGTGATGAGTTTCAACGTCAAAATGTACCACTACTGCCTGCCCGTAGGTAAAATGTGCATATTACGTAGTGGTCGACGGAGTCTAACACAAATATAAGCATAAACTTTCGATCTTTGCCTCTAGAGCTTACTATATGCCGCAAACAGCTATTAATTTTTAAAGAATGAAATTCGGTTGAAGAAGTTCTTTGGAAAACCGTAGGAAACTATTGTGAATTACCGACACTGGCTCACCAGTTCTTCGTCAGACAAATGGGAGTTGCACGAAACAGTTAACTCAAATGATGGCTAATACAATAACATAAGTGGGCCCGCGTGTTAATCGTAACCCGTATGTAATTTTCTGATCAATGGGAAAAAAGAGGCGATGTGATTCTTCGGTTAGTTGTAGCGCTGACGCCAAGCCCGCAAAGCGCACGTGAATTCGCTACTATACCTCCTTCTGGGCCAGCCAATCACAAGTGCCGTAGACGACTATTGGCCAAGTAGTTGATCGGTCGTCCAGTGACTCACTCTCGCATGAAGTTTATTCACTTACGCCCACAGCACATTAACAGACGGACACGCTCGCGCGTGCGCAGGGCCCGCGGCCTTCCGCGCATCTGGGATTCAGACCACCATTGAGTTCCTGTACACAATAAACAACTCCTACTGGTCTTACCCCTCTTCTTCCTGCACGGAACTGGGGGTGATAATTGTAGTCTTCTGAGCACACTCACGGCTTGGACTCCTACACAGTAAGGAGGTAATTGTCACCCGCATTTAATCTTGCAGTCGATGCTGGCTGCTTTTTGTTTCACCTAGTTCGAATAAGCTGCCGCCTTTCCCAATGTTCCCTGAGGTTGGTGTACATAGCCTCCAATTTTACCTGCCTGTTGTTGCACGTGTCATCGGAATTGAGAGACTCACCACTTTTCTTAGATGGAGAAGTTTGTTTGTTCTCATGCAACCTGTTGTCCAGTTTGTAGTGTATTGAAGGTGACTTGAGACAGGGGGTCTTGACTCCTGTCTGGCGACTGGTGTTAGTGTAAGCGTATAGTGGCTGAATTTCCGGTTTGTCCACAGTAAACTGCTTGCTGCTGCCACGAGGAATCTTGTAAACGACTTGTTTTCTGTTCAAAAAGCCAGGTTTATCCTTAGAGTGTAAAAAATGAGTTCGCAGTTTAGTCGTCGGTTTGTGCGACACTTCGAGTTGGCGCTTCCTCGTGTGTCTTTCCACGAGATCAGACGCGTTATTTATAAAGAGAAGACTTCGCCGACGTCTTGCATTGGGTGCCTGATCAGAATCTAAATAATTTTGCTTTGGTTTTAACGGATGCCGTCTCATGCATCAGCACACGAACTCTTTATGGTAAATATTTTTTGAAAGCAGTTTGGACAGGTAATTGAGTCTAGCTTAGTAAATGTCAGAGCTAGAACATAGCGTTCTTGCTTGATTGATAAGGGGTGTAACAGTAGTCCGTTTGTTAGTAACAGGATGCTTGCTCTCGTTAGCATCCACGTATGCCTCCCTGCGGTAAACTTTTGTTTCGAATTTTCCGTCAGTATTCCGCTGTACGAGGACGTCCAGAAATTAGGGTTTACCATCAACTTATCTATCGAGCAAATAGGGGAGCCTAGGAGACCCACTGACGAACCGGATCCCTCGCAGATGTCTCACGCAGCGGCAGAATCCCAACGAAACACGTATCTCAACCTTTTAGCTATTACCTGTGCTGTTACTATGACAAGTTGCACGTCGAGATGTTCCATTGGTAGTCCTCCCCTGTCTTATCTCTCATACCGGCAAGCTCTAGCAATGCATTAACATGGAGTTTTCTCTCAGCCGTCAACCGTCAATTTTGACAGGTTTTGTAACTTACCATACTAGCAGCCTAGGTACTAGCTAAAAGGCCCAGACACGTGGTTCGCCGGTATTCTGTCGCTGATTGACACAGCTGCCAGGGTCCGGCTCATCAGTGGGTCCCCCAGCTTTCCCTGTGTGTTTTTTGGTGTCTATACCAGCATTGAAAGTTCAGCTTTTAATCTCCTGAGAACATCAGTTTATACTACTAAAGTCTGTCTGTAGGCAAGATGAAGATATTTCACAATATTTCACAGGTTTCAGCGCAAATATACACTTACAATTTCAGTCTACGCTTATAGACTTTAAATAAACTTATATATATCGTGAACAGAAATAAAGTTTTCAGGAGACTTAAAAGCTGTACTTTGGCAGGTTTCTCATCCAACTGGATCAAATTAATTGTAGAACGTTTTCAAGACTATAATTTTCATCAAATTCACGTACAAACGCATGCCAATATTTTGCAAATTACGAAAAAAACGTGGGATTTACACTTGCATTATCATACCTCAGCGTCTGAAAATTGCGCCCTTTCAGGACAGGTCAACTAGTTTGCACACCGATCCTCCTGCTTTCTGCATGAGACAGCTGCCTATGTAAATAAAGTTGATGTCCTATCTCATGAAACGTTAACACACATATTTAAATTTACATGTCAAATATAAAATAGTACTAAATATTGTCCTATTCATCATTTTACATCATAGTTCCACGATTGTTCAGTTACATTAGGGTGTCTGTTGTGGAACAAGTCCGCTTTACGTCCCTTGCAGAAGCAGTTTCTCGTATAAACAGTTAACCTCAAGCAGTATGACATTTGCTCATTGATAGTCCATATCCCTATTAATTTGGGTTTAGTTCGTATCAAAGTACTCCTTCGTGTACTTGTCTCTTAAGAAGTAACGTATGCTCTAAATATTATGGTTAAAGGTAATTTTATATTTTAAGAAAATTATATTCATGAATTTTCTTAGGTCCGTGAAATACACCTTTCGTAAAGCCTTTAATCTCTCCTTTTATTACAACTGATTTTAAATTATATAATATAGACTGCAGACATTTATGAGCCTCATAGGACATCTTCGTTCTATCTTAACTATGTATGCTTATTCTTGCACGAAATAGGTACAGATTGTAGTTTAAAAACCCTGAATACACGTTTAAGAGCGGGCAGTGCGAATAATTATTTGGTAATTAGAGAAATCTTCGCAAAACCAAAATATATCCATTGCTAAAATATAAATTTGAAGAACGCGTTTTTGTGTTACCAAATGCGTACAAGAAAGAACACCTTTATGTATGTTTTCTGTAAAGCATTTTTGAATTTATAGATGCGAACCTGAGCGATGAGAAAGATTTTTGTAGATTTTTGATACAACTGTAGATGCATTATATAAAGTATTTCCTAAGATTCTGAGATTTAATCTGGGTGATGCACTTATAGTCGCCTAGTTCCTCAGCGGTTGGCACTGGCTTGGTGATGGTGTTTTAACTTCTCGCCTAACTTTGGTCTTTACGAAGGACACTCCGGATGATGTCTCGACAGTTGAGACCTTGAGAAAAACTGAATTACCATGCGAAAGTCATGGACGTCAGTGGCATCTCCGTGTGACAGTGCAACCAAGCTGCTGTCAATTGGTTTTAGGGAAACAGTGATTTAGGCCTTTCTGAGTACACTTAACTGCTAGTAAGGCAACCCGCTGACTCTAGCACTGCAATCAAAGTACCGCACTGCAGTAAATTTCAGAAACGGAGTTGGCGGTAGCAGAAGCCTCCTTCGAGATATTGCCATACTTCTAATGTTATTTGCAGTCCCGCATCTGTATTCACGAATTTTGCGGATTTGCGAAATGGTCTTTGAAACCTTATTAGCTTATATCCGCAATTTTATTGTTCTGGGAAAATCCTGAACAACTGCTTGCGATATATTTATGAAGTGTTAGCGAGTTTAAATGTAAAATTGAAGGGGAGGAAGTTGGGATAAAGAAATTTCCACCGTTTTGAGAAAAATGAAAGAGATACCATCTATACTAAAATAAGTTTCTTTATCAAAAAATGTTCGGTCTACTGCAGCAACGTTTCCGTTTATGTGAATTAGTGTACTGTTGTGTTACAGGATGTGATACCCATTCGTCAGGGTTAACATCTTTTAAGCATTAATGGTTTCATGATTTTATAAAATATTCCATTCGATCCGCTTTTACAACACTCGTCGGCATCGGTGGGTTCGATTCCACACCAGAAAGGAGCAGGCATTATTAAAGCCAACGCACTAGCCAAATCAGTTACATGGCTCCCCACCTAGAGCTGTGACTTGTGCAAATCTGTCAAACGCCTCTATTACTAAAGTGAGACTGCTAATCATCTAATGGATTTTAGATTGATTGCTAAGGAAATCTTTTCGCCTCAGTCAGCTTACTGCATCAGAATTCTTGGATTCCATTCGTTTCAGGAGGCTTGGTGAGTAAGTTGGCCCAAGTGGGCTTAAAGTCACGCCTCTCGTTCGGGGTCCCATAGTTCACTTGACTAGAGCTTTTGCTGGTCATAAAGTATCCTGAACGTTAAGGCAAGACCCATTCTTATTCAATCTTATGCATGTAGCAATAAACTTTTTTGCACACTATAATATGACAGTTCAACGAATCTACTGTTTGTTGGTTTTAAGGAAGCAGCGATCTGGGTTATGCAACCCTTTGACTGTGGAACTGCAAACAAATCACCACACTGCGGTTACCATCAGAAACGGTGCAGGGAAATTAGCAGTTTTCGGTAGCAGAAACTTTCGTCGGCATACCGCGATACTTGTCATACTTTTTGCAGTCACGGTCTTTTACTCAGGAATTTTACAGATTCACTAAATAGTCTTTGGAATCCACTTAGTGTGTATCCGTGACTTATTGTTCTAGGAAAGTCTTGAACAATTGCTTGCGATGTATTTAAGCAGTGTTCGAGAGTTTTAAAGTAAAATTGAAGAGGAAAATTTTGGGTAAAGAAAGTTCCACTGTTTTCGCAAATATTAAAGGCATACGATGTATGTCTAAAGAACATTTTATCGAAACATTTTCGGTCTCCTCTGGAAACGTTCCTTTTTATGTAAAGTACAATAGGGTTAAAGGATATGATACGCAGTCGCCAAGGTTAACCTCTTTTAAACAATAAAAGTTTCATGATTTTATAAAATATTCCACTTTTGCAACACTCATCGCCCACGTTGCGGTCCGATCTCACACCAATAATACTCCTTGCAGATAGCAAGTAGCATGTTGATAGCATGTACATATTTGGTGTGAGAGAAGCTCATGGCAGTTTCAGGTGACGTGGCGATACGTAAGGCTGTGTTGGTCAAACTTTGTCAACACGTCAAAGTAAGCTGGACAAGTAAATGGACGAAAATATGATTAAATTTCCAGCTCCTTATGGGATCGCGTACCTCAATGACCCGCAGACTCAAGGACTGTACCCACATTCTGATAACTAATGCGGCTCTAAACCCACCGATGTTGCGAGTTTTATTTTCGCAAAACTGATTGATTATTGAGATTTTGGAAAGCGTATAATTTGGATGCATTTTGCTTGGAGAGGCCACAATCCTCAAAATGACTACCAAATTACCATTTTCTTTCGCACAAATTCTGGTTTCCCTTCATTATGAGAACACATTTTTGCATTGCAGTAACTAGCAGAAACGGATAATGAAAAAATGCAGTTGGCGGTAGCATAAACTTCCATCGGGATATCTGCAGACGGGCGGTATTTATTAAACTACGAAGCAAATGACTGAAAATTCTGAGACATGGAGTTTTCGCGTGAATCGGGATACCTGCAGTCACGCTTGTTTATTCGCGAAGTTTGCTGATTATCGTTGAAAATTTATCATTTTGTATCCCCATCTGAATAAAACTCATAGCTCAAGGTCGGACCTCGTAGCTCGGGTGCTTATAGTGCTAGATGTGTCCAAGCATTGCCCTTGCCCGCATGGATTCAAATTCCATCGAGTTTGGCGTGCCTGCACGGCTAGAGCAAATGAATTAATCTCCTTTAGCAAACTAGTTTATTTGTTTTAAACTATCACTGTGCGTGTCATATCTGCCTACGAAACGAGAGGCTTGGATTGTGGTCATTTCTGCAATTCAATTACCTAGAAGGACCACAAAGAATTCTTGATAACCCACATGACGCTTCGACATCAAAGGCTGCGGGTGGGCGACGGCACGAAGAACCTTCGCCTACTGTACAAACATGCTGC
>JAYGXS010000006.1:18449542-18489646 GCA_036362985.1 Ligula intestinalis | reverse complement strand
TAGTAGTTCAGTTTTTCTCAAGGAGCGCTCTTTTTATGGGAAAAAAATTAGGCGAATAGCACTCTGTCCAACATAGCTTGAAACATTATTAGTACTGTGCCAACTCAATGACCTTTGGGACTTTGGGAAGTCAATTTCCAATATTATAAACTGCAACGATTACAAGTTAATTGCGCAGGTTAAGTCGTAGAATCGCAGGAAATATATAATATAATATGTTTCGCATCACCCAAAGTTAAGGAGGAAGATGAGCGTGCGGGTTCATGTACCATATTATATTTAAATGACGTTTCGAAAGCCTCCTCTCTTCCAGCGTATGAGTTTTGTGTTAGTTGAGTCTGGTATTCTTAAGTTAGCCATCCTTGCCATCTGCCTCAAATTATATCGGTGTTGGACGTGTGAACTTTGACCTGCCCGTGCGTTGCCGACCAAATTTGGTCCCCCGGAGGTTGGCTGCTGTTGGCCTTGCGTGATCGTCGTCCTCTCTGCTTTCAGCATAGTTGTAGGTGAGTCAATATGCTTGCTGGCCTCCCCCACATCACCCTGTGGACTGATCACTCATTGCTGTTCACTCGGGTTTTTCTTTGCCTCTCGGTTGCGACGGTGAGACAGTGTTTGATGTTGGTCGCGTGACCTCCGAAATCCATCCCTATTTTCTGTGGGCATTGTCTCTCGGACCTGCCTGCTCGTTTGCCCTACTGGCTCTGGCCGACTTGATGCGAGCCTTTTGCGTTGAGCCTTCTATGTGGTGTACTTTTGCAGGGAGCCTAGAATGAGCTCGTTTTCTAGCAGGAGCCCTTGTGTAATTGGACTATCGCGGTAATGTGGTACCCGGCGATAAATAGTACTAGCTTAATCAAGGGATCTTTTCTGTGTGAACTATAATTTAAACTATGTTATTTAGAAGACAGTAAAGCATTAATTGGATTTGCGCATCAATGCGACGTTTCCTGCAACAGGCGTGAAGTTAGGTCGTCCGACTTACCTAGTATTCCCTCGCGTTCGAAGTCGAAGCCGTGCCATGGGGTGGATGCTTGAATGGCTACCAAGAAATATGTTGGTTAAAATTTCGTGAGGTAGCACATCAACTTTATTTATGCTGCCTCATTCAAAAAGCAGGAGTATCGAGCTGTAAACTAGTCGACCTATCCTCAAATGGCAAAATTTTCAGACTGCAAGTAATGATAAGGTCCGCGTTAATCCCAGGTTCTATCGTAATTCACTAATTATTGGCTGTAATGCGTACGTGAATCGGATAAAAATTATACTCTTCAGAATTTTCCGCTATTCATTTGGCCTAGGCGGTTGAAAAACCTGTCTTGGTCGATGGTTAACAGATGAGAGAGAACTTCACATTTGCACATTACTAAAACGTGCTTGTCTGAGAAATAGGCCTTCGGTCTGACTGCGAAGGTCTATGAATGGTACATTTTCCCGTTGAATATTACCACATTAACAGCTCAGGTGCAAGCTAAAAGGTCCAGCCCTGTGCTTTGCCGGTATTCTACTGCTGTTTGAGGCAGCTGCGCGGGGTCCGGCTCGTCAGTGGGTTCTCCAGCCTTCCCTGTCAGCCCTTACAGAAATGGTGCTTGATAAATACACATCAAATGGATTTAATAAGCTCCATTAATATAACATTTTTAAAACTCCAACTTTCTCTTTTAAATCTATCATATCTGAAGCATGGATAACGCTTTGCGAACCAAGTACAAAAGGTAACGCTTTGGGACATTCTTTAAAATAAACGTAAATTGATAGCGTTAACAATAACCAATGAGAAAATGCCGTACTGCTTAAGGTGTGCACTTTTTGCGGGCACCCTAAACGAAACTCGACTCCTAACTGGCAACCGGTTTAATCGCAGATCCTTTTCGTATGTGGCAAAAGGCTGGCTTTTATGCGTACGCAGATAAGATCAAAGTGATAAACATTGATCAATCTTCATGATTAATTTGACCCAATTGTGTTAAAAAACTATCTACAGCTATGGGTTTTGAGCAGCATCAGTTATCTGTGAAGAGGCTGTGTATCACGCCTGGAACAGTTGACGTCCCATGAGTTAACGTGTGCCGGGTGTTTACGGCCTGTAGTTATTGCAGGCGTCCTAAAAAATTCACAGCATAACCGGTAACCGGGTTGTGTTGGTGAATTGGATAAAAATTGTACTCTGGCAAATTTTACATTAGAAATGTGGCTAAAGCTGTGTGCTCTCTCGTGCCGGCGCTGGCGTTCGCAAACAGAAAGATTGCAGCCTGTAGGTATAGTAGGCTTCAAAGTAAAAGTGATTGGAAAAAATTCCCCAGTGTGTCCTGCCCACAGTCTTTGATGTCGAAGCCTTGTGTGGGCTATTGCGAATTCTTTCATGGTTTTTCTGGGTAACTGAAGTGCAGAAATGACCGCAATGTACAGTAGACGCCGCTGATCATGCAATATTTTGACATATGCGAAAGACATGCTCTTTCTCTAATCGGAAACGACTCTAGTTGTGATACTGATTATTGTGTAGTCTATTCTAAAGTCATTTCAGTCAGGATAGGATGCCGACTTTTTAAGGAGCTGCGTTCCGACTCCTAGCAAAACGTATCTATTGTAAAAACTGACTTCTTAATAAGAATGCCTTTTTATCATTTATTTTGACTGCCTTTATACATTCAAATATATTTTATGGAAAACATGGATGAATTTTATATTTCTTGTACATGTTTGATAGCGAATTACGCCTTCTTTCGATTTTATACTTGAAGAAAGGGTAGCTTTCGGGTTTTAAAAAGTTGCTAAGCATGAGCTTTTCTACAACTGTAAGGCGCTTATTCATAAAACATCGTATTTGTCAGATTGTTAACGCTAGATAAACTGCATAAAATATGTTCCACATCTATTTCAATATTTTATGACAAATATGTGACCTCTTCTTCAGACTGTAGGTGAATATGTACTTTTCCTTAAACAAGATGTACACAGTGCGCAGTTTCTACACCTTGAATTCGAGTATAGCAGTCACTAGGTTAGAAAATTATTCGGCAATTGGGCAACTTTTTTAAAGCCATCAGTTTTTACAATAGATACGTTTTGCTTGGAGTCGGAACGCAGTTCCTTAAAAAGTCGGCATCCTATCCTGACTAAAATGACTTCAGAATAGACTACACAATAATCAGTATCACAACTAGTGTCAATTTCGATTAGCGAAGAGTATTAGTATTTCGCATATGTCGAAATATTGCATGATCAACGGCGTCTACTGTAAGTCTTCTGTTTCGTAGGTGCATATTTAGCATGCACTGCGGTGGTTTAGCCCAAAGAAGCCAGTCTGCTAGAGGAGCTTAGTTCATTTGCTCCAGTCATGAAAGCTTGCCAACCTCGATAGTAATCGAATTTATGCGAGCGAAGGCAATGCTTTGACACAGCCAGTACTCTAGATATTCGAGCTTTGAGCTGCGAGAGATAGTAAGCCGCCATTGAAGACATACCCAAAAGTTTCGTTATGATCAGAAAGTGCACACGCGAGCGAACCAACTCCTGAACGTGGAAACTGGCGATAAAAAGTTTTTCTGAATCATAAACGAAACTGCTACGTCATCTGTGGATCTAAAACAGGTCTGACATTAATTGCCATCCGTAAACTTTATTGTGCGACCTGACAGACGTTGTCGTAAACTACTGAAATAGGGGGAAGAGAGTGAACGAATGACAGACCAAGGCTTTTCATTTCATTCAGAGCACGCCAGGCCACTCCGGTAGATTGTTTCTGTTATCGTGGTGTGATGTTGTAACTTGCCATACTAACATCCAGGGTACTAGATAAAAGGCCCAGACACGTGTTTCACCGGTATTCTGCCGCTGCATGACACAGTTGAGACAGGGAAAGCTGAGGGACCCTCTGATGAGCCAGATCCCTCGCATTTGTGTCAAACAGTGGCAGAATACCAGCGAAACACGTACCTGGGCCTTTTAGTTAGTACCTAGGCCGTTAGTCTGGTAAGTTAAAACATAAATGTATGCTACTAAATTCTCTCTGTCGGCAAGAAGTGCATATTTCACAAGGCTTGATAGGTTTCAACACAACTATACACTTATAATTTTGGTCTTCGCCTTTAGACCTTAAATATACTGATATATATCGTGAACAGAAATTAATTTCCCAGGAGGCGATGGTTTTATTGAAAATCGTCTAAGTTTTATAACCTCTTCTATCGGAGACTCACTTGGAGTACAACTGCGTTCTTAAAAACACCTTGACACAAAATTAGACGATCGGAAACTTCCGTGCAATTATTTTTTTTGCGTCGACAGAGACAGGAAACCACCTTTGCAGACGCAGCCATGAGTCTCGTAATGATCAAAAACGTCACACGAGGGTCTTCGGAAGATCCCATCACAGTGTCTTTTTAAAAAAACAAATAAGTTTCATAACGTGGGAACTAGTGACGAAATGCCTTTCCATCATGAAAAACTGGTAGGCCATCTGAAGGACAGATAACAGACCAAGGCTGTTCCTTTTATTGACGCCTCCTCAAATGCAGATACATTATTTAGACGGTGGTGGGTGAATTGACAGCTGGCTGTTAAAATCTTAATACCTTTTCTAACGGAAGGCCAACTGGAACACAAATGTGCCCGTGCACTTAAGGGGACCTCGGCACGAACGCAAACTGTGGGAGAAAATTTTGTGCAATTATTTCTATACGCCACACAAAAAGTTGTTTTTTTTAAAGCTGACGTCTGAAACAGTCTTGAAGACCATCAATCCAATTTCGAACTCTACGCTTCTCAATGACCGTATCAGGAGGCAGGAGCCGATCTTGGGGAACCAACTTATAGAAGTGAAAAAATGACCACTATTATATTCTCCGTCCTGTCGCACACAGAGTGGTGGTTTAAACCGCAGCAGCCAGTCTGGCTAAGGAGTTTATTCCACTTGCTACAGCTGTAAAAACTTGCTGGCCTCCGTCGGCAAAGCCAATGCTCTAACCACCTTATCAGATATCGTGTGATCTGCCGTAGTGGGAAAACCTTGCCCACTGAGCCAATTAAAAGTAATGGAGTTTACCCATTCTCTTACGATAATGTGACGTACTGACGACGATTTTCTAATCAGGAACTCCCAAATCCTTCAGAGGACTACCAGTTATGTGCACTTTATTTCTGCATCTTTTTGTGCTTATTTCAGCTTTATCTTTTACAAATTGTGCTTGTTTGCAATAAGAAATTGGGTGACAAAAAAATTTCATTGAGAAAAACAGTGAAGCGTAGCTTACAAATTTTCTTATCAGTTCCAATGAGCGAGGGAAGACTTCTTCATTAACTTTATTGTTCTATAGCTTAACCGAAGCATCAGGGTGCGTACAAATACGCCGGGGTCTGTTTGAAGCTTGCGAATGCAAAAAAGAGTGGCCATGTATATGGCATATTTGACGGGTCTATTATTCTTCTCTCTGTTCCGTTTCTTAGTTATACAAAAGCGAAAGTAAAAGTGTACAAAGAATATAGTTCTATCTGACTCAGATTTAATAATATTGGGTTTTACGTGAATGCTCGCGATAATATATGACCTGCCACTGCTGTAGCCAAGTGACCTATGAGACCCCCACCGAGAGACATGATTTTAATTCCCCACTTTCGTCAAGTTACCCACTCAGCCTCCTGTAGGGTATGTAATTCACCAATTCTGATGCAGTAAGCTGACTGACGCAATTTAAAATCCACTAGATGACTACCAGACACACTTAATAAACAGAGGAGTCTGGCAGATTTGAAAAATTCACTGCCCAACTTGAATCCATGTAACGGATTTGGCTAGGGCGTTGGCTGTTATAATGCCTTTTACGTTCTGGTGTGGGACCGCACCCAGCGAGGTCGACGTGTGTTGTAAAGGCGGATCAAATGGGATATGTTGTAAAAATTATGCAACTGCTATTTTTTGAAGGGGTTGCTCTTGGCGAATGGGTGCCATATCTTGTGATGTTACAATGCATAGAAGGAAACGTTTCCGGAGGAGACCAAAATTTTTCGATAAAAAACTTCTTTCAAAAATACAGGGTATCGCTTTCGTTTTTCTCCAAAAAGTGGAAATTTATTTAGCAAAATTTCTCTTTACAATTTTACTTTTAAAATTGCTAACACTTCATCAATTTACCGCAAGCAATTGTTCGGGATTTTCTCAGAGCAATAAATCGCCAATATCATCCAAATAGGTTCCAAAGACAGGTGCACGAATCCGCAAAACTCGTAAATACAGAAGAGTGACTGCATGTGGCATGACAAATATGGCGACATCACGAAGGAGGCCTCTGCTACCGCTTACTCCCTTTCTGAAATTTTCTGCAGTGCGAAACGTTTTGCAATGCTTAAGTCAGCGGGTTGCCTAACTAGCAGCTAATTGCACTCAGAAATGCCTCAATCGCTGCTTTCATAGAACCAATTGACAGCAGCTGGATTGAACTGCCCTGCAGAACTGCCCTGCAGAACTGCCACCGAATTCTATTCGCTACCTATAGAGCTCAGTTTACTTCAAGTTTTTAATGCTTGGACATCATCAGGAGAGTCCTTAAGAGGGGCTAGAAGTTAGGTGAAGAGCAGTCTGTCAAATAAAGCCTGAAACATCATGACCAAGACTGTGTTAACCCAATGATCGTGAGGATCTAGCCAAGACAATTTCCCTATATTACCCAATCTGGATGACACAATATATATACTGCTGGTCGCTGCTATTATACGTCGGATGACCTTATTACCATAGTGTCCTTTTTGGGAGGAATTAGGCCCTTATTTGATTGCATTGTGTTTAAGATATTTGCTTGCTTGTTGTGCTAGGTTCAAGGAAGCTCATTAGACTAAAATTCACTCTCCTGACCCTTTTACCAGTGTTGTTAGCGGCAAGGTACCTGTCTGTTCCACCTACAGCGAATATAACTACATCACGCAGCTAAAATCCTGGAATCCGGGAAGAATGTGTATGGTGCATATACAGTGATGTCTAAAACTACAAAAATCTTACTGATCGCTCAATTTCGCCCCTATACTCACCAAAAAACATGCGGAAACTTTTTATTTCTTGTACTCGTTTGGTTAAAAAACACCTTTGTTAAACTTTTTACTTGAACAAATAGATGTTCGTTTTCATTTAACCTCCAGAATAATTGTTCATACTCCTTGCTGTTGCACCTATATTCAGGCTTTTTAAAGTACAAGCTGCAAATTTTTCATGCAAGAACAATCATATATTTTGTTATTTATAAGGAAAATATCATATAGGGCTGCATTCAATACCATATAATTTATAATCAGCAATAATAAAAGGGCAAATACGATGCTTTAGAATATTCTTATAGCCGAACATATATTTTTAAAATGAAATATTAAGAGTACTAGTAACTTCCTACGGAACATGCTCAAAAAATACTTTGCTACAAAATAAAACTCAATTAATAGGGATATCTATTTTCAATTAGCAAATGTCATATTGCTTGAGATTAATTGGTTCTAATGCATTTACCTTTTGCAGGGGGCTTTAAATAAGCTTGTTTCCTATCAAGGGCCCTAATGTAACTGAAATATCGCGGGAATATGGTGTACAGTGATGAATAGTACAGGCTTAGATAAGTGATCTTTTCTTATTGAGATATAATTGAAACTATTTGGGTTAGAAGACTGCAAAGCATTCTCTGGGACCAGCGTTTAATTTGTCCGACGTTTCGAACTCTCACGGGAGCCCATTTTCGAAGAAAGAAAAAAGGTACAGCTCACAGCATATTTAACTCAGCTCTGTCGGGAGTGTTCTTGACATAGACCTCTGCCCTCGTTCTGTTGGCGCAACACGTGAAAATCAGCCGGATGCTCGATATGCTTATTAATTGGATTCGTGCATCAATGCCATGCTTCCTGCAAGTTCGGTCTTCC
Organism: Ligula intestinalis; assembly: GCA_036362985.1. Classification (NCBI taxonomy): domain Eukaryota; kingdom Metazoa; phylum Platyhelminthes; class Cestoda; order Diphyllobothriidea; family Diphyllobothriidae; genus Ligula; species Ligula intestinalis. The sequence goes on along the minus strand of JAYGXS010000006.1, from coordinate 18,481,750 downwards.
GACTTACTTAGTATTCCCTCGCGTTCGAAGTCGAAGCTGTGCCTTGGTGTGAATGTATAAGTGGTTACCAAGGAATATGCTGATTAGCATTTCGTGAGATAGCACATCAACTTTGTTCATACAAACAGTTGCCTCACTGATGACGTAGGAGTAGCGGGCTGTAAATTAGTCGACCTGTCCTTCAACGGCAAAACTTCCAGACTGTTAGTAATGACAAGGCCGGTATTAATCCCTGCTTATTTCATAATTTGCGAAAGATTGGCCGTTATATGGGCGTAAATTGGATGAGAATGATATTCTTCAGTATCTTCCATAATTAATTTTACCAGCCGGATGAAAATCCGTGAAAATCACCGGTTGACAGCTGAGTACAAAAACACTCCAGTAACGCATCACTAACGCTTGCTGGTATGATAAACAAGACTTTGATCTGACTGCGCAGGACTATCAGTGGTATCTTTTGATGTTGTAGCTTACCATACTAACAGTTCAGGTTCTAGCTGGCAGGTCCAGACACGTGCTTCTTCGGTATTCTGCCGCTGTTGGACACAGCTGTGAAGAGACCGACTAGCCATTGGGTCCCCCAGACTTCCCTAGTTGCTTTCTGGTTGATATACCGCATTTGAAAGTTCAGCTTTTTAGTTTATGTTCGCGGTATACAGCAGCATATTCAAGGTCTAAAGGCATGGTCTGACATCTGTTGTGTGCATTTGGGTGGAAGTCCATCGACCACTACGTGATATGCACATGTTATCAACGGGCAGACAGTAGTGGTATATATTGACATTGTAACTTACCATACGACCAGCCACATGGTACAGTTCGTTCGAGCTATCTTGCGGCAGTAAGCTCCAAGCTTGAACGCACTCTCCCGACATTTTGACAGTTCTCTCGGTGGGAAGAGGCCCATTTATTAGAGGCGTCACCGTCTGGCTCCGCCTGTCATAACTATGAGTGCAACATGCGGATAAAGCCCACAAATCCTTGAAAATACTTTATATTATGCATATCCACTAAGATCAAACAACTAAAAACGGACTAATGCAACAAGTTCGCCCTGTAAATTCTAATTTATTCTCCAGACACCATGCCCGCAAGTAATTATTTTCATACTCGGTTAATAGTAAAAAAAGCCCTCTTTAACGTGTTAACTTGAATAAATGATGTATTTTGTTTTTTTGCAAAACCTACTTCAATTCCTGAACATATTTTCAACCCGAGCTGCTGTCCACGTGCATTCTGGGCCTCTATAATATCAACTATGCAGTTTCTCTATGCGGAAAATTAAACGTGGTCATACGCAATTTAGAAGATTCTTATATTTGTTTGCCTCGTAACTGGCAACCGGTATAATCGCAGATCCTTTTCGTATTTGTCAAAAGGCCGGATTTTATGCATACGCAAATCAGTTCAAAATGATAAACGTTCAAAATCCCAATTATTAGTTTGACCCAGTTGTGTGTGAAAAAAAAACTATCTGCAGCTATGGGTGTTGAGTAGCAGCAGCAGCAGCAATCAGTTAGGAGGCTGCGTGTCACACCTGGAACAGCTGACGCTCCATGAGCTGACGTATGTCGGTTCATTGCTACGTACGTGCTGTTCGCAAACAGAGAGTGCAGCATGTTTGTATAGTAGGCGAAAGTTCTTCGTGCCGTCGCCCGCCCGCAGCCTTTGATGTCGAAGCGTCATGTGGGTTATCAAGAATTCTTTGTGGTCCTTCTAGGTAATTGAATTGCAGAAATGACCACAATCAAAGCCTCTCGTTTCGTAGGCAGATATGACACGCACAGTGATAGTTTAAACCAAATAAACCAGTTTGCTAAAGGAGATTAATTCATTTGCTCTAGCCGTGCATGCACGCCAAACTCGATAGAATTTGAATCCATGCGGGAAAGGGCAATGCTTGGACACACCAAGCACTATAAGCACCCGAGCTACGAGGTCCGATCTTGAGCTATGAGTTTTATTCAGATGTGGATTTAAAAACTGATAAATTTCCAACGATAATCAGCAAACTTCGCGAATACCCAAGCGTGACTGCAGGTATCCCAATTCACACGAAAACTCCATGTCTCAGAATTTTCAGTCATTTGCTTCGTAGTTTAATAAATACCGCCCGTCTCCAGATATCCCGATAGAAGTTTATGCAACTGCCAACTGCATTTTTTCATTTTCCGTTTCTGCTAGTTACTGCAATGCAAAAATGTGTTCTCATAATGAAGGGAAACCAGAATGTGTGCAAAAGAAAATGGTAATTTGGTAGTCATTTTGAGGATTGTGGCCTCTCTAAGCAAAATACATCCAAATTATACTCTTTCAAAAATCTCAATAATCAATCAGTTTTGAGAAAATAAAACTCGCAACATCGGTGGGTTTAGAGCCGCATTAGTTATCAGAATGTGGGTACAGTCCTTGAGTCTGCGGGTCACTTAGTAACGCGACCCCATAAGGAGCTGGAAATTTAATCATATTTTCGTCCATTTACTTGTCCAGCTTACTTTGACGTGTTGACAAACTTTGACCAACACAGCCTTACGTATCGCCACGTCACATGAAACTACCATGAGCTTCTCTCACACCAAACATGTACATGCTATCAACATGCTACTTGCTATCTGCAAGGAGTATTATTGGTGTGGGATCGGACCGCAACGTGGGCGATGAGTGTTGCAACAGTGAATCAAATGGAATATTTTATAAAATCATAGAACTGTTATTGTTTAAAATAGGATAACCTTGGCGACTGCGTATCATATCCTTTAACCCTATTGTACTTTACATAAAAAGGAACGTTTCCAGAGGTGACCGAAAATTTTTTCGATAAAATGTTCTTTAGACAAACATCATATGCCTTTAATATTTGCGAAAACAGTGGAACTTTCTTAACCCAAAATTTCCCTCTTCACATAAATTATTAGAACGTGGGTAAAATTCTTGAGACTGCGTGTCACGCATCCAACAGCTGATGCTTCCTGGTGCACGTGCGTCGACTCATTGCCACGTGGAAGCTTTTAGTCGACTCATGGCGCAACTTCATTTATTTGGCCGACAGCGAACGTCTGATTTCGGAGCATTCTTAAAACCCCAAATCACTCTTTTCACAGTATGCTATCTAAAGCATAGATAACGCTCTACAAACCAAGTACAAAAAACTATACTTTTCGACATCCCTTAAAATAAACGTGAATAGATGGGGTTATTCATAAGCAATATGAAAATGTCGACTTGGTTACGGTGTGTACATAGTTGTTGCAGGAGGCCTAAAAAAACTCACCTCGTAACCGAAAACCGGTATAATCGCAGATCCTTTTCGTATGTGGCAAAAGACTGGCTTTAATGCGCAAGCAAATAAGATCAAGATGATAAAAGTTCAAAAACCTCAATGATTAATTTAAACCAGTTGTGTGAAAAAAAACGATCTACAATTTTGAGTTGCGAGCCACATCAGTTATCAGTTAGGAGGCTGCGTGTCACACCTGGAACAGCTGACGCTCCATGAGCTGACGTATGTCGGTTCATTGCTACGTACGTGCTCTCAGTGCTGTTCGCAAACAGAGAGTGCAGCATGTTTGTACAGTAGGCGAAAGTTCTTCGTGCCGTCGCCCGCCCGCAGCCTTTGATGTCGAAACTTGGTGCGGGCTATCACGAATGCTTTGTGGTCCTTCGACCTACGTGAATTGCAAAAATTATCATAACCTAAGCCTACCATTTCGTAGGCTATGCAAGCTGCAGCTTTTCTCTATGAAGAAAATTATATGTGTTTATAGACTATTAAGAGGATGTTCTATTAATGTTTGCAGCGGGTTTTGTTTAATTTATAACCAGCACTAATAAATAAACAGATATGGTGCTTTAGAAATGAGCATGTCATGGATTTAATGGTCTTCATTAATAGAAAATTAGTTAAACTCCAAATTATTATTTTTAAACTATAATATTTAGAGCATACATAAAGTTTTACTGACCAAGTACAAAAATGAATGCTTTTAGTCGTCCTTTAAAATAAACGTAAATTTATAGCGTTAACAATGAGCAACGACAAAATGTCGTGCAGCTTAGGGCGTGTCGTTGTTGTGGGCGCCCTCAAAGAAACTCACATCGAAACCGGCAACTGGTATGTATAGGTGAATTGGATAAGAATTGCACCCTTGAAAATTTTCCATCAGAAATTTGGATAAAGCTGCGTACTATCTTGTGCCTGCGCTCGCGGTCATGCTCACGAAACGAGAGAGAGACTGCAGCCTGTAGGTACAGTAGACTTCAAAGTAAACATGATCTGGAAAATTCTAGAGTACGGCCTGCCATCGCCTGCCCACAACCTTTGATGTCGAAGCATGCTGCGGGCTATCACGAATTCATTGTGGTCCTTCTAGGTTCGGGGTCGGCAACCTTTGGCTCCCGAGCCATATATGGCTCTTTTGATGATTGCGTATGGCTCTCTCAGAAACTTCAGATTTTATGATTTTGGTTACTCTTAAGGGGTCTAAATAGTGGGTCGTACTCGGATCACTACAATCATCAGGCCAAATCCCAGGTTAGAAGTTAAAAGACAGAAGTTACCAGAAGGAGTGATTTAGCATGTACAGAACTTCAAATTGTTGTCCCAGGTGTCAGTGATCATTGACGAAGCCAGGGCTTGTGTTGATTGTGCCCAGCCAGACCTGAGAGAGCTTGAGACAGTGCTTACAGCTGATTCAGTAGGATTGCGGAGCAGGTTCAAGTGTTCTGTTATGGGTGCTTTGCAATTGCCCGAGGGGATGTCGCCTGCAGAGATCTTTGCTTCATCGGCCGAGGGGTGGGGTATTCAAATGGCCCTTAGGTAGTTGGACGCCCGTGTATGCTCGGGTGTGTGTGCGTGACTGAATAAACGACGGTCGCCAGGGCGATGGTCTCGGAGCCACCAGAAAACCGAAGAAAAGGGGACGCTCGCGCAGCTGTTACCGGCTACCCATAGGCAAGTGCGAGGTCAAGCCTCGAGGGACGGGGGTGTCAATGTAGTGGAACAGTTGGGTTTGGTAGGACATGACTTTGGGGCAGCGGGTCATGGAGAAGGCAGGGGAGGGGGGCGGGCACGCATTCTGGCCGTCCACCTCCAATGACCTGCCGCCACCGAGATGTGCATTAGACTAAATTGCATCTCGACCAATCTCTGGAGTTTCGACACCCCTAGTTTTGACCTGGCTGGTCCCTTTCCGGCTTGCCGACAGCAATTGCTTCCATTTTCTCCTGCGTACCAACAGCGGCGACAAGCTTGCTAAATAACAGACGCTCTACTAAGGCACGACAGCCTGAAGACTTGACCTCAGCTTAGTCACGGTCACGCTGGCAGACAAGGCTATCTTACGCGCATAGGCCAGATGGCTTTGTTGCATATAGTGCCTCGTGTTTATGTCCTCCAGACGGAGCAAACAGTCCATTCGCGAAACCTTGCCTTGCGGACTAATAAATCGATCCTACCATCTGACTGCTTTCTTGCATCAGACGGATCGCACATATGTGAACGCTATACTCTCTCTCTCTCTCATTTGCCCAAAGTTAACCTCTGCAACGAAGAGTATGGCGAAAAGAAAAGGAGATGAGGAGTATCGTAAATTTCAGGACGTATAGGCCGAATGATACGCCTTTGTGGAGAGAGCAGATTAAACGGTGTGTGTAATTTGCGATGACAAGATTACATTGATGAAACGGTCGAACGTAAAGCGCCACTTCAACACACGCCATGATACCTTTGAATCAAAATAACTTGCGGGAGAAAGCCGGAAGAAAGCATGCTAAGAGTTAATTAGCAGGATTCAAACCAGCTAGAAGCACCTTCGCGTATGCACCCAGCAAGGCGACCATAACTTCACTAGCTTTGCTGGATCTTCAGCAATAGTTAGTGACGGAAAACCATTTACAGACGGCGAAGTTGCTAAAACGTCCATGCTGGATTTAGCCAATAAACATTTTGATGATCTTCCGAACAAAGCCAAGATAATCAAACGGGTACAAGACATGCCTTTGTCGGCAAGATCTGTTCATGAGCGTACCATCATGATGGCAACCCACGTGGAGGAAACGCAAGTGAAAGGCACAAAGGTAGCGCCGTTCTTTTCCCTGGATTTGGATGAGTCCACAGACGTAAGCCATTTGGCACAGTTCAGTGTGATTGCAAGATATGCTGCTGGCGATAGACTGCACGAAGACAGTCTTGCGGTTCTGCCAATAAAAGGGTCCACAACAGGTGAGGATTTGTTCAAGTCTTTCATTGAGTTCGCTCAAAAAACACGATCTATGGATAAACTTTTCTCACAGTGTACTGGTGGTCTCCGTGTACGGTGGAGAGAAACAAAGGATTTGTGGCACTTCTCTGTGAACATGTAAATAGACCCATCCTACATTTCCATTGCATTCTGCACGAGGAAGCTTTTTGCGCTCAGATATGTGACGGGCAGCTTGGCGAAGTCATGTCGGTGGTCATTCGTGTGATCAACTTTATTGTTGTCCGAGCCTCAAATAATCGACAGTTTAAAACACTGCTGGATGAAGTTGGAAATAACTATCATGGTCTGACTTTGCACAGCAAAAATGGAAGGTGCTTAGCCGTTTTGCAGCTAGACTTCACGAACTCCGGACGTTCCTTGAAATGAAGGACATTGAACATCGTGAGCTAGCCGAAACTGAGTTGACCTCATGTTTTACTCTCTCGTGGATATGACCGAACATCTGAACCAAATTAAAGTTAAATTGCAAGGCAATGGAAATACAGTGTTATACTTTCAACAATCCGTGTTTGCATTTGAAAACAAACTTCAACTCTTTATCATGGATCTTGAAACAGATCGTTTACTACATTTTTAAAAACTTAGACTGTATAAAGATGCATGCGCAGTAAGTGAGTCCACCCAAAACGTTGATCTCTACCAGCTAGTTGGCTTCACATTCAGATTCCTAAAGTCATTCAAAGCACGTTTTGAAGAATTTCGAGATCACACTCGTCTTTTAAAGTTCATCACCCATCCAACCGAGTGTTCACTGAAAAAAGCCGACCTAATTTATATTCCTGGTCTCTCCGTTAGAGAGTTCGGAGAAGAACTGGCTGACCTTAAAGCTTCATGCATGTGGGTGAATAAGTTCAAGTCAATTAACGTAAATTTGGAAAGAATCGAACGAAATAAAGCGGAGTTGGCAAGCAAACACATGTAGACATAAATTAAAAAGGTTCAATCCGAAGACCTGAAGATCTGAAGATCCTGTTTGGATCTACGTTTGCACGTGAGCAGTCATAAAGTCCATCTTACGATCACGTCTAACGGATGAAAACCCCAACGCTTGCATGAAGCTTAACCTTACCAACTGCCGACCACACTTTAAAACCATCAGCGAATCCATGCAACACCAGAAGTCATATTAAAAATGAGTATTATTAGAACATTATTTTAAATAATAAATTCAGAGGCTCATTATATTCGCATTTAATTGAATTTTATCTTAAAATATACTACATGGCTCTTACTGAAATATATTTCTAAATGTTTGCTTTCCTGGCTCTCTGGATTTAAAAGGTTGCCGAAACCTGTTCTAGGTACTTGAAGTGCAGAACTGACCACAATCCAAGCCGCCCGTTTAGTAGGCGCACATATGACACGCACAGCGGTGGTTTAAACTGGAGAAACCAGTCTACTAAAGGAGACTAGTTTATTTGCTCCAGCTGTGAAAGCTTGCCGCCCTAGATGTGATCCGAATGCATTCGGGAAAGGACAATGCTTGGGCACATCCAGCACCCAAGCTACAGGTCCTACTGGGAGCCAAGATTTTTATCCCACTGCGGGTACAAACTATTAAGGTTCCTAAAACAATTTCGTCAATTCCCAATCTTCACAAAAAGACAAACGAACTGCATGTATGGCAATTCACATGAAAGCCCCATTTCTCACATTTTTAAATCTTTTTTGCTTGGTAGGTTAATACATGCCGCATATCACCCGGGCTTCTAATACCACCATCTGCAGGGTGGCAATTCGTTCCCAGTCCCACAGTCAAAAGGCTTCATAATCACCAATTAGGTGCATTGAGAGAGACCTTGTGCGGGCTCCTGGCAGCTATCACGGCTTCTTTGTGGTCCTTCTGGATAGTTTAACTGTGCAAAACATACCTAGATTCAATTTTCCAGTGTGTATTATTCGTAGACACAGTTCCCATGCAAAGTTCTGGGTTTAACCAACGAAGCTGGGCTATGTCAACAATTTAGGTCATTTGATTCCACAGTCAAATTTTGTCGACCTGTTTAAAACGTTTAACCCATGTGGGCAAAAACAGTGTTTGGAAACATCTAGTGCTCTAAGCATCCAAGCTACGAGGTTCCACCAGGAGCCATGCCTTTATCCTGTTCCCAGCAGCTTAGCCTTCCAACCTACTCCAATGTGTGTGAGAGCCTCGTAACTCCCTTACCTAGAACGCTGGTCATACTAATGCCCTTCCCTTGCTAGCGTGGGTTCAAATCCCAATAAAGCTGCCACCGAATTTCTCACAAGTGGGTCAAAATAATAATTCAAATCTGTCAAAACTATCTATTATTTAAATAAACACTGTGTCAAGGCATGGCGAAACCAATAAAAGAAACAGCCTATTTATATAAGGAAGCCATTATGGTTCTCTTAAATCGGGATTTCGCCCACGGACCTAACACGACATTCGCGAAAGACAGTAAGCCGCCATTGAAGCACACCCAAAAGTCTCGCTATGATCGGAAAGTTCACATGACAGTAAACCAACTCCTGAACGTCTCTTACTCATAAAAGAAACTGCTACGTCATCTGTGAATCTAAAACGGAGATCTGACATTAATTGCCAACCGTAAACTTAATTGTGCGACCTGACAGACGTTGCCGTAAACTACCACCTGAAATGGGGAAAGAGGGTGAGCGATTGACAGACTGAGGCTATTCATTTCATTCAAACCATCCCAGGCCACGTAGGTGGATTGTTGCTGTGACGTTGGTTTTACGTAACAGTCGGCTGTTAAAGTTTGATAACGTACTCTACCAAAGGGTCACTTGGAGTACAACTGTGCTCTGAAAACACTTCAGCATAGTATTAAGTCATGGGAAAACTTGCGTGCAATTATTTTTTTGCGTTGAGAGAAACAGTAAGCCGCCATTGCAGACGCAGCTATAAGGCCCTTTACGATCAGAAACGTCACACGGGGGTCTCCGAAAGATTCCATCAAAATCGTTTTTTAAATAAAAATAAACGTCATAACTGGGAACTGGCGATGAAATGTCTTTCCATCACGAAAAACTGGTAGGCCATCTACAGAAAGGATAACAGACCAAGGCTTATCCTTTTATGAATGCCTCCTCAAACGCAGATACATTATTTATATGGCGGCAAGTTGTGTTGTCAAAGTCTCAATGCCTCTTCTACCGGAAAGCCACTTGGAACACAATGTGCCTGAGCACTTAAGGAGACCTCGGCACGAACGCACGCTGTGAGAGAAAAAAAATCTGCGCAATGATTTCTATACGCCATATTAAAAATTGTTTTTTTTTTAAACCATCACGCTGAAATCTGAAATGGTCTTGAAGATCTTCAATTCAATTTCAGGCTCTACGCTTCATCAGGAGGCATGAGCCATCTTGGAGTGCCACTCCTATAAGTTAAAAAGACCATTTTTTTATTCTTCGTCTGGTGGCTTTCGTAGACATAGGTGACACGCAGAGTGGTGGTTTAAACAACAGAAGCCAATCTGCTTCAGGACTTGGTGGACAGAACCAACGCTCTAACTCCCTGAGGTACCAGGTTTCGCCCGAGGACGTGTGGTCTGCCCTATTGGGAGATAGTTGCCCATCGAGCCTACTGAAAGTTATTGAATCCACCCATTCTCATACGATAATGTGACGTACTGACGATGATTTTCTAATCAGGAACTCTGGAATCCTCCAAAGGACTTCCAGTTATGCGCACTTTATTCCTGCGTCTTTTTGTGCTGATTTTAGAGTTATCTTTAAAAAAATTGTGATTGCGCGAAATAAGAAATTGGATGACAAAAATGATAAATTTTGAACAGTGAAGCGTAACATGCAAGTAGTCTCATCAATTCCAATGAGCTAGAAAAGACACCCTCATTAACGTACTCCTCATGTAGCTAAACTGAAGCATCGGCGTGGATACAATTACGCCAACCTCGAGTGCAGAAGTAAAACATACATGCAGTTAAAACGCTGATGAGAAAAGTTTGAAGGAATGGTCAACTTGAAGCAAGCAAATTATAAAATGGCATAGCGTGAAAATTTTCAACAGGGTTTTTTGTATTGTTGTCCAGAAATTTTATTAGGTGGACGTTTTTAGAGAACTCGTATTTTATTTCGTAAATTTGTCCAGTTAGTAATTTTTATTGAAGCAGTCCCATGTTTGAAGTCTGGCTTGATTACCCTTTCGAAAGTTGTTGGTGTCGACAACAAAATATTCCCCAGATCAAAAGTTAGGGAAGATGAAATAAACTTGAACAGTTGCTATCTATGTCTGCACGCCAGGTGTGTCCGGGAAGTTTTGTTGGCTGTGAGGCCTTGTCTGTCCTCTACAGCCAATCAAATGAAGCGAAAGTATCGATTAGCTCCGAAAGTACGCATGGCGGGTTGACAGCCAGCGTGCAAAAGGACAAGAGCGAGCAGCGCGCAAGGCTTGGCGAACGAAGACAGCATGAGGCCGTGCAGTGGCGCTGGTCACGCGGACTCCTAAACTGTCTAGGCAGTCAGTGCTTCCGCTTACATGTGACAATTTACTGCTGTGTTCTTCATCCAAGATGGGATAACTGTTTTAGGGCTGACATTTATCAGTATAATTTTCAGGTTAATGTAAATTATAATATTGAAAGTTGAACCTTTAAAGGACATAAACAGTAGATTGTATACCTGATTAAATGTAAAGAGCAGCATTTGGGTGGGAGAGTTAACACACATTTGAAGTTGATTATTTTGGTCAGTGGGCTGACTTTTTAATTATATCTGTTTATGGATCAGAAAATTTTATTTTGCCTTTCATAAAGTGGGATGAGTGCAGGTATGATTTAACACGCTATTATCGGGAAAAGAAGACTGGAGTCAGCTTACAAAATTCTGTTCTGAAAATCTGTGCTATAAAAATTAGTCATAAATTTATGGGACAGTACTTTGTTTTAGTACGCCAGTCTAGACCTCTTATAAGGTGGACGTTTCTAGAGTACCCGTATAGTATTTCGTAGATTTGTCCAGGTAGCACTTTTTATTGACAGAGGTCTCTTCGTTGACCTCAAAACCACTTTCCGATTACTTGTTCAGGCATGAAAAAAACTAACCCTGCTTTACTTAGAATTAGTCTACATATGGCGGGAGAAAGCCAACCTATGCATGCAGCTAGACCATGTATTAATCCCCCATCTGTAATCTCCCTGCAGAAGCGTGGTATGCAGCGTTTGAAAATCTGCTTTTTGGGTAAGATCGAGAATGTGGTCGATTAAGTAATTGTGTTCCCCGGTGTACGTCCAGAAAGAAAAAGAATGGGTCTATCCAGCGTAGGATATTCCAAAAGAAAACCTTGACGTGACAGTACATCAAATTTCACAGCTTTATTCCCCTACGTATAGAACGAAACAAAATTCAGGTTTTGGCAGCTAGAGTGCAACGGAGCTGCTCTCCTGAAATTGTAGAATCAGAAATTCAAATGCTTATCGCAGGGGGTTAAGTGAGTTAAACCCAGCAACTGCGATCTTCAGATCATGGTTACTTAATGCAGAAGAGAAGTCCGTAAAGGCCAGAGTAGATGGAAGAGTGTATTGTGTACACAAGGGAGAGGAGAATAGATGAGGGTAGATTGACTCGGGATAGCTCACAACCAGCAGGAGAGCCAGCCGCGATGCAAGTGCGGTTTTCAGCAGCAGCAGCAGCAGCAGCAGCAACGAGAACGGCATTTTCTGGTTGCCTCAAAATTTATTGGCCGGAACGACTGCATCGACCACGGCGTGCATGCGTCCTATTCGCCAGTGAGAGAGGCTAGCCTTTGAGGGACCTGATTGGCTGCTACCGAGGTCGCCTAAGTGCAGAGGTACTCGTTAGCGGCAGCGAGGTTTCGGACATGCTCGCCTTTGTGGAGTGAGTTACCACATGCTGCAGAACACGCTTCTGGACAATCGATACCGAAACACATTCTTCCTCAGCAATATGGGCGAACGCATTAAAATGCCTCCTATCTTAACAACAGAAAATAAAAATGTGTGCACCAGACTGCCATCTTTAGACGAAGCAACAAGTGAGCAGATTATACGAAGTCTGAGGACAACGATCAGAAGCGACTTCCCTGCAGCGAACATACAGGTATTCTCTACGACTTATCCTCTCCAAATATTGGAAGATACGGACCGACTCCCGTTAAAGGCCACATTTACTCTTTCACTCGATCGAGTGCAGCAGGATACATTGGCTGAACAACGAGACACTCGAAAAGGGAGCACTAGAACGCATACCTGCCTGGTTAAGTAAAGGGAAACTAGATCGATCTCGTGTTCTACTCGCGCACTTCTTGTCGATACGAATCACCGGCCCGATCCTAAAGAAGACTTTCCGGTTCTGTACCTGACACCAGCCAATTTATCCAAGGGCCTACGCTAACGGGTGCTATCAAAAGCCGAGGCAGTGGCTATACATCTAGCAAATCCAGTGCTTTGTTGTAAGGAGACGTTAATACAGACACTATCAGTTCCGTGGCCGACGCCGACGCCAGGTGGCGATCGCATATTGCCCACACCCCCGGGAAACAGTTGTTCACTCCGTGCAAATTACAGTAATTTTCACTCCATATACCCGACCCATGACCAATGCTCACATCCTATCCTAATTGCACCTCTGCCCAGTCCATCTCGCCAAACAGATGGCGTGAAAACCACGAATTGTAATCCTAAGAAACTCGTTGATGAACATTCACCGACCGCTAACGGAACTCACTTGTTCCGCTCTGCCTTGATCTCATTTCTCGGGTCCCAACAGCAACCGAACCGGCTAGTAGTTTAGGCAGATAGTATTTTCGGCAACCACAGGGGAGACTAGGCTGACCATTCCTGACTTATTAGCCGTCGTCAACCAGTCATACCCAACCCCCAATGATGCACTACCGTAAGCTCGAACTCGTGGCCTTTTGGATCAGACTCTAACGCCCTAACCCCGAGCTCGTTGTCTTTCCGGTTTAGGTCGGGCGAGATAAACAGTCGCTGATGGTAGTTCACCAACTACTTGTGAGAAATCGATACATCCAAATCTGCACGCATCTATTGGTCTGCACTACCCACACAGACACAACGTTCTCCCCAAAACAACTGAAAGGGCCAACCCGGGTGTCTGACATAGTCACCTCAAGCGAAAAATGAGAACGAGGGTAAGCTGATATTTCCATCTGGTCCGCTTATTGCGTATTACTCAGCTAATGACACAGCTATAGGATATAGCAATGTTGGTTGATTATGGAGCAGATTGCCCTCCTATTAGACAGGAGATGTCCCCTTAAACTGCTGTAATAAGTCAAAAATTAGTCTGAAAACAGCAAGTGGCACCATGCTGCATAAAGGCATGGTAAAACTTGAGCTATTATTGAATAATGTTTCGTTACCCAACAAGATGACGCAGCCTAGTGGATAGAGTTGAGAGGCGGAAACCAAGGCAAGCCCTAATGTGCTCAGGGTCTCGAAAACATGTATTTAGTGGGAATAGCTTAAATCAAGATTAACATTCCTGGCAAAAGAAGCTTTTGTAGGCCCACTCATATACCCCTGGTCCCAGCACTTTGTCCTGCAAAAACGGTGTTTCTAGAGTTTTTTACGATGGGTAAAGCTGTTCCGAATGTTAATTGAAGGTGTGCGCGGCGCTTCGCACCGCGTACTATATTTATCTAACTCCAGAATGGTAAGTTGGACCTCAGGTAAGTTGAAGTAGCTGACCTACTAACCACCATTTCAATTTTTTGGGACATTCAAGAAACCTGCAGTTTGATAATCGGGTTTTCCCGCAATAAGTTAAATGATAATATTGATCAGGAAATCTACAGATATAAATCAACAACACCTATAAATACAGTAAAATAAAAATGCATTTAGCATTAAGTTAAGTATATATCACTGCGTGTCCTAATTCCCCACCCATAAAACCCTTTAACCACCGTTTTTGTAAGAAAATATGCTGGGAGTAGGGATTAATGAGTGGTCCTTCATAAGCTACAGTAGCCGCCGAAGACCATGCAACGCTAATTATGAAATTTGCCTGGCCACTTTGGCATATATTTGAAAACATTATTGTGATTTATTCAGTTTATTGAATTCTGCAAAAGCCTTTTACTAAGTTAAATCGTCATTTTAGTTAGGTTTATTAAGAGAAATAACCATTAGTTTTAGGGAAATTGGAAGTAGCCTCATATGGAAGGAATTTCCTATGCTATTACGAAAGAGACAACCAAACTGCACATCAATGTTTATAATACCAAAAATGAACTCCAAAATAAATAAAGTAGTTATGGAGGATATCCCTTCCAGAACTGGAAAAGTTTATACAAAATTGTTCAGATTGAAGTGAAGCCAAGTTAAAGGAACCAAATTTGTTTGCAGTAATATTGAACACTTGTGTTTAAGAAATTAGGTTTAGCTATCCTGTTAAGTTTTAATGCGCAAAATGGAATAACAGAAGAGTGTTTGTTTGAATGCAGCAATGAACCTCAAATGTCCTTCAATAAAAACTAAATGTCTAACATGTTTTCGTAAATTTAACACAAATAATGCCTCATTATATGTAAGTCGTGCAGAAAAATAGTTTTTTGTTTACTTTACATTCCCCTTTTACCTTATTTAGAAACGGAAAAGACGAAGGAATAATAAGTATTTCAAAAAATGGCCATTTTTTTAATTCGCCAGTATATATCTGAAAGTGGAACTAATCTACTCATGCGGAAAGTAAATCATTATACAGCGAAAAGACAGTTCTTTTATTTCTAGTCAATAAATCATTATACAGAGAAAAGACAGTTCTTTTATTTCTAGTCAAATTGAATCGTTTGTCTTCAGAAAACGTAAAGAAATTCTCAAAATTCTCAAATTTCATTGTGACATTACGTTGGAGAAATTTAATAAACACAGAAGTTTGTCAGCCGAAGATCTAATCAAAGTAATTTCTAAAAGATAACCTTTTATGAAAAGTTTTTTGTGAATCTTATGAATAGAAGTTTCAGAGTTATACTGCTGACATGATTTACTTTTGACAATGTAGTTTGCTGTTTCGAAGCATTTTTACAAAGAAGCAATATGGTCATCATTCTAAGAACTAATATCCAAAAACACTTTTTTTCGGTAAATACTCTTTATACATACCGTATTTTAAAGGTTTTGGTGCATAAGTCGAACAGATGCGCAAATCAGTGAAGATAGTAAAAACGAGCAATTTGATGACACACATTTTTCGATGACATTCAATAAATACGTAATTGGTAAGAACAGACTTTACAGAATATTTTGACTAAAGAAAAATTCTTTTATTATATAGAAAGTGGTTGCTTCATGTTTTCAACTTAACACAATATCTAAATTTATTGTTCTAATTTAGAGCTCTTTTTTACGTCTCTTGAACCACGGCTTTATCGAGAAAATTTTATATTCCTTTACGAACACTTAGTAATTCCTATAGTTATTTTAAGTACCTAATCAGCATTATGCTGTTCATTATTATTTCTATGTTTTCCTAAATACATTCACACTGGTATTGGAGTAATGATCAAACTTATAAAAATTCAGAAAAATTACGTGGTCAACGGTGACCACTGTACTGTTGCCATAGTCCTTGTTGAGATCAAGCGGTAGCGTTGATTTCAAATGGGCGTCACCTCTGACTTATATTAGCGTCAGAAATAGTATCAATACTACTATGAAGAATTTGCATTGATAGGTTTTAATAGTAGAAATGGTAGTAGGAATGGTTGTAGCCGTATCAGTCTTGGCCTCCTTGAGCCTGTCTTGACACCGACTGAAGGTGAGTGAGGGTAGGTAGTACGGTTGTAACCATGCAAAGTCTACTGTCATTTAAGGCCGTGGTTTTGACTTGCATCGGAGAGAGCGGCCAACGCCGGATCCAGTCTGTTCTTCTTTATCCATGGTGATGGTTAGATTTGCACTAACTACGCCTGCTATCACTTTAAATTCAACCTCAGTGACCAGTCACCATCACTGCACCAACCTGTTGGTGCGTGTTGTGAACTTCACCGAAATCTGTAGTCGAACACTCCATCTCCGGGTTATAATTGATCAAAAGAGAAAGTCTCGTTGATGGAAACCACGAAAAATGAAAGGTTCCCCGCGGTCTTGTGCTAAGAAGTGGGCGAACGTAATCGTCAGTATAACCTTATACATATGCACGTGGATTTTATGCCGAGTTTCGGAGTATTCATGAGATATCAGTACAAAGACTAGACTTCTAAAGGAAACTACCCTTTTTGCTTGTGACCTTGTTATCATGGTTTCTAGAAGACCGAAAAGTGCACCACACCTTCGCTCATAAAACTCTCAAGGTTGCCTCGCTGTCATCTAACAGAAAGCAAGTTTGCTTGCGCAAGCTGGAAGAGCTAGTAATTTGCTGACTCACACACATAAAGGGTACCGTAAATTTCTACTTAGCGTCATCCATACTTTGACTGGTAAATTAAATAAAAAACATATTCTGCATACAAAAGGGCCACTGTACGGAGCAAAAAAGTATGATGCAAAATGCCTTAGGCATCTAGAATGGGTAATATCAACCTATATTAGGTCACATACTCTAAATGACTGACGAGGACTACTGAATCAGAAGTGGCCATTCCCTTTTGATTATAGAAGGTTGTTTCAACATACATTTCTTGGTACTGAGCAAATGCCTGCAGGGGCTTTCAATAGAGGTAGGGCAAGCATATCCTACGGAGCGCCGGTTGATCGACAAAACCAACGATAGGATGGCCAGACTAGCAGGGCTCGACATTTGGTCGTCCACGGGCGCACTAAACTAAGCCATAGAATTAAACCCCTCACAAGACTTGTGTCCGCTCCAAGTGGGCGAAAGAGGTTACGCAGGGCGGACAGCCGACACCTACGAGGGAAGAAGGTGACAGCGATCGAGAGTCCCATGACCAACGTGGCACGCTTTCTCAAGCAGGCCCCCGTGGGGCCGGGAACGCTCCGAAAGAAGACCAATAATCTATCAGTCCACCGGCTGACGAGGGGGAGGTCAACGAGCACGCTAACGTGATGTCAACCACATCAGTTGCGAAGGGGATGCAGGGGGCGCGAGCCCGTCATTGTTTGATAGTGGGGAGGCCACAAACAAACGGGCGAACGAACGCACCTGCACTGGCAACGGTTACAGTACGAGGCTGGCCGCGAGGCACACTAATTCAAGGCCTGTGGAGGAGTAAGCCCAAATCTATAAGGATGAAAAGGGGTGTGTTTTGCCATGCCAGTATAAATATAACTTGGTCCAAGAACTTGCCCCCTTTTCTTCGTCTTATTTTTCTTCCTCATCTTCCCTTCGGGAGATGATGAAAGTTATGTATGTGTGCATAATATGTTTACATGTGTTGTGTCCGCTTCGACTTTTTTTAATTAAACATAAGGTAGGAAAAGGTCTTCTGCAGAAGACCATTTCGTGTCTGTATTTTCTGGATTAATATATTGCCCCACGGTAGTCAGATTTTGAATCTGACTTAACTGACTTCTTAAATCAAACGAACGTCAATCGATATAATTGATGTTTCTTGAGTACCTGTTCCCACAACCATCTTCAAGGTATACTTCATCTCTGTTTCGGTAAATAACGTGCTTTTGAACATCCTGCCTGTGTAGGTTTTACGCGAATTAAATACCATCTTTCAAGTGAACGTTTATTTTTCCTAATCGATCGTCAAAGCCCGAAAACCCTCAATGTGAGACAAAAATTGTTAAAAAGGGTTCAAACTAGATCGAATACGCGGACGAGCTTCCTTTTATCCAGATAATTAATTGGATCATATTTATAGGCTAAATGCAAATAAGAAATCTAATCGCTGACAGAGCTGAACGGTGACTTGAGATTAATGTGTTCTAATTAGCTGCCTTTATAGGATTTTTCGCTGACGAGTGTTTAGCAACTCCATCTTTTTGCAAGGTAATAGCAAGTACAAAGTAGACCAATATACTTCAAACTAAACATCTCTTACAAATATTGATACTTTGTTTCGCCTAAAAGGAAAACTCTCATGCATACTTTGGAGCTCCTTTCGATATTTCTGCTTGTCACTAGGCTTCATTATGCCCCGTTTGTACGCACTAAAGTTCTGCCATAAAAATTAGGCACAAACTACTAAGGCTGAACCCGTTCTGTGCTTAAAATAAGTAATAGCAGACACCAGAGCGTAGAAAAGTATTCACTATGCGGTGGAAAGGTAGTCGTGTTGCTTGATATTGGACCAGTGTGTGTGCTTTGTCATGTAATATCCTAATGTGGGTGCAATAGCATACAGATTCAATTTAGGCTTTGTGAGAGCACTCAAGTAGACGGATTTAAAAATCGTTTTTCCAAGGTAAAATCAATCTCTCAGGTTTTCTGAAAATAACATGGTAACGCGTGTTTTACTTCAGTTTTTTATATGCGGACAAAAACCAATTTTCACGAAAGCTGTTCGATTAGGCTTTATGTCCATCAGCATACGACTATGTAAAAATGTGGTTTAAGACAATTATGTATCAAACCAGAGATAATTTCTGTGTAATCTTTGCGGTCAACTACTTCAAAAGCACTAACAGATTTTAGGCATATATGAAGTTATTGGAAGTTCTGTTGTATCCAGATGACTTATTTGGTCATATTTGTAAAGCATGCCAAGCATACACTTGGTCGGCTAACTGATGAAATCCAAGGATTTTTAGCAGAAACCCCGGTTATGCAAACGCAGCTCAAGCTGCGGCACCCAAAGTCTTCCAGTAATAAAGAAAGGGCCGTCCTTAAAAAATAGGGCACATGGCAATTTATCAAGAAATATTACGTTTTTAAGAAATATCTGCTTTCCTAGCAAAAGGGAAAATTCCGAAAAAGCAAAAATCTGGTATACTATGAAAACTAAAGTTTTATATTTAGAAAAAGCCTGTTTACGCAGAAACACCGAGCGAAAAAAGCAGCACAAGTAGAATAACGCTGGAATATAATCGTTGAATTAAATTTTGGAATATATATGCTTTCATATAAGGTAACGTATGGCTGTAACGTATGGCTGTTTCCGAAGAGCCAAAAGTTTGAGTATGTATTCTAACATGGTTTCGCGAGAATCGTTAGTTGTTTCTTCCGTTTATACCTTCCTTGAGTTACTTTGGAGTAAGGCAGTCAGTTTTCACTTGATTGTACCGATTGGGAGGTCACAGGAGTATGATATTTCGTAAGCATTCATGCTGGTCAGCTGCTGATAAATTTAACTCGAATTGTCATGTTTAATCGTAAACATACCAGATTTTTCACACAAAGAAATATTTGCATCCGCCACATTTCTTTGTAAGTATTTTAGGGTTTCGAGTACGATGACGTTCAGCTTTCTTTTGAAATGGTGATAAACACTTTACGATTTTCATTGACTTCAATCAATTAGCCATAAAAAAGATTATATTCTACATGCTCACCAACACGTTCAAAACGTTTAAGTTAGCCCTTAAAAGTATTTACCTAAATAACGAGTTTTTAAACATCTTTTCTTATGTGGCTTCCTGTTTGAGTCAAGGTTTTAGAATCACCCCAACATGTTAACTCACTGTCTAGAAAAAAAATGTCTACAATAAAAGCCGCGAATGAAGATTTATTTAAAAACGCTCTATAACTAATTAGCTTTTGACTAAACCCTTCAATTAGATCTTTTGGTGTCGAATATCTGTGTATTTTACCTTTGTTGAAGATTAAGTGAAGATCAAAACTGGAAATTTTGAGCTGTTTATTGAGTTCCATAAAAAGTTCGCCTACACTTTGTGCCAAAAATGAAAGAACTCACTTTTGTATGCATACTGGAGCTGTTTTCTATTGTATTCGTTTACTTACAGGCTTAGTTCTGGATAACAGAGGCAGAGCAGAGTGGCTGAATATGGAGGACAATTTTAAAATAATATAATAATCTTCGGTCCGTTCCGTTTCAAGTTTTTGTATTCAGTGACTCAGCTCTATAAATAGAAAATTGTTGGACATATTTTGCACACGGCTTGACAGAGAAAAGTTATGGTATGCCTCAGCTGCTTGTATATTTGTTTGTTTACGGTCGTTATTTTCGGTGGGGTACAACTATTACAGCCTTATGAGTTTATTACTTAATTTTATGGCACAAAACTAGGATAATTTGCAGAATAACATTTTTTAAACTTAATTCTGTCTTCTTTTCTTGACAGTAATGCATTAAGAATTCATGTTGGCAAACATATGTTTTCGGCAATTTATCAGCGTGCCAGTACAATGCAAGGACAGAAATGGTCAGTTATAGGTAGTGTCGTCCTTAAATGATTCGCGGGGTAGGGGGTTGGGGTTGAATTAATCATCGTGGTTTTCTCTCGTTTCACGTATGCGGGTTATAGCCTGCTGGTGGCGTTGGGTCCGGCAAGCAGAGAAGAGGAGGGAGGAAGGGGTGGTCTCAGTTTCGGCGTGCGTAGTTGGTGGAGACGTATGTCCTGCCAACACGGTATTTACTGCGGTAGTTGGCCAGGGTAAGCAGACTGCGGCCCACCCCCTACCCCGCAAACCATCTAAGAACGACACTACCTATAACTGACCATTTCTGTCCTTGCATTGTATTGGTCCGCTGATGAATTGCCGAAAACACGTGTTTGCCAACATGAATTCCCAATTGTAAAATGGGATATTTGCGAAATAATGCATTATCTCATAATTTCACCTAACTGAATGTCGTGAACGCAAAATAAAATCATCTGTTCCCTGAACAGAGATAATTAAGAGTTTCTGCTTTTTATTGATGTTCTTTTATCGCACAAGCACGAAGTTTTTTCCTAAGCGTTTAATAGCATAGGAACTATCTTGGTTATAAACAAACGTGGCCCTACTTCGCCCCTATTTGCCTCCGGTATACCGTTTTTGAACTGAACTCTTTTCTATAAAACTGCATATTACGTCTAGAGTCAACTCAATGAATAAAATAAACAAACACAAATATCCGTTAAATCCGTCAATCAAATGTTGATCTTCACATTTCATTCGATATACAATCTACTGCAAATCCTAATCGATGAAGGAGTTAAATGTCCACCCTGAAGATCCAAAATGCATACACCTTATAGAGTAGACTGCCACTGACGAGCCTTTGCGCACTTCATCTATTTACAACGCGACAACGGACAACTACGAAGTGGAAAATTACACTTACCGGTGAAAATGTCTGTCAAATATTGATCGTTTACTTTGTCACAGATGAAAAGACTCACCTGTAACCTTGGATTCAATTCCGACAGTTTTTCTTGCCATTTAACTTCGTTTTCTGACACTGAAATTTTGCCATATAAATGATCAAATACAACATAATCCGCCGTTGCATGTTTTGATTACACAATAGCGCAAACTGGAGCAAACACAAAATGTGTTTTACCAAAGGAGAAAAAGGTAAACGTGTTGCTTGGTATTCAATCTCTCTGCTCCTATCCCAGGTAAATGCCTGTTAGCGTTATCACTGCTCTTTGAGAATAATATTACACAGATTTATAAATTCACTTTTTGTCCTTTTGCCGGCTTACACAAACAAAATATACCCATCCTTACCTTTGGAATCAATTTAATTATCGTTAGAGGTATGTACAGTAAGCAACACACATGATAAAAGGTTGAGGATTTGGGGATTTACCGCGAACTTGAGGTCGTTTATCAAGTTCATTGGGTTGGCTTGAGGTGTAAAATGCCGTTTACTAGAATTGCTCAGTAAAGTTGGAGAGAAAAAAGGCGGAAATGGGCGAAATCCAACCTTTTTTGATTCCCAAGAAATTTCCTATGCTATTGAGCGCTGCGAAGAAAAGATTATTGTTTCTGCGTGCTGAAGTATAAAAATTCATTCATAAACAGCAGGAACTGTTTACTTATATACGTTCACAACAGAGAAGATTTTGTTTTGCGGCCATGAAATTAAAATTAGTGTACGTACGAGATACAGCACTACAGTAGAGAAATGATCGGTGAATTTAGTTAACAAATGTTTGCCCTACAAATCTGCTGTGTTTTGTGCCCTGTAGATAAGTAATAAACTTACAAGAGACCAAAATGTATTTTACTACGCCGAAATTAGTAGGCCTATTTGACTTTACATGAACTATCTTGGAATGTCATAGGTTTTCTAATTAACCTCGTTAACTAACTCCATCCAAATTTTGTCAACATATAGACGAAAATCAATAAATATAAAAACTTCGAGCAGAACAGACAAAGATAAGATAAGGCGTGGAAGGCCAGTGTATTATAAATAATTTAATTGAGTGCAGGAGGAGTAAAATGTCAGTAATGTGTAATTGACTCCCAGCCGAGTGTATTTTAGACATGAGTGGGCGGAGTCCAGAGTCGCATTAGGGCGGTAAAGTTGCCGAGTCCGGATGTCTGCAACGAGCAGTGAGGTCGCTGCCTCCGGGAGTTTCTGAGCGTAGGTCGTCATCGTAGTAAGATCCTTTGTGAATCGGCCTTGGGAAGTTATTGGCCAGTAAGGGCAGACAGAGGGTGAACACACGTCTGTGACCTTAACCTGCCTTTGATACGCTCTGGTACGCACGTGCTTAGTCGGCACGAGGCACAGACGCCTGCCCCAGAGGTGTGCGAGGAAAGCATGGCTTAGAAGACAAGGTCGCTACCCGCCCTCCGATTTCGCCAACATTCTGCCTGTTGGCCTTAAGTATACTAAACTAAACAGGCATTTTTCCTTAGTAAAGGGCTTTCTATGGATCAAATCCACCCATTAGATCAAAATAACATGACTCAAACAACCAAATCGAATTTCGACCATGACTTTGGATGAATTACTTCACCTACTGTATGCATCATTCATTTGACCCTAATTTTAAAAATCCGGCGTCCTAAGCGGGATTGGCCAATGGTCTAGCCAACTGAGCTTCGGGTCGATAATCGTTTCAATTTGATCATCCGTGTTAGATGTTGCCGTGATCATTGTTCGGTCACCTGGCTCACCGGTGCTTACGTTGAACAAAAAGCGCTCGATCGCGCACTGCCCAAGTGGTTGACATCTTGTTAATAATATCAAATTGCTTCTGTCCGTCTGGCCTTAGATGAAAACTATGATATTAGGAATTGTTCAGGCCTCTTCGACGTTTTTTTTTCGCGAAGAAGAAGTGGTATCCAAAGCTCTATTTTTGTGATCTATGCAGGTTTGATATAGGTCTATGGGCGAATTTGTTCTATGGGGTCAAGGCTTCCGTCAACAGTGCGCTTGAGGCCCGTTTCTCAAATCTTCCTCTTTCTGTTACTTTTTCACTCGAAGACTATTCCCTGTATCTTCCTCAAATAGAGAATTTGAATGATCATTCAATTGGCCTCCTTCCCTCAGGCAAAAGGTTATTCTTTTTGCTATGACCTGATAATCACTCAAATCGGAGCAGAAAAACGATAATAATAATTACAATGGGTTGAGAACGAAGTCAATCTTTGTATCGATCTGTAGCCAGCATAGAGAGTACTGCGTGGTCACCTCTAGACTGGGGTCACTAATCGTTGCAAAACTAAAACCAACTTTACTTTTCGTTTGAGCTACTGCAGCTGCTACTGCGACTTTATTTCAGAAGCTGGACACCTGCACGAGCTTGAAAGTTCACAATAATAAACCATTATTCCTGCTTCCTCAGTGGCCACTTGCCCTCTAAACCACACAAGCCAGTATTACGCTCTATATCTTGCTTCACACTAAATCGTTCGCAATACTTCTTTGAGGCATTTAAATGAGCATTTTATGGGTTCCCGCCCTTCAAAAAATTGAGTCAATGCCTCGTGACATTAGAGCTGAGCACTAAGTTTGACCTTGACTCCTGAAGTCGCGGCTAAGTAGGCGATGCTACCATAGCTCTCCTGATATCATGCAAAGACTGTTGCGCTTGATTAAACAGATCTTATTTTGCAGGTAGCATGTGACCGATGTGATCCGGTGGGTTCACATACGCTCGGTGAGACTTCGCAAGGTCTTTCACGTGAAGCACCCATGACAACACGAGCATAAGTCTTCTTCAGAAGCTTTGCTGGAGACTTATACAACTGAAAATATTCCCATGTTTGATTTGGCAAGTTTATCTGGCAAACATGTTTTCAGCAATTCATCATAAGGTCAGTGCAATTGCAGGGATAATGAAAATTTTACAATTGGACAGGGTTAATAAGGATCCTTTGATTATAATTCACCGTTTGCAAGCCGCCCACATTGCGAGGTTGGCGCGTTGAGGTCCCTGTGCTGGGGAGGGAGGGGGGAGTGGGAAGGAGAGGAGATTAAGATGGGTTGTGAGCGTTGTTCATGGGTCCGCTAGGTGGAGTGATAATTAATATTACTGGCACGGACTAAAAGACTGTCACTAGGGTGTGGGGGAGATATGTGATCACCACCTGCGGTCGGCGTCAGCCACGGAAGTGAAGGGGCTTGCGTTAACGTCTTCTGACAGCACAACATTGGTTTCGCTATCCATATAGTTACTGCCTCGATTGTCGCTAGCACTCGTTGGAGAATACCCTCGGAGAAGTTGAATGGTGTCAGGTAGACAACATGGAGGGCTTCAATAGTATCGACTCGGCTAGCGGATCCAGAAGTTTGCTATCAGAAGACGCTAACATAAGCCCCTACACTTCCATGGCTGACGCCGACCGCAGGTGGTGATCACATATCGCCCCCACACCCTAGTGACAGTCTTTTAGTCCATGCAAGTAACATTAATTATCACTCCACCTATCGGACCCATGACCAACGCTCACAACCCATCTTAATCTCCTCTCCTTCCCACTCCCCCCTCCCTCCCCAGCACAGGGACCTCAACACGCTAACCTCGCAATGTGGGTGGCTTGCAAACGGTGAATTATAATTAAAGGACCCCTTTTAACCCCGTCCAATCGTACAATTTTCATTATCCCTGCAATTGTACTGACTTAATGATGACTAAGTCTAATTTTACTAAGTTGACTAAGCCTAAGTTGATTATAACGGTAATAAATTGATTGCTTGTCACCCTGTACCTTCCCCTTCCATATAAATGTAATGGCCCGAAGAGAATTTATCGAAGGTATACGTATGCTCGCCAACTGTCCTTCTGAATTATCGATTGGGGATTTTCGCAACTTTAAAACATGTGTTTGCCGAATAAACTTTCCAAAACTGAAAAAAACTATTACAAGGTCATTTTCAAGGGGGTTTTCGCACCAACGTCGCCCTCGGCCACCAGTTGCATACCCAGGAATGCGAGCCAAACGAGGAACGAGGGAGAGGGGTCCTACAGGAGTAAAAACTGATTTTCTACATTGACAGCCAGGTGTACGCGTAAGTATATTGCGAGAAGTCACCAGTTATCGAAGGGTATTAAGGCTATTAAGGTTTAAGCCTAATGGCTGTGATCTACCGGGCACACTTCCTCAGGAGAAAAGAGAGAAGTCTTGGGAAGGCCAGAGTAGTAGGGAGAGCATATTCTGTACAGGATAAGTGGAAGGATAGGCAGTAGGAAATTGACTACCAGACAACTACACAATCGCAAGCCAGCGGACGGCGTCTTAGGTGAGGTCTGCTTGGCAGCCGTCACATGAGGGCCTTTGTGAGTCCGTCTGTGATTGGCTGTTACAAAGACCGGAAAACAGCGAGCGTTCCAAAAGTGCACTTCGTCTTGAGCTAGTCACTACAATTATCGCATAACGCGTCAGCTCTTAACTTCCGAGGAAGTACCAAGCTTGATAAGCTCATCAATGGCCTGGCGAACTTTACTTGTGCGCGTATAGCCGACATTCCCAGCTATGCCCAAAGGAAGTCGCTTATTGATGAATCGGTTAATCAAATT
The DNA here is from genome assembly GCA_036362985.1 of Ligula intestinalis. Lineage (NCBI taxonomy): Eukaryota > Metazoa > Platyhelminthes > Cestoda > Diphyllobothriidea > Diphyllobothriidae > Ligula > Ligula intestinalis. The sequence continues at coordinate 18,455,718 of JAYGXS010000006.1, read as the reverse complement.
CCTAAGGTTGAAATTGCCATAGACTTGAAATAGGACAGATTGTTTCTTACAGGTAGCTGCATACTGACCTGAAGATGGGAAGACATGAGCAAGTGGTACAATGAGTCGATGGATAAGACGTTCGATCGGATGAGCGACAGGTTTAGGTTTAGTTGTCCCCGATGGGGGGACCCCTTGGTGACTCTGTAACGCCTTCCACCCCCTGCATTATGCCACACACGAGGTCACGTGATTACAGTTCTCAGTCTACCTTCAGGACAGCCCAAAACCTCGCGCAGTCAATAATACGCACGCATTTGTAGGCCGACACCAATCCGTCGGGCCAATCATCTTCAGGACCAACTCACACAAAGACCGCTGCCTAGGCGTTTGTAACGATTCCCACGCTCAAAAATTTCGGATGCCGTCCCGCTCGGAAGCCGATGCAAGCTCGCCAGAAAGTCGACTTTATCCTACCTATTCTCCACTTCCTCTGTACAGAATACACTACTCCTTCCACTTGGCGTCTCATTCCTACATTTCCTCTACTTTGCAGAGCCTGGCTTGTTAACTCAACCCACTGCAATACCTCAACTGCGGTTGGTTAACGATGACACGCAGACAAAGGACGCCATTATAGTCGCTCTGGTCGTTCTAAGCTCCTTCCCCATCAAAAGTATTGATTGATTGATTGATTGATCGCCTGTGTAGGCTGTAAAGTGAAGCTCGAAAGCGAACAGGTGGGTTGCAGGAAGCATTTCAGAAGGAGAAAATGCGATCGTTGAGACAAGAGGTTTCTTAGCCTGACGATTCAGATTTTCTTTCGAACCCATCCTCAGATACAGTCGCATAACAAGGTTATAGAAGCACAGGAAGCGCAGCATTTATAATCTCGACGCGAATGGCCGAGTACGCAGGTGTGGTGGGGAGGAAAGACGCTAGCTCTCAGGTTGCAGCTACCTCGACGGGACCCGGCTATGCTTTTCGGTTTAATGAGGCTAGGTGTGGTCGAAAGTGGATGTTTCCGGATAATTCGCCTAATTTCCTACGCTAGTTACCAGCACAGATCAAAACTACTTGCTTATGCGGCGCGTTGTGCTATAAAAACATTCCACTATATAGCAAGAAAACATTAACAACAAGTCGCTCCTGGGGTCGCAAACGAATCTAGTTTTTTTTTCAATTAAAATCAGGTGACGGTCGTGTGAGCAGCCTGTGCATTGGAAGTGTTTTGCTGAGTAAAGTTCAGGAACGATACTGCAAGGGTGCATACTAAAAGGGAGTAAGACTTCAGCACGCTTTCAGCATACGCTAGTCATGGGTTCCTGTTAGCGGCTTGTGCACTTTATATCAATAGAGGCTGTTTTGAGGCAATTCTGATCTGGAGTTGCGGTGAGGTACAGACGATACAAGCCAGTACAGACAGTAGATGACCTTACCCATACGAAAGCATGGGCGAACTTGGAATGTGTAATTATTTGGTCTTGTTACTTTGATCCGCAGAAAAGCTTTGAGTAAATAGGACTGAATGCTATGTTCAGTTTATTTAAGGGAAATAGACAAAATTTTGGCGACATTGGAGGTTGCTGGATATCGAAGAAAGTTCCAATGCTAATTAGTGCTACAGACCCATTTTTTATTTTTATGCGCTGTGTTGTGCTGTAGGAGAACACCAATATAAACAAGAGAAATAGTCCTCCCAGAACTGAAAAATCCAGTCATAGGTTAATTAAAATCAGTGAAGCAACGTTAAAGGAATCACATTGCTTTTTAGAAACAAGGTAAAATTTCAGCTTTAGAAACTATTGTTCGCCAAGCTCTGAAGTTTTCCGTTAAAAAACGCAGTAAAAGAGCTCTGAGCATATGGTTCTACCGCATCGACGATTTGGGACCGTAAACAAAATCAATATATTTTGTCGTGTAGATGGATCTAGAAAGGAATCTGGTTTAATCTAAAGTATGAGGCAAGATACGTTTTTATACAATATAGTTTCCGCTAGGGCGTAAATTAGAAACGGGACAGATAGATGATTAGCAGTTTTTGTAAATTCTAGAGTTTTTCACACTTGGGTCAACTCAAATTAAGCAAATCTGCCAAACCAACTTAATAATTAAGTCAGCCTAGCAGTCATTCTGGTGGATTCTAGATGATTGCTTAGGAAATCCTGCTTGGGCAGTCAACTTTCTCCCGTATTGGTGGATTCCATATGAGCGAAAAGTTGAGCGGGTAATATCGATCCAAGTGTGATTAAACTCATGGCGTGAAGCGGGCGTTTGTAGCTTAGCGGTAGAGCATTAGCCTCCGGCAAAGGCTTTCTCTGATGCGCGGGTTCAAATCCCGCCAAATGCCTAGAGTTTTTCACACTTGGGTCAACTCAAATTAAGCAAATCTGCCAAACCAACTTAATAATTCTAGGTATACATTCGGCCACTCTTTATACATTTTAAATCTTAGAACGGACTTTATAGTACTCAAATATGATTAAAAATATACCTTAGCATAAAGATAAAATAGAGCTCTTTTATTTTTAGTCAACATTACGTTTATTTTCAGGTGGGTTAACGCATTGGTCAAACAGCTATATTATCACCTTGACTTTACCTTGGAAATGTTGTAGTGTTATCCAAAAGCCGAGATATCACCGCCCCATTATGCCTTGTGTGAATACCCAAAGAAGAACACAACAAGAAGAGCGCAAAAGTCGAACTCTTTTAGCAAGCATAATACAGCGTACTTATGGCAAGCAGAGCATACAGAGTGGACCAATAAGACTGTGGCCTCAAGAGAGGGATAATGTGCCGAGTGGCTTTCGGGCTGAACAGGGCGATAGGGCAGAACACTAATCACGGACAGCGTCTTGATCGATCTCATCACTCGCGCGGCTTGTACCGATCGATAGTGCATCGTTGGACAAGTAATTAGGATAGGGCGATAGCCGGTTGTTAGGCCTGTCCTTAACAGGAAAAAGGGAGCATATACGGATATTCGTTAGGTGAATAGCTAAGTAAAATGCCTCTTCATATTGTTACATATTACAGCAGTGTTTTTAATTGATCCTACGCAGATTACTTTCAGACCTTTGATATACAAGTTCCATTTACTTGAGAATTAGCTTTGGTGTTTTTGGCTGTTTATAAATATGGTCCACAGGGCCATCTCCATAAGAACTAGTACCAATAAATCGCGTTTTCTGTAAAATATCTTCGGAAATATTTATTTTGGATGTTGTGATATACTCGTCGAACACTATATACATTTATGGAAGAACGTTTAAAAAACGGAAGATCGGTGAAAGTTCATTGTAATTCAAAGTACGATTTGCAACAAGTTGTAATCCAATGCCCAAAATATCTAAAGGGCATTTGACGAAAGGAAATTTCTAATAATATTAAGAGAATGGTATACTTAAAATTTCACCTGAGAGTCATATTTAAATTTGTTGGTCAAATTAATAGTGATTGTTCACTTTTTCTGAACATGAGGCTCCTTCAAAAAGTTGGTATTCCTTAACAAAAATAAGTAAGTTTATATTTTTGAAAGTATGAATTCGCTTAAAGTTGTTCATTATTATTATTCCAACGTTTTTGGACACAAGCTTATGCCGTCTTTGTGTGTGATTATCAGTTTTCTGAAAATTTGGACATTTTACATCAATCAGGGCCTGGACCGTTTGTTCGTCCAACATGCTTATAATCAGGATTCAGCCGTCAAGATGACAAGCAAAATGAATATATTTCGAAGGTTTGGCAGATATGCTTAATTTATTCGACCTCATTTTGGAAAAAAACTGGCTTCATTCGGTGGGATTTGTCCTGTATAGTAGGGAAGGCATTTACGCAGCCCACGCTCTACCAGTTGAGCTACAAATGCCACGCCTTCCACCGTGAGTTTAATCACACTTGAATCGATTTTATCAAAACATTAATGTAATTCGCAGTACTTTGTGCCTCTTGTAGCGACGATGTGAGCGATCATTTGCATTCAATTGAAAAGATCTTGCTTCGGATGCACCGAAGTCCATTTAATTGATGCTTAATTTTTCTGAAGAATTAGAACGGCAGCACTTTCTGACCGGCAGTACCTAACAGAAGGCATGCACGGAATGCGGGGGTGGGGGACTTGTGATGACTCACTGCGTGCAGATGACAATCACGTGGAGGCTCACCGCTGCCTACGAGTGCACATGTAATGGCCGCCTACACCCGTCTGTCAGTCAATCACCTGTCAAGGTCGACTCACATGGGTCTCAATGCGGTGACTCGCCTCAGGCCCGCGCACTCCGCACCAGATCCTCAAGCGCATGGACGTGCGGTCCGACATTCACTTATTCTTGCCTATTCTCCACTCCTTCTGTACACAATAAACTGTTCCTGCCACTCAGCCCTCTTCTTACTTTTCTTCTCCTAAGGAACCCGGCCTGAAGATCGCAGTTGCTAGGGTTTAACTTGCTTAACACCCGGCGATAGACCCACTGAAGAACTGAACCCTTCACTGCGGTCTTATTCAGCAGTAGACTATCAGCTGATCATACACACATCTGGACTTTCAGCCAGTGCCTCTGCTTCCGGTATGGTGCACCACGTAACCTCAGGAAAAGTCCACTGTGGCAAGTATTTAACCACTGTGCACTGTGGTGTGTGTGCAGCCAAGTACACAGTGCACTACCCCAGCTCACACGCTTCCCGTAAGCACTTCAAGCATCGTCTTTGCAGACAAAGATTAGGGAAACTAGCTTTTCTCATTCTGGCTCATTAGATGTCATCAGCCGGTCATACCCAACCTCACCCGAGGCCCTTACCACTTTCTTTGCCGGAACACTACTAGCCGCAGTTCGGTTCTTGGAGGGAGGAGGGGGGGACTGAAGGGTGAGCGCCAAGTTAGGGCGGGACACGTGATCTCCGTAAGCGATCGGTAATAGTTCACCAATGAGGACTGACCGTTACACGCTCCTTGCCGAGCCACCCGCATTGCGGCCTCCTCTCTTCGTCCTTTGGCTTAGCGAGCTTGACGCTAATCATTGCGGCCCATTTACTGATTGGCTGCAGGACGCCATCGGAGCCCGCAATCCTGCACAGAGGCATAGAGTGCACACACCTACTGGCTTGTTTACTGTGAGAACCCCCTTTCTGCAGAGCCTTTTGTTAGCTCCTTTCCTGCAGTACACTGTCAAACCTTATCCGTGGTACCTGACTTCTGACTTGGGGGAACCATCCGTAGTCGACGGTCACTCTTTCGACAGACGCATGAGCGGTGACTTGTGTGTGAAAAATATTTTTATGCGATAGAAGACTTACGATGCACCTACCGCACCGTCTATTCCTTCACACACCCGAGCCCCATGTCATGACAGAGCCAAGAAAGACCAGAGATAGAAGAGAGCGCAGTTAGCTGGCATGGCGTAGTCTGAGCTTAAGGGTATCCTCATGATCCACAGTAAACACTTGACTGGGATTTTATCACAAAAAGCTACAAGCAGCGGCAGCTCGCAAAGCCTGAGTCGGTGAACCACTATGTAGTAACCCTGTAGCACTTTCCATCCCCGCGTCGTGCCACGCATGAGGTCACGTGATTACAAGTCATGCCCCGCCTGTGGACAGATAATCGCAGTTACCGCAAACTACGCCAATGCTCGATTCCTTGCGGTAGCTAATGTGCACGCATATGAACGCCTGCCTTACCAGGTCTGGCCAATCATCTCCCTGAGGCTGACTCACGCAAAAGCTACCTTGTAGGCGCTTGGGATGATTCCGCATTCTGACATCTCGGATGTCAGCCCTCGCGGCCGGACGCACGCCTGTCTGAATGTCAACTTCCTCCGACCTAATCTCCACTCCCTCTGTACGTAATAAACGATTTCTTCCACCTAGCGTCTCCCTTCATATCCTTCCACAAGGAACAGGGCCTGAAGGTCATAGAGACAAAAGTTCTACCTAATAACTTCATTCATAGCGATAACTACACTAAATCAAAAGCCATTCGGTCACATTCTAACCCTGGTCAGGATTTGTATAGTCCATGACGGCTGCGGCAAAGAGCTCGCATGTAGTTGAGGAACTAAAGGAACAGGAGGCGAAGAATACACTCTCCAATTGCCTGGGAGCTGCCGGCGTTAATTGTTGGTGTGGAAGCGTACGTGTGATGCAGCATTAGCAGAAAGACTGTGTGGTGATGTCTGGGTTGTCATGAAGGTGCATTT
>JAYGXS010000006.1:18423852-18444014 GCA_036362985.1 Ligula intestinalis | reverse complement strand
GCTGGCCCAGTAAATAAGTGCCAGCCGATCCGTGCTTCCACAAAAATCAGACTTCAACTACACGGTTAGATCTTGAATCGGAAGTAAAGGAGAATGCTGCCATGACCACGTCAAGGAAGTGCCAGTGCAGTCTGTCTCTCATCAGGAATAAGTATATCATCTCAGGTGGCAGCGTTAGGCGCGTAGTGTCGGGCTTTGAAAACATACGGGATCTATCGCAGTGGCTTGAGTTAGTAGAGAAAACCGTAGCAGCTACCACCTTCAGTGCCGGTTTCTTATGGGAAGAGCATGAGTGGGACGCTAGTTGGGAGAACTAGTCTATCCTGTTAAGAACTAGTGGAGAATAGGTTGAAAGAAGTTGATAACCGGACGAGGGCCCGTCCGCAGTTGCGAGGGTGGTGTCAAAAGTGTGAGAAGTCGCAGTACGCCCAGCGAGGTCATGTATTAGTGTCAGGAGAATGATGAATCAGACCGGATTGGGGGGAGGCACTGGTACGCGCTTGCAAGCAATCGAGAAAAGCGCGAGGAGGTGAACTTTCAGCACGCGTGGTACATTCGGGCGTGATGATTACTCAGCCATCTGGCCCTCCGGTGTTGGCTTAAGATGACACGGTGATGTACTGCAGCGAACTAGAAGACACATTCGCCGAAATACAATATCTTCAACGCGTATTCCACGAAAACGGCTACCCGTGCAGCTTCGTCAACCAGTGCTTGCGCAAACGAAAGGGGCAACAAAATCCCACTGACCCAAAGTTTGGCAACTAATCCTTCAAGATTGCCACGAGAGGCGAGAGATCCAGCATTGTCACACGCAGTCGGAATTGGGCCAGTACAGCTCTAACCAGAGATCGACCCCGCATCAAGTCGCTCAAACACAAGGCAAATGTCGCTGGATGCAATTTGTCCCCTCTTCGTAGACTAGCCGACGGTAGGAGACGAAAATGCACTTAGCGGCTGATGCGGTGAATAAATGCCAGCTGATCGGTGCCTCCAGTCGCTCCAGTGACCCCCCCTTCTCTCTGGCGTCCCAACGGCCGCGACAAGCTCGCTAAGTAACAGATGCTCCGGCTTAATACGGCAGCCCCTCCTTCCCCAGCCTAGTTACGTTCGCACCTGCAGGCAGCACTATCTTATGCGCATCGACCAGCCGCCTGCCTTGTCACCTATGGGCCCTCGTGGTTATGTAACAATGACTGCCCCTTTGAATGCACGGTTCAGACACAGAAACAAACAGCCAATCATAGGTACTACAGTACTGGTATTGGCCAACCAGTTGGCCAATGACACATTTACTCCTTCACGTGTTCACTTCGAGCGCGCGCAGACTCCGAACTCGCCACCCGTCGGGTGCCTCTGATTACCCCCACAGATTTGTGTACAAGCAACAACTCCTTCTTGGCTTTCCCATATACGGAACTGGGCGTGGTAATTGTAGTGCTCTGAGCACACCCACTGTTATCTCCGGGTGAACAAATTTGGAATTCTCCACACCTCTTTTCCTACGAGACTCCCGTCCGACCTACAAAATGATTGTTTCCACTCTTCCGAAGGCTCTCCCCCTGCCCTTTGTTCACACTTTCACATTACGACCACCCGGACAGGACACGGTGGTGTTGACCCAGTTGTCTGTTCCCCCTTTTGACCCAGTGCCCGCGGCTAATCCGAGAACCGCTTGTCAAGTCACCCATCACCACTGACTTCAAACGCTTGCAACACCCCCGTCTCTTTGCCGGCACAACAATGCCTCTGTTCACGCCCGTCCCCGTCCCCCGCTTTTCGGACTGGTGCATTCAGACCAATGGGAGCCCCCAGGAACTGCCTCCTAGAATCCTATAAAACCAGAGCCATAACCCTTTGACGGACTCCCTTTGCTCCTGACTTGGAATATACATTGTTAAGGTTTGTGTATTTATTGTGTACTATTTCACGAATAGAAGCAAATATACGTGTACTATTTCTCTTCATAGTTCCGTAACACCTCGATAGTTGTTATTACTGGTTTTGGTGTGCGCGTGACTGCTGTATACAGTCAAAGAAGGCAAGGGACTGAACAGTACTTAACACGGATTGGCCGTGCTACCTGGGTATTTGGTCTGACAAACCAGTACTCAACATCGATACGAGTATTTGGCCGGACAAGCCAGTGCTCAACAGGAGTCTTGCATTTGTCTGGATTAAAAGTATTTGACAGTACTTCAACACAGATGCGGAATTGCCGGATCGATAGTGCTGAACAGGATACAGAGTACGTTGGCCAGATTGGCCACATTCAAGATCTGCAACGTTGGCCGGATTGGCAGACCAGGATACCGGCACATTTGGAAAAAATGCCCAAGGAAGAGGGAACAATCAAATTTGGTCAAGGAGAAGCCAAATCCTCGGACGTCCATGGCGGCGCTGGTAAGTCAAGCTCTTGTAGCTTTTCTAGTTTTAAGAATAAGAAAGCTTCAAAGGCCTTAATAATTGCTCAGCTCCATGCGAAATCTGCTAGATGCAGGATAGAGCTAGGTGGACGCGAAGCGAATGAACTTTTTACTATTTAGTCCTACCTTAAAGCGGAATTCACTAGATTAAACGCGAAGGGCCCGCAGTGGGATGTGGAGCTACATAGGTGCTTAGTGGCGATACAAAGACAGGAAACTGAGCTAGATAAACGCGAAGTGGAGCTAGATGAACATGAAGCGGACCTAGAACTTTTGATCCTTAATGCCAAGAGTAAAATGGATCCCGCGAGCGCCAGAATGAAGGGCCTACGTGCGAATGTGGAGATGCCTCAGGTAGATGTGAATTTATATGGGTCAGGTGACGAGGAACTGCCGTCTGCGGATAATGACGTGCGTGCAGACCCGAATTTGGACGGAGATTTCGGTTTCGAGATTGGCGGCATTGGCGAAATGGATGAATTTAAGAAAAAAGAGTCCACTGTATCACGCGAACATAGGCAAAGCAGGGTCGCCAGAGTTTGTTGGCGATGTTCCCGAGGTTGCTTTCATGCTCCCGTGTTTTCGTCGCCCTCATCTGCATTCGTTTCTAGTGATCTACCTAGTATTTCGTTAACTTCGGCTTATTTTGCGCACGTGTGCATTGCTGACACTAAGTTACGTTCGGGTCACGATTACTCCGCCGATTTGGACGGCAGTTCTGATTTTGCCCTTCGTGAGGGCTTACCTCCGCCGACTGTTACGAGTTCTCAACTTTCATCTCCTGTTCTCACTGGTGTATTGGCTGAGCCTGAGTCAGTTGAAATTTGAAAGGCTTTAGCAGTTCAAGACTCAGCACTGTGCGCGGAAGAATTCCACACGAAACTGTCATCTTCGTGGTCACACTTGAACGGACTAAGCCAGGACGAGCTCACCGACTGTAAGGTCGGCACACCCATGGGAACTGCTCTTGGGAAGGTTCGTTGGGTAAAAGACCAGCGCCTGAATAAAGCAGGGAGACCGTTTGCCGTAGAAACATTGCTTGAATGTGCACGTGACAGAATATTGCAGCACGCTGTCGATCACCATGTTGCCTACGGAGAGAGTGATGGGACGGAGCACATTAAACCGTTTTACGACTCCAAGTTCTCGGACACTTCGGCAACGACCGAGAGCCGCTCATTAGAGAATGCACATGCACTGGCTATTGCGCGGTAACCAGACTGTTCACAAAAGGGTGGCCAAGAATGTCGCACCGATCAGGTCACTTGGTTGACCTGAACAAGTTATTGGTATCCAGTGGGACAGGAGCAAGACCATCCTAAGTCCAGCTCCAGATTTTCGGAACACCCTCCAGTCTGCACAGAAGCGGGACTGGTCTTGGTGTCGGGGAGCCAGCGCACAACAGTCGTTGAAGCAAGCCCAGGTCGAAGGTGCTCAAATAAAACCACTTACATCGAAGAGTTTGGTATGGAAGCGAGAGAACTGGGGGCTGCTCAGCACTGACGATTTAATTAAGCAATACCACGTGAGCCAGGAACCAGCACGTTATTTGGCGGGTGTTTTTTGGTGTTGCAGGATGAAAGAATACTTCCCCACAGTAACACTAGGTACTACATGGCTTCGAGCGTCTCTAGAGCTGAGAGTGCGCGATGTGACCACTGGGGATCACTAGATGATGCTAAGGTGGTTAGTTACGGTCCGTATAGAGAAGAATGGCGGGCGGCTTCCAGAAAGGGGACGTTAGAAGGAACTTTCTTAGAGCTCGGCTGCTAGAGGGTGATTGAGAATGAGAAAGAGTAATTTGAGAATGGCAGGCGGTTTTGTGAAAAGACATGTTCGTAAAATTCGCTTATTAGAGGATAGGCAGTATAAGGAGAGTAAAAGACTTGGTGCTGGTGACACGAGCAGCTATAAACTATTTTCACTAGCGACTTGTTACGTCCTTTGCATGAGCTGAGTGTAGGTGAATTAACAGAGCCGATGTGGACGGTACGTGGAGAATTGGCAGGTGGTGTTATTTCCGGCTGAACAAGTTTGCAATTCTCCACACCTCTTTTCCTACGAGACTCCCGTCCGACCTACAAAATGATTGTTTACACTCTTCCGAATGCTCTCCCCCTGCCCTTTGTTCACACTTTTACATAACGACCACCCGGACAGGACACGGCGTTGTTGACCCAGCTGTCTGTTCCCCCCTTTTGACCCAGTGCCAGCGGCTAATCCGAGAACCGCTTGTCAAGTCACCCATCCCCACTGACTTCAAACACTTGCAACACCCCCCGTCTCTTTGCCGGCACAACAATGCCTCTGTTCACGTCTGTCCCCCCCCGCTTTTCGGACTGGTGCATTCAGACCAATGGGAGCCCCAGGAACTGCCTCCTGGAATCCTATAAAACCAGAGCCATAACCCTTTGACGGACACCCTTTGGTCCTGACCTGGAATATCCATTGTTAAGGTTTGTGTATTTATTGTGTACTATTTCTCTTAATAGTACCGTACCACCTTCATAGTTGTTATCACTGGTTTTTTGCGTACGCGTGACTGATGGATACAGTCGGAGAAGGCAAGGGACGAAACATTCACGGCTTAGATTTTCTTCAGGACTCGAAGTCAGGGTGAGTTCTTGCATCTGGCGTAACGTTATAGCAGCTGTTCCAATTCTTCCTTTTTCTGGCCTCCCAATCCCCCGTAGGTTTGACTTAGCGGTTGCTTCTCTTTCTGGCTAACCGATAGCACCTGCTCCAGTGTCTCCTGCATCCTCTGCCGAGAAAAGCCCGCTGACAGGCGGCCGCCAGGGTTGACTTCACCTTATTCTGCTTCACTTCTGAGTTCCTAAGCGAAGCGGGACTTAATTCTTCTTCTGCCAGATGGGCGAAGTCCATTTGCTCTTCACATTCTCCGTCGCAACCGTGAAAGCATAAAGCCCGTGGTGCAATGGTAGAGTGGCATACTCAGTGACCAAAGGTCTGGCTTCGAGATTGGATATGACTAGCTGATTACGGCTAACAAGCCAGAAATGACAATTCTGGTCTCTCTTTGTTTTTGTCGGATCTATTCCATCTTATCCTCATAGTTGCTATGTGACTGCCTACGCGGGCTCTAATTGTGAGCTCTGAAGCGAAGCGTAACTTAATTGTTCTTCTTCCAGATCGGCGAAGCCCATATATTATTATATTATATCTAGCCGGTATCGATCTCGTCTACTCTACTATTTTTCCACCCAAATGAACCGTTGTTGTTGTTGCGCCCAGTGGTAATGAGACTGGAAACAGTGATTGACATGAGGCGCAAACGCCCTTCTAGCGCTAACTGGGTGCTAATAAAATACTTATACTATACACATGGGGGACGGGTAGGCGTAGACTTGAAAATAATACTTCTTCGATTACAAAAAATCATTGAAATTTCTCCTTGTGTCTTTGACTGCGTAAACAAATTTAGCACCTGGCGCGTAAATTACCTGGATTTTAGATGGAATAACACAACCAGGGCTTTGCTGTTTTAGTTGGTGTGAGCTCTTTAAGGTATGGGAAGATATCGAGGGTATCGGGAACCCTGTAATCATCTTAACTGGAAAAAATGAACAGCGAGAGATGGAGGAACAGAGCGAATAAAACCTATCTCCAGCATAACACCAGAGCCACCTGCATACAGATGCTTGGCGAATTGACTTCCGGCCATGGCAAGTGCAGGGTCTGCACCACATTCTTCAATACAGAAACACCTTTCGTCGTCTAACTGCTAATGAGCCTATTTACTCCTGGTGCATAATGAGAACCCTAATTACTACCTGGAAGACTCAGTCCAGCATTCAAAGGACAGGCAGATTTGCCCGATGTGTGAAGATCGAATTGTTAACGGACACTGACTGACCATTCCCAAACCAGGACATATATTCCCCGGATCTTTTTCGAAAGCGACGGCTCCTTTGCTCAACCTAACCTATCCGCAGGAGAAAATTAAAGATGAAATAAACGCTGATGTGCCTTGAACAGGGAGTTGGTCCTCCTGCCGCGTACGTACAATCAAGGTATCTGTGCATACCTCTGATCTGGTGATTTGGACTCTTCGTGAAGTGGCCAGGTTTAAACGCTCCTCCTGGACTTTCTTATAGCCTTAAGCCTCAGGGGGTGACAACCTAATGAAAAGAATCTGGCTTTCAAAGCGGCTCGAACCAACCCCGTGGTGATATCCCATTCTGAATATGTCTTTTCGCAACACAGACACTGAATATTTCTCGTTTAGGAACAAAAACCATTTTTGTCAGCTCTTGGGTTCAAAGACCAACTTAACTGCTCCTTTAACTCAGAGATGTTTTGTTGTTCCGATTATAACAACTCCTTCTGATGGCAATTTTGAGGATCTTTGTGTTAGGTCTACCCATAGTTGACGCAATGTTCATTTTCTTGACCGTTTGCTTACCCAGGTATTTAAGACATGAACTAATACTCCGGCGTAGCTACAGGATGCCCTCGGTCTAGCAGGGGGATACTGTTGCAGTTCGTGATCAGCGTCCCTGCCCTTAATCACATAACACTTGTAGTAACCCCACAGCAGCTTGAACCTTCGGCACCACCTTACACATAAAGCTCCGTGGTTGTTCTCTCCGTCATCCGGGACGGCCAATCACAGGTGCCGTTAACTTTGCCAACATTTAACCTGCTGCGACTGCTAACTAGGTCTGCCAACCGCAATCTGGTTTAGCCAATCCTCTCCTTGTGCCCGACTCTCGACGACTGTCACCGTCACACACTTTAGATGCCACCTTTGTCTGGAGCGGACGCACGCTCGTCTGACAGTCAACTTCCTCCTACCTAATCCCCATCACTTCTGTACACAATAAACAATTCCTGCTATCTGTCTTCCTCCTTATTTGCTTCTTACGAGAAACCGGGCCTGAAGATCACAGCAGCAAGGGCCTTCCCTACGAACTCAACCCATTGTGATACCTTCTGTTATAGACTTCGCCATTTTTCGGAAATACCAATTACAATATTCCAAACCGTAAAACTAGACCTAATTCTAGCTATTAGCCTGAGCATTTTCTCCCTGAAATTCGATGAAAAACCACTTGCAGTTGTTGAATTTTTGAATTTACACCTTCTAACAAAGATGACACTATTTTTTGCCTCGTTTCCCCCCCCCTTCAAATCCTGTAAGATAAAAACGAGCATGCGCAGACAAAAGGTTTATAGGCAAAAAAATTGAAAGAAACTATACAATTTACATGCGTCTCTGCCGTCAGTTTCGGACGTATTGGATCTAAAATATGCAGACTAAGATGAATGCGCATGCATGGGGATAAAAATTTGCATGACATCGGTGCCTGGAGTTGGCCCGTGCCCCAAAGGCACTTTATTAATCCACCGGCTCACCTCCGAGGTCAAAATTGACTTTGTCCGCAGGTGTATTATTTTGGGGATAGTCTTTCTTTGGGATGACAATAGGTTCGCCTGAATCGTCAGAATCATTGTCGTACTCCACGGTGTCCCGATTGTGTTCATCCTCCTTAGCAACCTCACTGAGCACCGTCTCCCTCGACTTGCTCAATTCCTCCTGTGTCGGGATTCGCTGATTGGCCAAAGTGTTAAGACGAGTTTCGAAATCCATAGGCGTCTTGCTGTGTCGCCGGCGGCTCTCTTTCAGCACTCGCGTCTTGGCTTTCATGACGTCGCGGAAGGTGTCCTGGAAGTCCTCTATGTCTCTACCCTCGTTGTGCAGACTTGTGCGTCGACGCCAATTTGGACTGAAGGATTCTGTCTCCTCCACGCCCTTCTTCTCCTCACCAGCATCTGCATCAAAGTGTACAGCCCTTCTGCGCTCACCGTTATGATGATGCTTGTGGTGTTCTTCTGCGTCTTTACTTGGCAGCGAGGTAGCACTGGCCGAGTGCCTCACGAAAAACTCCTGTAAATTCGGATCCGAGGTTGCAGCCACAATGGACGGCAGTGTGAGCATGCTTTCACTCGCTGTCATATGCTGGCGCTTCAGAGATGCCGGAAGATCGCGCAAATAACTTGAAGACTCTGTTGGGTGAATAGATGCATAGTGCAACTTCAAGGCAATCTTTTCGTAGGTCTTGATAATCTTTTGGTCGTGCGTCTCAGGGTCTCGCTGCAACCACCGACGGAAATACTTGTCGTCCAGACGGCTGCAGAATTCACGTGCTCGATTACGACCATTTGAACCTATAATGGCCTCAACTCCGGCGAGGGTGTGATCCAGCACGGTATTGTTCAAATCCCCAAAGAGGCTCAGGCTCTTTTCGCCGGCAAGTTTGACTTTGAAAAGACGGACCAGGGGTTTCATGGTCAGGCCCATAAAGCCCACTGTTACCAAAATGATAAACAGTGTGGCCGTGATTATTATTTTTCGCGTGCTTTCTCCGTCGTTTCCGAGGTGATTGTAGTCAACGAGAATGGCCAATGAGAAGGCCACAGCTCCACGAAGTCCACCGTATATGAGGATAACCTGCTCTTTCATACTGATGTTCATGCCGTTTATATGGGTTATATTAATTAAAAAACTCAGTAGTAGCACCACAATAGCTCGCGCTATCAAGCACACCACAAAACCCCATAGACAGAAGCCTGTGTTCCAGAGGATCTCCTCCGAGAACAGCTGGACACCGATCAGGAAGAAGATTATGCCCTCACTGATCTCCGAAATCTGCTTAATGATCTGACGAGTTGTGTTCAGCATAGTGGATGATAAATTGTGGAAGGCGTAGTTGGCTTGCATCAGACCGCATCCAATCATTGAAATGATACCAGACCAGCCCAGGGTGTCTCCCATTATGTAGGAGAAGTAGGCCATGGTGATGAGGAAGACTGAAGAAAAGTGAGATTCCCAACGGGTGAAAAAGCTACTAACGAAGCCATAAACAACTCCGACTAGGAGACCACCCAAACTGATTGTAAAGAAGGACCCGATTCCGAGACCAATGTCTGCGCCTGTAACTGTCGTCACCTTGACAAACTCACTCATAATTTCGTAGAGGACGACCGTGACGGCATCGTTGAGCAGAGATTCGCCGAAGACCATGTAGTAGAGACCCGGTTCCACGCCAATGTCCTGGAAGATGGCCAGTACAGCCACGGGATCGACAGCGACAATCAACGAGGCAAACAAAAAGAAGGAATTCAGACTGATATTTGAAAGACCAGGTCCCATCGCTCCGCCCACACAGAGTCCATACATTAGAGGTCCAATAATGACGAAGTTGAGCACTGTTCCGATCACTGCGTAGATTAGGATGGAGGCAATATAGTCAAGAAAGGTTCGATTGTAGAGACCAAAAGCGGCGTCCAAGACGATGGGTGGAAGGAGAAAGTGAAAGAACATGGTTGGAGTCAACTTCCAGAGAGTCTCTTCGATGGCGACATCGGAGGCGTAATAAAAGATGAGTCCAAAGATGACACCGATACAGATCAGCAGTAGTGATTGGGGAATATAATCTGGTACATAGGGTATCTTTGGGTAGAAGGTCTTGAAGAGGCACATCAGAATGATAACAGCGAAGGCACCAAAGAAGGTGCCAAATTCTTCAAAGTCCCATTCGGCGAGCTTAATGCCACCGGACTCGGATTCGGTAGTGCTGTTCGCAGCTGCAGACTGTGCTTTGACGCCGCCTGCAAGAAACAAGAGCAGACAGACTACTGAAAGAACAGTCAACCGCCTTTTCAGCATCGTTAGCATATTGATCTACTCGAATACGCTACTGCGTCGGCTTTTATTCTCTAGCTGTCATAAACATCAATCATTATCTCGTTAGGTGGCACGGGGTACTAACATTGGTTCGCCCGCATCGCTGTTTATATACTTTTAACCAATAAGGACCTCAGATTAAGCCACGCATTGGTCCTTATTCACCCTCTGCGTAACGAGGTGTGGAATGTTAACCACTGAAAAGGTTTTAGTCAAAAAGACTATGATGGCTGCGATATTCAAAAAATGGTTGCATGATGCTTTCGCTGACATTAATTTCGAGGAACCTCGTAAAGTCTGCTGAAGGGATCTGTAATGACCCAAATCTGTATGCACCACTGTCCACCGAGCGCAGTCCGGTCTGGCCAATCACCTTTAGGGCTGATTCACTCAGGACTCTACTGCGACGACTGTCACCTCTCACACTTTGGAGAGCGCCCTCTCGGCTGCCATTACATGCTCGTCCAGCTGATTCAACCTATTTTTCAGCACCTGTATACAGGATGTACCACCTCCTCAACTTGGCGTCATACTTTTTCTCTTCTCACAAGGATCCGGGTCTGAAGATGGCAGCAGCAATGGTCTTCCATTAGAAACTTAGGCTGCTGTGATAGATGCATAGTTTAATATTGGTCAGTGGAGCAACTCTTGTCTAAAAGCAAGAAAACGAGGTAATTTTCGACCTTGACTTCCTTCAATGCATTAGGTCCTACATTGAAAAGCATACCCTGCAGTCTAAAAGCAATCGGTATCAAATGTAATCGTTCCTGATGCCGACCACGTTTAGCACCTCAAAACACTGTTTGACAGCTAAGTCCACTTGCCTCTTCAGAGTTCCCTTTCATGAATCCACTGGATACCTGGTACACACCAACAGCATCAATCCTCTCCTTGCGAGGGTTGCCATTCCCGAATTTACACATCTATCTTCCAAGCGTCAACTTGTAGTGGTCAAAACTGTCCGATGCCCTCCTAACTTCTAAGGCCACAGGCGTGGTCTCGTAGTGACAAACTTGGTCGCCCAGTCGCACTCGACCCAGAGCAATGGCCCATGTCCGCATGCGAGGCGTGACCTTTGCCCTGGAGCGTACACACGCACTCGAGACAGGTTAGCATCCTGAAGCTGACTCACAAAATCCTCGCTGTGCGGCCGTTGTGACGATTGACGCGCTGATGGATTCCGTCCGTCAGAATGGCAGACGCAGGCAACGTCGTCGGCTGGTGTGACGACCCAGCGCTCTCACACGGCCCTCACGGTCGAGCGCCATGCCGGACCGAGTGGCAACTTCCTCCTTTCTATTTTGTACACAATATATTGCTTCTAAAAGTCTGGCCTTCCCAAGACTTCTTCAATCTCCTAATGAATGTGGCCTGGAAGATCACAGCTATTAGGGTAAACCTGAATAACTTTATCACCGCCACACCATTCTGCCACTCAAGAACCTCCCCTCGCATCCTAAAGGTTCGGTCGAGCTATCCGCGGACGCCCTCGCTGCTTTCGACAAGGCCAAGGCTGCCCTAGCTGATGCCTGCCTCTTGAAGCACTCAGTCCCTGATGTTCCCATCTCCCTTATGGGTGACACCTCCAATGTTGCACTCGACGCGGCTCTCCAGCGGCTCCTTGCAGGTCAAACCAAACCCCTAGCCTTCTTCTTTAGAAAGTTAAAACCTACTGAATCGCGCTACAGCACATTTGGAGGGGAGCTCCTTCCTGTCTACCTCACCGTGAAACACTATCGGCAATTTAATGCAGAGACTCCACTGTGTTCTCTGATCACACAGCACTTTCCTTTGCTCTCAAATCGAAATCCGACAATTTGGACTCCCGAGAGATCCCCCAGCTGAACTTAGATCTCTCAGTTCACCTCACATATTCACCACATCGACGTGGCTAAAGCACTGCCCAGCCCCTGGGATCGAACTCGTTGAGATGGTGCCGAACAACGCAATGCCGGTCTACCCTGTGACGCAGTCAGCTAACCCAAAAACCGGCACATCAGGACCCATCAAACCTTTAGTACCGGATACAGATGCCCGCTTGGTCGGAACTCGTGAGCTCGCAGCAGATGCACCAGTGAGTCACAAGCAGCATATAGTTGTAAAAGGGGCTCCAGAGATATCGTCAACAATTGCACAAGAACGAGTTGACGCTGATATTGACTTGGATTTGGACATGTCTCTCGACACGCCTGAAACCTGCATATCGGATCATGTGTCAAGCCCACGGGCTATACCATCGTCACTCGGCTTAAGCGACAGTAGCAATTATCGGGATTTGCATCCTAGCACCACATCGTTGCTCGACTCTGCACAAGAAAGTGATGACCAAGAGTTTGACAAGATCATAACTCAAAAGAGGCATAAGCCTAAGAAAGCCAAACGGTTCACGGGTTTGCATTCAGCTTACCCAATAGCCAGTACATCAGAACCGCGTGTACCAGATACAATTGCTCCCTCGGCTGAAACACGTGAGCTTGCAAAATATGCCCCATTGAGTCGCCAGCAGAAAAAAGTTGTAAAGGGGGCCCCAGAGTCAGAGTCGTCAATTGCACAAGAAAGAATTGACCATGACGTGGGTCTAATGAGAGTTTACACCAAACCGTTGCTTAAACCAGGCGAGTCTTTCTGCATTCTTTAGGCATTTCGAATAGGGAAGGTTCAAACAGCTCCAGAATCAATTTCTCGGCCACGACCTCTAAAAGTTATTTTAGAAACTGAAGCACAGGCGAACCTCTTGCTAGAGCGCAAAACATCCTTACGGAGTCTGCATTCACAAGTTTTTTCAACTGGATTACGAGTTGAAAGAGCGGAGAAAGATGAGACAGCTAATAATAGAGCTGGAGAAACGGAGAACCAATGGCGAGACAAATGTCAAAATTAGAGAAGGACAAAGTCAAAAGGACATCTCTCTGGTCAAAGCCGTTAACACTAACGGTCTACCTGTCCCACCACCGAAACCTAAGACATGCCCTCTTAAATTGGTCGTTTTTAAAGATCACTGAAAAATAAAATGCCTCTGCTCCAGACTATGGTTTTCGTCAACCGCCCAGACATTGTTATGGTAACTGAGACATGGGCATCGGCCTCTGCAGCTGACTCAGAACTCTCTGTTCTAGGCTATGAATGCGTTCGGAACGATCGAAACAATGGCCGTGGCGGAGGAAGCTGCATCTTTATTAAGCAGCCACTTGCATTTCTTCCGTTGGACTATCCACAATTCACAGCGGTGGAGGAGAGCTGCTGGCTACGAGTTGTTCTAAAAAACAAATACTCCTTACTTGTTGGCTGTGTTTATCGCCCACCTAATGCCAATGCAGACTACGATCTTTGTCTCTCACAGGCATTTCATGCCGCTGCTGACTTGAATCTTAAGTATTGCTTGATTGCAGGCGATTTTAACCTTCCTGACGTGCAATGGTTTCCACCATCCGGTCCTTCAAAGTTTGAGAACTTACTTGAGGCAATAGATATCGGCATGTGGGATCAGGTAGTCGATTTTCCCACTCGAGGAGCAAACATACTCGACCTAATTTTTTGTAGGAGATGCGAACCACTTTCAGTGTCATCCTTAGACGCACTTGGGAGTTCAGACCATCTTACAGTTGTTAGTGAACTAGAACTGGAGGCGGATGAAACATTTTCCCAAAAGTATAGTTTTTATCATGAGTTCCGATCAGCAAACACGGCTGACCTACTGGCACATCTAAACGCTCTCGACTGGTCTGAATTTTTCCAATGTTTGGATGTAAATGTTTGTACCGATGCACTGTACAAAGTGTTGGATGCACTCATCCTCCACTTTGTCCCCCGTAAGATAGTAATACTTGTCAAGGATGAAGTGTACCTTCCTCTGTCTTTCCGTCGTAGGCTGCGTAAACTCTCTCGTCGTTTGCATCGGCAGAACGACACTTCCGTTCTGCCCTTGATCACACTGATCTTTGAGCAGGCCAAGAAGCTCTCCGAAGAAAAGCAGATAGCCGATGAGGCTCACTTCGCTGAAAATCCTTCCCTCAATGTTGCGAAACTCTTTTCGCGTACAGTAAAAGCGCAGAGGAAAACGCAACACCCCATTCTTCAAGATGCTTTAGGAAACCCGATAGCTGACGCTAAGTTGACCGCCGATAGCTTCAATGCGTTCCTATCCAAAACGTTTAGTGAAAGCTCGTTCGCTGCACCTCCGGTTATCCAGGCTTGGACGGGTGTCATACTCGAAACCATAAGTTTTACCGTCTGGGATGTGACTGTAGCCATTCGTCGTTATCGTCAATCCTATAGTCCAGGACCAGATGGCGTCCCAGTTAGCCTTCTAAAAGCTGAAGCGAATGATATCTTCCCGTCTATTCTTTGTAAGGTATTTAATCTTGCTCTTGAGAGCGAAACCTTTCCTTCGTTGTGGAAGGAATCGCACATAATGCCTATTCGCAAGCATGGCCGATCGACCTCATTCGACAACTTTAGGCCAATAAATACACTTCCCGCAGCCTCGAAGATCTTGGAGACCTTAATCAAAGAAAAGATGATGCGTCACTTGACAGAGAACAACCTGTTCAATACAGTTCAACATGGCTTTATCGAGAAACGATCTTGTGACACCTGTCAGCTCTCTTTCTTTGATTATTTGCTGCAATCTAGAGACAGCGGTTTTGCCACTTATAGCGTCTATTTTGATTTTACTAAGGCCTTTGATCGGGTCGATCATAACCTCCTCCTTCTGAAACTAGCCTCCTTCGGCATAGGTAGCAAGCCACTGAACTTCATATCTTCCTATTTGGGTGCTCGCACACAACGAGTAAAAATTTCCAATGTTATCTCCAACCCCACGCATGTGAGGAGTGGAGTTATACAGGTTAGTGTACTGGGTCCGCTCCTATTTTGCCTG
This sequence comes from Ligula intestinalis, assembly GCA_036362985.1. Classification (NCBI taxonomy): domain Eukaryota; kingdom Metazoa; phylum Platyhelminthes; class Cestoda; order Diphyllobothriidea; family Diphyllobothriidae; genus Ligula; species Ligula intestinalis. The sequence goes on along the minus strand of JAYGXS010000006.1, from coordinate 18,429,001 downwards.
TTTGTCAACGACGTTTCAGATTGTTTTCAGTATGGCAGACCCTTCATGTACGCTGATGATTTAAAAGTCGTTTATCGATATAAACCGGCAGATCGCAACATCGTGCTCGAGCTGATAAAAAAGGATCTTCAGGCCTTCGCCCAGTGGTGTTGCACATGGCGCCTCACCCTTTCATGGCACAAATGTTCCGTTATGGTTGTTGGCGACGATCATCAACCGGAATTAAGCATTGACGGCCATGAATTAAATGTCCCAGGAGTTATCAAGGATTTGGGCATATCATACTCTAATAGTCTCAATTTGTCAGAGCACTGTGCCCTGATAGTCTCGAAAGCACGCCGAAACACCAGATTTATCCTAAGAAATTTTAAGACTTTAAAGGTTAGAACTAGCCTTTATAATATGTACGTGAGACCTAGTCTTGAATACTGCTCGCCTCTATTCAGTCTTCTGCGCACTAGTGAACGGAAGAAAATAGAATCGGTGCAGCACTTCTTCACTAGAAGAGTTTTCACTACAGAACACCGTAACTTAACCTTCCAACAAAGGTGCGAACTTATAAAGCTGGATCCCCTATGGCTTCGTCGATTGCAGAAGGGTCTTTTGTTACTGTTTAAACTTTTGAATGGTCAGACCTTTAATCCCCTTAGTACAATAAGGGAGCTTGAGCACTCTCGACGCGCCAGTCATCGAGACATATTTTTATTTCTTCCTATGGCACGTACAGTTAAGTACCGGCAATTCTTTTCAGTAAATGCCATATCAATCTGGAATAAGCTGCCCAAAAGTATTAAAACCCAGCAAAACTACCCTATGTTTAAGAGAGCTATAACTAGGTTTCTACATTCAGGACACCTTTCACGAATTTTGGGTGCTGACTCGGTGGAATCTCTCTTTCACTCTGATGGCGTTCGTGGACTTTGAACCCCGCCAGGCTTCATTCTGAAGATAATGCTGCTGAAGCAGCAGCCCGCAGTCTGCTAACCCTTCAGCCGATAGCGCGCAACTTTTGCCGACAACCATTGAAGGAAGACTGAGAACACTGTGTTCTTGTGCCAACCCTCTCCGTCTGGAACTAATGTTTCTAAACGATATGAAGCATTTCTCCTGCTGATGAGTCAACTCAGCTTACAACTGTACATTTATTCCGTTTGTATCATACCTTTGAAGGCAAGTTTTTTTCACTTGAAACAAACTCCCGATCTCGCCCAGTATTGACAAAACAAAAAACCTGAAACAAAACCAATACTGGCCGCAACATAGGGAGTTTGTTTTAGGTTTTTTCCGGTCTTCGAGGTGTTGGAAGGCACCCAAGAGGTGCATTACCAACTCTTTACAATTGCCTGTAAACTGGCATAATAAACATATTATTATTGATGTTTCCGGACTCCAACTCCGGGACCTCCCACTGATTACTGGCAACGGCGCCATCCTCTGTGATATCTCCACCGCCCCCCCGTCGCCATTATGTGTCGCTATCTCACCGGCGCAATATCTTCTCCTCCCTGTACTATCTTTCGCACTCTGGGAGTCGAGCTACCAACCAGCTAGTTTCCAACCGCTTTATTTGGCCTGAAAGGCAAAAAAACTAAAAACGGACTAGTGTTGGCTGTCAACAGAGGAAGTTCCAGCGGCACAACGAAGCACCCACCGGCACCATCTCCAGCCTCGACGAAAGGTTCAGGCACTTCCATCTGGATATATTAAGCCTCCAGTCTTTGTCTAACGGCTGTTCCTATATCTTCGCCTTTGTGGATCGATTTACTCTGTGACCGGAAGCTATCCCCATGCCTGATGTCGCTACTTTTACAGGGGTCAAGGCTTTCCTCCCTCATTAGGTTGCCGTCTTTGGCGTGTTGTTAGAGCCCTAACAGCTTATCTGACGCCGAAGGTAAAAACTAACATCAAATGACCAAAACAACAAGAGTGCTAAGGTATGTATAATAGTTCTAAAATAATTACAAACTTGAGTTCTCGTGTTCATAGCGATTAAGTTCCAGCGGTGTGGTCAATGCGTTCAAACACGAAGGTCAGTCAAGGATAAGTGGAGGCAAGTATGTTGAAGGTCAAAAATAGTCTGGGACCTCGCCATAGTTACTCTTTCCACCATTACGTTTGACCGCGGTCCCAAGAAGCAGCTAAGGTCTGCTACACCAAACCTCCTTATGGTGGATCCGTCTCTTCTCCTCTCCATCTGTTTTTTTATGACAGAGCAGCCCCTCCTGACTATGCTGCTCCGACTCCTCCTCCTCCTCGCCGCCGGGATTGAGGCCCACCCGGCGGAGTTCCGGATCCAACAAGGACTACTTGCCTGCCTGCCTACCACGGTCCCAGTTTTAATCTTACCCGTTACAGTCTGCTCCCTCTTTCTTAGGCCGTATTCGCATCCGTTCTGCAGCCTATCACTCGGCTACCAACGGGCTGATCGAGCGTTTTCACAGCCAACAAAAGGACCATCTCCCTTGGTCCTCCCTCAATTAGGACCTTAACTGTTCTGCCGCTGAACTGGTTTCTGAGCCACTTTCAAACTTCCTGATAAGGTAGTCTTGTAGTGACCAACTCCACACTAAGTGCACTTGGGAACGCTTGTCCTGACCAGCTGTTTCCGGTCACTGTAACAGCCAATCACAGACCGACTCACACACGACCTCATTTGATGACTGCTGAGCAAACATCACTTCACACGCCGTCCGCAGGCTTGCGGTTGTGTGGGTGTCGGATAGTCATTTTCCTACTGCCTCTTCTCCAATTCATTCTGTAACGAATATATTCTTCCTACTACTATAGCCTTCCCATGACTTCTTTCTCCTCTCCTAAGGAACCGGGCCTGAAAGATCGCAGCCGTTAAGCTTAAATCTTCTTAGCGTTAATATCACGTGATAGTCTCGCCAATTCCTTTAAGTGTAGTTGAGGATTTTATCATCATCCTGCTACGTATACGAAAGTTTACATGGACGCTTTCGTCGATCCCACCCAAGCCCTTCATCTCTATATCATATCTAGTATAAGATTTGGCAACCTGCTCTCATATCTATCTTCAATGTGATCAAGTATGACAGCCGTTGGGAACCCCCAACGATGCCTCGATCCGGGTTGTCTATCAAGGTACGAAGGTGTTCGGTATCCATCTCGGAACAGGCGAGGAGGTCATGAGCGCGGACCAACTCAAATCTGATGCCTCAGCCGTTTCGTCGGACGAACACGTGGTCCCCTGTCAGGTGCATCCCAACCGTCTGTTACCCCTTCTACTATATCCGCTGTTATCAACCGCTACTCCTTCTCACTCCTTCTCTTCCCACAGAGAACAGGACGTGAACATTGCAACGTCAAGACTTCTACTAATTAATTTAATTCACAGGGGAATGCCTTCACCTGCCAAGCCTTTGAATACTCTCCCGTGACAACCTTCGCTCGCTCGTTCCTGTCCGTCACACGCTCCTGGCTAATCCACTGCACACGCCGCCTGCTTTACCCACTTGTCTGCCTTACAGTGGCGTCGCCACCGCGCGTCTTGGCTCTAGCCACCAAAGCTCAAAGCCAACCAGTGTGCATCAATTCCTGATTGGCTGCAGACAACAAAGGACAGCTCGCGGGTTGTCCGGGATCCCGCGCACACAGGAAAACACAAAGCAACTGCCCTGCGAGGAATGTGAACAACACTCTTCTGTTATGCCTTTTTAAGCTCTCTGTCAGCAGGAGCATTGTTCAGCCTAATCAATCTTCCCTGAAGTCTCACTCGTAGAAACCTTTGTTGTAACATTCCTGATCTTTCTGCGGCTTTTGTCCAGTGCGTGTAGCGCTAGATGCAGCTAGGCAGGAGAGTGAAACCAGTGGATGAAGGCCTAGGGCTTATGCCATCGAGCTGCACATGACCGAAACGAGCGTCGGGGTTGGGAAAGGTGCCGGGTGGAGATTGGTTGTGGCAATGATCTTCTTTTGTTGGCAACTCGGATATGAGGTGCATAACCTTTGGCGTCCTCGTTCATGTCAGGCCAGACGAACCTTTCCGCGAGGAAATTTGTGAGGTCCAGGTGCCAGGGCAGGATACGCCATGAAGATTGTGAAACACAGCTTGAAGCAACAAGGCCAGCACGAACGGGTGATGGAATGGAATCGAGACATCACCGAGGCTGGTGCCAGTCCCGGGGTGAGTAGAACCTATGCGGGCTGGCGACCACTAACAGATTCGTCGCCAGGACAGTCGACTCCTGTTTGCTCAGCCGCCATAGCGCTAAGGCCGATCACCCGTGAGGGATGGAGCACATAGTGGGAGGGTCTAGACAACATGTCAGCCACCTCGTTTTCCATTGTGCCATCAATGTGGTGGATGTCGGCGTTGAGCTGTAGGATGTAGTTTAGGTGGGTTATCTCTCTCGGGTTTTAATTGTCAGAATGAAATCGAAGAAAAAAAGCTAAACGGCTTGTGGTTTGTTTGTCATATCCTTTGTTGAATCGAGAGTCCCCGACAGAGTCCAAACGGGTTGTGGTTGGAAAACGGAGAAAAGCCGAGACTTGAGCTGGCTTGAGCCAACGGTCCACGGGGTTGAGTTGGGTGCCTGGCTAGGCAGTGCAGGCGAAAAGATGCTGACAGTCATGCAGAGAGAAGTCACAATCGGGACAGCTGCCGGATGTGGAAGGGTCGAGCCGGTGTTGGTACCGGCGGAGGATCAGTAAGTATCCACTGTGTACAAGGCACAGCGAGTACGGCTTGAGGCCAGTTGAGATGGTGAGATCCTGGCTATCAAGGTGATATCGGAAATGCTCCAAAGCCAGCTTAATGACTAGAAGTTTATGGCCAAAGGTACTGCAGCCTGCCTCTGACAAGAAGGCCAACGGTTGATTCGAGCCAACAAGACATTTTTGCAGGATTCCACCTATGGCTACGGTTGACAATTGTTACGACCGGCGCCTGATACTTTGAATTAACACAAATGGTGAATTAGCTGACCTCGGTTCCCAAAGTCCGTACGGGAGAAGGAAGAAGACCAGTCAGCCAGAGAGAGAGAGAGAGAGAGAGAGAGAGAGCAAGAGAGAGAGAGAGAGAGAGAGAGAGAGAGCGAGAGCGAGAGAGAGAGAGAGGAGAGAGAGGAGAGAGCATGTACTCAGACAAGGCACTTCACAGCAAGTCACTTTTATCACAGGCTAGGGC
>JAYGXS010000006.1:18369812-18416832 GCA_036362985.1 Ligula intestinalis | reverse complement strand
TCAGGAATAAGTATATCATCTCAGGTGGCAGCGTTAGGCGCGTAGTGACCGGCTTTGAAAACATACGGGATCTATCGCAGTGGCTTGAGTTAGTAGAGAAAACCGTAGCAGCTACCACCTTCAGTGCCGGTTTCTTATGGGAAGAGCATGAGTGGGACGCTAGTTGGGAGAACTAGTCTATCCTGTTAAGAACTAGCGGAGAATAGGTTGGAAGAAGTTGATAACCGGAGGATGGCCCATCCGCAGTTGCGAGGGTGGTGTCAAAAGTGTGAGAAGTCGCAGTACTCCCAGCGAGGTCATATCTTACTTTCAGGAGAATGATGAATCAGACCGGATTTGAGGGAGGCAATGGTACGCACTTGCAATCTTCTTCTTCTCAATTAAAATGACCTATTCTGTCATATGCACGCACAACGCTGGCTTAAGTCGACGTTAATGTTAAAGCCTGATCTTCCGGGCTATTTACGATTGTTCTAAATTTAGCCCTCAGCCTACCATATGCTAAAATTTAACGACCTGGAGCAGCTCTAAAGCTTGCACTTAATCTTGCGTAAGTTAAATTATTGAAGGTTTTTACCTTATCTTCCGGGGAGGTCGGCTCCCCTATTGTCCAACGCCTGCAGGATTTTTCATGTACGAGTGGATCGGTGAACTAAGATAGCACTAAAGCCAACGTTTAATCAGCCAGCCTTAGCTGGTCTGGCCTACATTCATCCCCTCCCCTCGCTATCCACAGCCCACCGCCTGTATTACGTTGCTATGCAAGCTGGCTCAGTTCAGCACTAAAGTTAGTGTTCCGGGGACGGCCCTCCTTAGAACGTCATTCCACCTTACGCCTCGGACTACCGCCCCTCTCGCGATAGTAGTGCATGTTATGCGATGAGCGTGGGGCAGTCACGTTATCGATTATCTATCTGTCCACGCTGCTATACGTCAGGCCGTGGCATGAGAATCGGCCAACACCACCTGACTCCCAGTCCAAACATCAGCCACTAAATACACAACACACACTGAATTAATGGTTCCGGTAAGGCCTCAGTTGGTAGTGCTAGAAATAAGCTGGGATATTCGCTACAAAGCGAGCAGTGCAGGAGAAGCTTAGAACGCAGCTTACTTTTTGGTGGCGCATGCGGCCTAATAGAACCCTGCTATGCGTAAAAATGCATGGGCAGTGCGAATAGTGAAGGTGAGTGCGACGACTGTATGTTGGGGTCCCAGGCACTGCCTCCCAATCTCTGAGCGATGGATTCGCAAGTGACGGAACCGGCCGATGCACGAAATGAATGTGTGATCACAAGGAGAACAAATGGGAGCTCGAGTCCAAAGTGCTGGTGGAGGGGTAAGTTGTGATTGTGGAGTTGGGGGCAGAAGGTGGTGCGTTGCAGGGGGGGGGTGGATAAGGTCAGGGATGTTCTATCTGTGGTGTTGGACGTTTTGCACAAAAAGGGGGTCGCAGAAGAGAGGATGATGTTTGTGTGTGAGGGCAAAGGCTATCGGGTAGTTGAGCATGCGTGGGTAGAAGGGTCATGATCGAGGTACTGGAAACAGGACCAACTGTTGGATCCAGACGTCGGATCCGGACCTCACAAAAGCTTCTTGCGGAAATTTTATTCTGCTCTGAGATAAAGAAGGACGTCAAAGACGTCCCAATTGTCAGCGGAACAAGTTTCAGCGCCACAACAAGTCTCAAGCGGCACATTCCCCACCCCATCTCATTTCAGCCATATGCATCTTGATATCGTAGACCTTTGCCTTCATCCAATAGTTCAACTTACTTTATTACCTAAGTCGACAGCTACACACACTGGGCAGAAATTATCCTCATGCCAAATATGGAGGTATACACAATCTTTAAGGTTAATGTCAATCGTTCGATTGCCGTTCCCGGTGCCCATCCACGAGTACGACCGACCGGAGTACCCAGTTCAAAACTGCCCTTTTTCAAGCCCTCGTATAGTTTCTCGACTGCATGTGACACGATCGAAGGCTTATTATTCGGCTGCCAACGGCGTGGTCGAGCGTTTCCACCGTCAGCCCTGCGTGCCGCACAGAACCTAGCCAACTGGTCTGCCAATCTGCCCCTAGCGTTCCTTGAGATTCGCTCAACACTAGACTCGGATCTGGATTGCAGAGCGGCCGAATTTTCGGTTGGCACTACACTTTGACACCAGGCGAAATGGTCAATCCAACCATTTGTGGTGATTATTGGAGTTCCAACAATTTTGTTCATCGCTCGCAATAATTCATGCGTTCCACCTCGAACTCCATCGGCCGAGTCTTACGTCGAAAAAAGCTTGGGAAACTGTGCCTATGTGTTTGCTCGAGGTGACCGAGTGCTCAATCTACCGGAATCACCATACGCGTTCTCTCCCGCAACACCAAGACCTGTTGGATCCCCCTGGTGTTAAGGAGGACGGGGTCAGTCTCGATTGAGGCAAAGTTGTTGTCGCCCAGACGCCGCCGGAGCTACCTCTTAGAAAATACCTGTCAAAACAGGCGAACATGCAAGTTCCAGGAAGTAACTGACAAGAAAACGATATGATTGCTGGGACTGGAACTCTATTCGCCTGACGTTTCGCAATCCACCACGGATACTTTCTCAAAGACATGAGCAGGAAGGGGTTAGTAACGCAAAGAGAGTAGTTTTATTATTAGAATACCGTTACTATGATACCGCACACTTATTTCACTTATCAAGGATGATTTCCAACTTGTGTGCCAATTGCTTGGTGGCCGGCATGTGTACCGTGACGTATTGAACTTCCCTCACACTTGGTGGAATTGGACCTGATGGCTGCTTGGTCATCTGGCTCTATGATGCTGGCGTTAGCTTGTGCGTTACCCAGGTGGTGACATGCGTTTCTCAAATAAAGCCTCGGCGCTGAATATGGACTGGGCAGGTCGTTGCACTTGTTTATAGACTGGGAGCCTGTGAACCATGACTCAAGTAACTCGCGACGCAGTATATAGACTTAACAGTGCAAACACCGCAGTGACACTACAAGTCGTAGCGGTAATGGGAAAAGTCGTTCTAGTACTTAAATTAGTCGCATTGATTCTGGAATTTATGCCTTACCGCCACAGCTCCCTGCGGTCTACATAAATTCGCACCCATGCCCCTCAATTCTGGTAAACGCGCCTAGTAGCTCCCTAAGAGTCATGAACCAAACTCACCCCGAAGGCATATGTGGTGTATCTTGAACGCACCGTCGTTCTTGAGAAGGACGATGAAGACCATTTTATTGTCATAATCTGCCTATGGTTTTCGACAGCCTAAAGTTGGTGGTTTCGCTCTCAAGTCAAACCAGCGTTTGCTACAGTTACAGGACATATTATGTATCAACAGTACTACTATCACGCAGTTGCATCACTATCAAACAATCGTAAAAAGAGAAGTAGTGTTAGTTAGAACATCGCAAGCGAAGATGTCCACCATTTGCCCAAAAGCAAGTGACTGTGGTCAGCTATGATGAAAGAAGACATGCCGTGATCTACCTTACTCCAAACCTAACCGCTTTGACCGGTGACAAGACCGAGGTCGAGACGACCGTAGCAGGCAAAGGGAGGAAGTTGTTTTCTCCAATGCAGACTGAAACACCGCCTAACCAGCCTTTAGTGATAGTAAACATTGCGCAGGTACTACTGCACTGTCTGCCCTCCCGCACCTATAGTAGGTGTCTAGCCAGACTTTAGTAAGCCAGGACTGGTACTGCTAATATCAATACTGCTACTTCTCATACTACTTAATAGGGCTTAGTGATAGTATTTGCTGTAATTATTACCGACTGTTTTGTAAGTCAGAAGGGACGCTGAGTAGGGTCAGCACTGGATTAATATCCCCTCAATCTCGGCAAGAAGCGTGGTAGTACTGGTGTTGGCACTAACGCCACCATTGTCCGAGGTGACGCTGATTAAGCCAATTCTAGGGCTCATATCCCCTTGGTCTCAACAAGGGGTGTAAATCTGGGTTTAACTATTTCGGATAAATACATGCTTGGGGTCCTGAGCACAGCACCGTTCGCCTTCGTTTCCGCGCCATCAACTCTTTTTATCGAGCTGTATGAACTAAGATACTGCTGCTGTAGGTACGTGCCTATGCTAATAGTGCTAGTTTCTAGTGATCATTCTTACTAACGCTAGTAGGTAGCATACTATAAGTACTGCTTGTCTGTACCTTTTAAGGAGTCGCACCCAGTATGCACTCCAAATCTGTGAGAGGCAATAGTGATTAGCATTTGGATACTCTAGGATTTTTAGTGATGACCGAAAAGGGGTCATAGTCCCAGAGCGCTGATTGGACTACGCGAGCCCCAGTCGGCTAGAGCAAAGGTCACGCGTGCGCTTGTGGCCACCGCGCTGTCGACTGGGCGAGACCAAGATTTACCCTGGGGAGACACGTCAGTGGCATCTCGCGTTTGGAGGCGGTTGGCTGTAAGACTGCCACAGGAGGGCCAATCAATTAGCGGTGACACCAGTCTAGATGTGAGTGCGCAGGGCTCCGCATGCCAGTACCAGATCGATAAATCGATTGAGTTTTCGTCACAGACCGAGGCTTCAATCAATCCTCAGTTTTTTTGCGTGCTCGATTACTTTCGTGACCAGCACGCACACAAAATATCGTTATATTTAATTGGTCACCGGAGTGTGCCGAAAATGTCCAAGCCCTGAAAGCTATAAACTTTTCCGGCCCTGTTCTCGGTTTTCCTAACAGTAGCGAAGTCAGTCGTGGATGCTAGTGAATATGCGATCGGCACACTCCTCATTCAGTCGTGCTGTTTTCCTTCATAATCGATTCAGCGCCTTAGTTTTGGGCCTTTAATGAGATCAGTGCTATCACAAAAAGTATCTTTAGAGGCAGATAATATTTAGGCCGGTTGCTGTCTTTAAGCGTACGCTACGCACAGTTCGGATCGATGCAGAAATCGTTATGGGCTAGGTAGCTCTGAAACTACCCAGGTCAGTAGCCGTAGTCGCTTATACGTAGTACGGCGCTTAATTGCTTACTTTCTACTCACGGAGATCGATTAAGCATTGTCAGAATTCCACCAGATCGAGGGTTGACATAAGAGCACTTATTTAACTTTTAATAAAACGGCCAACATTCCCCTGGCGCCAAGCAGACGACACGGACTGTAATTTTATTTCCTATTGACCAATCCATTACAAAGAATATGGCTGCGTGACAAGTAAAACCCAACATACTACTCTGGAACAGAACATGATATTCCTGAAATTTCTCTTTAAAAGGGGTGGGGCAAGTGGACTCCTAAGAAGGCGCCTTATCCAAGTCGTGTCATGAGCCTTCCTAGCAGCAAGAGTGTGGGTATTATTCTCAACCAGCCCGGCCTTGCACGGGGAAGGTAAGTATAGCTTACTAGCTCAGACCAACCCCACATACGTCTATTCATTTACTTGCTCTTATGCAGCAGGTTATATTGGTCGCACGAATCGGCGCCTATCCAAAAGGATAGAGGAACATCTTCCGGTACGAATTAGAAAAGGTGAAGTCAGGAGCATAAAAAACTCTATTCTCGCGGACATGGCGGATTCGGAAAATCTTGTGGAACCCAAGGAAGTCTTCGGGGAAATTTATAGGGCTCCACCAAACTACCCCCAAGTCCCTGGGTCAGCGTCTGCTAGCAACAGTAGAATCGACCGTTACCAGTTTGAAGAAGTCTGTCTGGTGCGCAAAAAAGAACCTCCTGCAAGTACCACGCCGAGCATGGCTAACGGTTGCTTAATTGCGTGCACTCTTCTGCTCTCTGTCTTGCTCTCCCCAGCCCCCTGGACCGGCTCCACCAGATCCTCGCGGCCATGAAAAATTCGGTGGCCCCGGTAAGATTCAAATACACGCCAGCAGAGGAAGGCTTGAGTACAGCCAACGCTCGAGCCAACTGAGCTATCGATGTCCCGCGCCAGCCGTGAATTTAATCACACTTGTGTGGGATACGAAGTAGTCCGGCCGGATAATAGATGATAGAACGTATCCCAACGGTTATAAGCTAGTAAATAATATAAGGAGTGGAAGGCCAGAGTGATAGGAATAATATACTTAAGAATTGAAGGAGCAGAACATGAGAAATAGGTAATTGACTCCCGGACAAGCGCAGTCCAGCCATGAGCGGGCCGCTCCGGGAGTCTCGTGTCCTTAACCATCCCCGCAGTAAGGTTTTTTGGACTGGTCTTAGGAAGTGGTTGGCTAGTTGGGACAGACAGACACGTCCGCGACTTTAACCTGCCTCTGACAAGTTCTGATGCGCATGTGCTTAGTGGACACGAGTAACAGACATGCCAGACTTGCTCTAGAAGCCTGCGAGCAAAGCATGGCTGAGAATATGAGGTCACTACACTTGCATCGATTAACGCGCCCAGCCCACTGCAACGTGTGGAATTCACCAATACTGATACCGTAAGCTGACTGTCCAAGCAGGATATTCCAAGCAGTCAATCCGGTGGATTCGCTAACCAAAACTTACGGGACATCGGGAATAAAGGTTAATCGATTCTTCAGCTATAGGTTAAGACTGCAGTTTCCAACATTTATGGTTTAGTTTGTAGCCGTAAATCGTGTGCACGATAACGTAGCAGCGATTAAGAAAAAGTGACGTCTTTGGATAATTTCCGAATAAATAATTTCAAGCTATTCAACTTTGACTCATTAGGTAGCTGAATGTTTATAAACGGTGTAGGAGTGTCGACTTTTTCAAAGATATTGTAATGTTTTTGTAGAATTTTTCACAGCGAGTGTACATTCAGAGGTGAACGTCGCTTCTTATTCACACATTGCATGGTGATAAGTGAAAGGTTAACCCATGCGAATGTAGTTTTGCCGAGGAAATGTATCAAACGTAAAAGTAAAGACCGGACTCAATTTTTGGTGGGAAAAATTATCATGGCTGTGATATTCAGGGAAAACCGTGAAAGGTTCTTTGGGCAGCATTAATCTACATTAAAATAGGTAGGCGAGCTGAACCGGCCCACAAAGTTTTTTTAAAAATTTATACTGGTTGTTATCTTCGACTGAACAAGTTTGAAATTCTCCATGGCCATTTCCCTTGACTTCCTGCCAGACCTACGTACGATTTTTCCCCTCCTCTGAGCCGCGTACCCGTGAATGACTTCCTGAAATAATGCTGACCGCCCTCCCCGTTGACCAATCCACTCGATTGCACACACGTGTCCAAAACAGCCTTGGGCCCAATGCCACTTGAATACTGTCCCCAGCTCCCCGTTCGGCTCCTTTGCTTTTAATCCTTTTCTCCCACAATACTGTCGACACCCACTGCCTCAAGAGACAGCTGTTTCGTCTCGCTGAGATGAAGATCCATGACTGACTTTGTGGCGCATAGGCAACGGTGCTGTCCGCTCCTCTCCCCCTTTTGTTCGATTGCAGGTGCTGCAGGCAGGCAAGTAGCCCTTGTTTGATCCGGAACCCCGCCGGGTGGGCCTCAATCCCAGCGGCGAGGAGGAGGAGGAGTCGGAGCAGCATAGTCAGGAGGGGCTGCTCTGTCATAAAAATAAACAGATTGAGAGGAGAAGAGATGGATCCATCATAGGGAGGTTTGGTGTAGCAGACCTTGGCCGCCCTGAGGGCGGATGGGAACGCGGTCGAAGACGCGTCTGCTGTGGTTCCCTGCAGCTGCTGCGTGCCTGGATGGCGTGAGCTCCACTTGAACGACCCTTTCCCGGGCCAACGCTTTCCGAGGGCCACTTGGACACTCCCGACCGTGGACACATGTCACCTCTGTACACGAAACCCTCTTTCGTCCTGGTGTTTTAGACCAATCAGATGCCACATTAAGTCACAAAGAAGCAGCGGTCGCCCCCTCTCCCACTAACAAACACGCTCTCCCAAGACTAAGTTCACCCTGTGTGGTGATGTTGAGCGTGCGTCATCCCGTGGTCTAGAGTGAGGCGATTTGGCTGACTCTCTTTGTTCTTGACTGTGTGTATCTATTGTTTAGGTTTGTAGTGCGTTCATCCTTTACTATTTGTTTAAAAGCCCCGTACAACATTGCTAGTTGTTATCTTTGGTGTTTGACCTACGCGTTACTGTGGGATACGGAGTCAGAGGAGTCAGAGGAGTCAAGAAACACGAAACACTGGTATATAAAAAAAATTGCCACGAATCGCAGTCGGACATCGCTTGACGCAAACCCTGTGTCTGGATGCTAAAGGTTCTAGCGCCCTTATGCAAACGAAATATCTTAAAGACACGGTAATGGGATGACCTAAGTGGAACAAGTCCCTTGCGCATGAATTCTAGGAGAGGTAGCCAGGTCTGTATACTGCATACAACTGTAACACTAACCGTTCTCCGAACATTTACACTAAACCTTACCCCAACTACGAGCCTAGGCAACTTCTTACTAAAAGCGCATTACTCAGTCGTCCAATTCCCGTGCCCTGTAGGAATTTTAAAATTTCTCTTTCTAGGAAATAATGCGAGCGGATTTCGCTCCTTTCTTTTTTTCTTCTCTTTCGCTAGTCATATAGGATAAAAGTGCAGATGAAAAGAATTAACATGCAAGCAGAAAACCAGACAATTTACGTGGAAGATAGAGATGTTTAGAGATATTTGGGGTATCAGACCCGTCATACATCTCTGCCGTCAATTTCGTCCGTATTAATAGATGCGAAATACTCAGCTTGAGATGAATGTGTATATGTGGGATAAAACTTTGCATGAGATCGTTGCCTGGGGATGTCTTCTTGCGCAAAAGGCACTCCCTCCATCCACCTGCTCACAAATCTTCACCTCCGAGGTTTAAATTGATTCCTCTCGAGGCTGTCTTCGCTTGGGGATAGTCCTTCTTTGGTATAAAATTGGGTTCACTTGAGCCGCCGTCAGAATCAGTTTCATACGTCACGGTGCCCTGGTTATACTCATCCGCCTCGGCAATCTCACTAAGCACCGTCTCCCTCGACTTGCTCAACTCCTCCCGTGTCGGAATTCGCTGATTGGCCAGAGTATTGAGTCGAGTTCGGAGATCTCTAGGCGGCGAACTGCTTCGCCGGCGGCTCTCTTTCAGCATTCTCGACTTGGCTTTCATGACATCCCAGAAGGTGTCCTTGAAGTCCTCCCTTTGCCTGCCCTCATTGATCAAACTAGTGCGTCGTCGCCAATGCGGATTGAAGGACCTGGTCTCCGCCCCATCCAAACCTCTACCAAAACGTACGGGTTTATGGCGATCTCCTTTCTGGTCCTGTTGTTTCCCCGTGTCTTCCGCCTCCTCTTGCTGTTCGTCTGGGTTTCTGATTGACAGCGAGCCAGCACTGACCGAGTGCCTCACGAAGAACTCCTGTAAATTCGGATCCGAGGTTGCAGTCACAATGGACGGCAGTGTGAATACGCTGTCATTCGCAGCCTTATGCTGACGAACCAGACATTCAGGGAGTTCGCGCAAGTAATTGGAGGACTCTGCCGGATGAATAGTTGCAAAGTGCAGCTTCAGAGCAATCTTCTCGTAGGTCTTGATGATCTTCTGGTCGTGCGTCTCAGGCTCTCGCTGCAACCACCGACGGAAATACTTGTCGTCTAGACGGCTGAAGAATTGGCGTACTTGATTACGACCAGTTGAACCCACAATGGTCTCAACACCGGCAAGCGCATGGTCTAGCATGGTGCTGTTCATGTCTGCCCAGAGGCTCAAGCTCTTTTCGCCGGCGAGTTTGACATGGAAAAGGCGAACTAGGGATTTCATGGTCATGCCCATCAAGCCCACAGTCACAAAAATGATAAACAGTGTGGCCGTGATTATTATTTTTCGCACTTTTTCTCCATCGTTTCCGAGGTGGTTGTAGTCAACAAGGATGGCCAATGAGAAGGCCACAGCTCCACGAAGTCCACCGTATATGAGGATAACCTGCTCCTTCATACTAATGTTCATGCCATTTATATGGGTTGCATTAACTAAAAAACTTAGTAGTAACACAACAACAGTCCGAGAAACTAAGCACACTACTAAAGCCCAGAGACAGAAGCCTGTGTTCCAGAGGATCTCCGCCGAGAACAGCTGGACACCGATCAGAAAGAAGATGATGCCCTCACTGACCTCCGAAATCTGCTTAATGATCTGACGAGTTGTGTTCAGTATAGTAGGTGATAAATTGTGGAAGGCGTAGTTGGCTTGCACCAGACCGCAACCAATAATTGCAATGATACCAGACCAGCCCAGGGTGTCTCCCATTATGTAGGAAAAGTAAGCCATGGTGACGATGAAGATTGAAGAAAAGTGAGATTCCCAACGTGTCAAAAAGCTACTTACGACACCAAATACAACTCCGATCAGAAGACCACCCAAACTGATTGTGAAGAAGGACCCGATCCCGAGACCAATGTCCGCGCCTGTAACTGTCGTCACTTTGACAAATTCACTCATAATTTCGTAGAGGACAACTGTGACGGCATCGTTGAGCAGAGATTCACCGAATACCATGTAGTAGAGACCCGGTTCCACACCAATGTCCTGGAAGATGGCCAGTACAGCCACCGGATCGACAGCGACAATCAGCGAGGCAAACAAAAAGAAGGAATTCAGGCTGACATTTGAAAGATTGGATCCCATGGCTCCGCCCAAATATAGTCCATACATCAGGGGCCCAATAATGAGGAAGTTGAGCACTGTGCCCAGCACTGCGTAGATTAGGATGGAGGCGAGGTAGTCAATAAAGGTTCGATTGTAGAGACTGAAAGCGGCGTCCAAGACGATGGGTGGAAGGAGAAAGTGGAAGAACATGGTTGGAGTCAACTTCCAGAGAGTCTGTTCAATTTCGACTTGGGCTGTGTAGTTAAAGATGACTCCAAAGATGACACCAATACAAATCAGCAGTAGTGACTGAGGAATATAATCTGGCACATAGGGTATCTTCGGATAGAAGGTCTTGAAGAGGCACATCAAAATGATAATAGCGAAGGCACCAAAGTAAAGTTCAAATTCTGCAAATTCCCACTTGGCGAGCTGAATACCACCTTCTGATTCGGCAGTGCTGTTCCCACTTCCTGTGCATCCTGCAAGAAACAGGACCAGGCAGACGACTGGAACAGCAGTTAACTTCATCGTAATCATCTTTACAACATTGATCTACCCGTCCTCTCGGATGTGCAGCCTCTTTTCTGTTGTTGACGACAGGCAGCACCACTCAGGCTGTCATTAGTTCCCGACGGAAAGAGAATGTTTACATTGGTTGACCCACACGCCTCTATAGATTTCTAACCAATGCAGGCATCACACATGACCAGGTCTTTCTGTTGGTGCTCAACGAAAGTCAGCAGTCGAGGTCAAATCCGGGATGGTAGACTCACTGGCACTGACATGGCTGGACTTTAAATGGTGTGTGCTTGTTGGCAGACCTGTGAAAAGTACAGAAATGCCTAGGCAGTAGACAGTTTAAGGCTTCAATACAGCAAATGCAGTAACCTCGTGAATTTGGTCTCCCTAAAGGACATCTGTGAAGTTTTGAGTTTGAGCCAAGTTGCCTGCCTAATTAATAAAAGTACATTCTTGCAAAGATTAATAGAAAAGGTCGCCAAATCGCATGCGAGCTTATCGAAGTAGTAAGGTTAGTACGATTAACCCTTGTCACTACGATACTCCGGGCCTGTTCCCTTAGGAGAAGAAGAAGAGGAAGAGGTGGGAGGCCAAAATTATGAGAACAATATATTCTTTGAACAAGGTGAAGATCGCGAAATTAGCCGAATTTATTGACGTCATATAATTTCGCGACTTCTTTTGCAACTGCAAATGGGCACTGCCTATAAATAAGATAAATAAAGTGCCCAATTAAGTGTCAACGTAGAGGGGTGAAACTTGATGGGTAAATAGAGTATAAGCTAATTGTCTTAGATGTTGGCGCATGGGGAGGGGGTAGAGGAGGGGGAGAGAGCTAGTTGTTACAGCATGGCAGTTCGTGTTCATGAAAGCCTCTGAGACATGGTTAAAAGGGAGGGAGGGGAGGGGAGGGATGGAGCAGAGGACGGGCTAGCAGCCAGTCCTAAGGGGAGCGAGGAGGCGTGAGAGGGAATGAGTTTATCCATCTCATCGTATTTCTCCCGTAGGAGTAGTTGGATAGTCTCGACTGCCACGTCCTGTGGAATAGAAGCAAAAAGGGACGTGACATCATCCATCGTTACCGCGGCAATGTGAGGCTGATTACATGCTACAGCTGCTTACAGGGTTCTGGTTTTCGTCACCGTATTGAAACGGCCTCCGCACATCGTAGGAGACGCTCGGTCGTTGCCCGAAGTACGACCTTAAATTCAGACTTTTGGTCGACCGTATGGCCAGTGTCCAATAGGTGCTTCATGACTGAACTCTAAAGTATTTCGCTTTTGCCCTGAGCAACCGCTTAGGCATATGTTCGCCTGACCGCGTTTCCAATTCCATTTGGTTTCACCCGAAGTATTTGCATTTGCAACTACATGTAAACTCGTAAACGCAGTTTAATGTGGCGTGCATAGGTAGAACGTTTTAACGAGAGTAGGTGGCGAACGTACGTATATTTTCGATAAATTCCCATCGGACCAATAACCTTTATATGGAAAGGGGTGAAAGGTACATGGTAAATTGAGTTAATTATTCTCCTAAGCATATGCCTTAGCCAAGCCGTGTCATGAACCTTTCCAGCAGCGAAAGTTCGGGTGTTATTCTCAAACAACTCAGTCCTGCACGGCGAAGGTAAGAATAGGCTGCCAGTTCAGACCACTTTTTTGTGCATTTACTCATTTACTTGTCCCTGTGGCGCAAGTTATATCGGTCGAACGAGCCGGTGGGAGCACTTCCTAGCATGGCTAAGCAAAGATGAAGTCATAAGTAGCAACAGCGCCATTCTTGCCCATGCGGTTGACTCCGGACATCGTGTGGATCCCAACGAAGCCTTCGAGGTGATTTACATGGCCCTTGGGTCAGCGGTTGCTGCCAACAGCAGAAGCGACCGCCATCCGGTTGAGCAAACGAGTTCTTTGCGCGCAGAAGAACCTCCTGCAAGCTCCGAGCCTAGCATGGCCAACAGCCACATAACTACCGGCATTTTCCACGCTCTCTCCCATTCGCTCCCCTCACATTTCCGCACAACAAGTCCCCTATTCCTATGACTAATTTGCTTGTTACTATGAGCATAATTACCTGCAATTTACCATCTACCCTTTACCCCTTCCCATAGAAAGGTTTATTGGCCCGATGAGAATTTATATAAAGTATACTTATGCTTGCCACCTACTCGTCTGAATTCTCTGATGGGAATTTTCGCAACTTTAAAACAAGCCAAGAATGTTTTAGTTGGTCTAGCTGGAACAGCCATTGTTGTACTTATGCACAACAATTTAGTGGCGTGGTTATTTGTTTCAATCGTGCATCGAAGCCTTCGCTTTATCACGTTGGATACACATCACTCTCGAAATGGAAGAAGATTCTCACTGGCTTTTTGGCACTGATATTTCGGGAGGATATTCTTGCCTGCGATTGCAATATTTGTCAATGAATTTCTCCGGATAGCCGTTTCCAAGAAACACTTTCTTCAGAAAACTCACCTCTTTATCGATCATATCCGAAGAACAGATCCTAGCAACTCTATTGAAAAGGCATAACACCAAGTTTTATTTCCTCTGAAATTGAACGAAACTTTGAAAGCGCATCATTTGTCCTTTTCGTGTGGTTTTCCAATAGACAGACCATTAAATGGAACCATCTGCCCGCATGCGCATAAGCACGTCTAAGAAAGCCAGTGTGTCGTCCTTCTCATGCTCGATCGTAAAGTTGATCTTTGCATATGCCTCGTTCATAGCTTTAAGTAGCAATTCTCCCTCTTTAGGGCTGTCGACTATGGCAAAAATCTCATCCACGTATCGTTACAGAAATCAGTTTTTTCTCTCGTGTGGTTGACTAATTTTCTTTCAAGGTTCAAGGTCCTTCTTTACAGAAGGAATGGAGAATAGTTATAGGGCATTTTACTGTGGGACCGCAGTTCCAGTCACGAGGGGGTTAGATCCGAAGCACGAGAGCTTAGAACATTGCCGGAAACCCAGTGTAACGGGCCAAACCGAAACAAGGGTGTTTTAAGAGACTGACCCCCGCTCTGTTTAAAATTTGCAGAACTCAGCATGTGGACTCGGACGCTGCACCTTCTGCGATAAGTCCCTCTCGATTCTTACTATTTTCCATACCAGACTTTCTTCGACTTTTGAGATCGTATCCTGCCTCGCGTCTACCATTAAATTTGTCTGTTATTTCCCAGATCCCACATGTTTCTCTATTTTCGTAATGTAATCGTCGATCATATTTATTTTCATATCGCTCGCGATTCTAGATACTTTTTGTATCAATTTATCATTTGACATTTTCATTAGTTTTTCTTTGTAGAGTTTTCAATCAAGAATCTTATTTTAATCGTTTACGCTCTTATATAATGTCAAGTCATGGTATTTCACTTGGTTAATCCGATGGAATAGACTTCGTATGCTTCATAGATGAAGCTATGGCTTCCACCTCCTTTTTTCAATCCACACCAAAATAGCCAACGCTTTGACCCGAAATATCATCTTACAACCCCTTCTTGTCTGAGCAGAAGACACAAACTAACCGACGACGCCAATTCCGGCTGCTATAGTCAGACCGAAAGATAACTTCTTGGTGAATTTCCCGCCGTCACACCGTTTGGCTGCTACACCAGGGCATGCTATGTTCCCGCAGCCAATCAGGGTATGGGTTACACCGATTGGTGCAAGTTCTCATGCGGGTAGATCAAGACTAGCGAGGCTTCGACCGGACCTAGAGACGAGTGCGTGGGCGCGCAAGCCTTTACAGGCCGAGGCGTGGGCCGGCATCTTGACAACCGCAGAAGAGGGGTGTCAGCGCTATGCTCCTGATAATGGGTTCCCGAGTGGCACCAGTGGACCACTACAAGCTTACTACATGTCACGAATTTAGGGTGTCAACTCACCCATTTGGAAAAATTGCAGCAATCTCGGTGAGGGCCGATCAGCAGAACGTGATAGGCATCAGGTGGGATTGTTCGCAAAAATCAACTCCTCACTCTCATCGGGCAGACAGCAATGAAAACTTGTCTTCTAGCGGCAAAAGTAGCTTATGTAGCCCCACTCATGTACCCCTAGTCCCAGCATTTTTTCCTGCCAAAACGGTAGTTATAGGGTTTTGTGGGGTGGGGAAATAGGATAGGCAGAGAAGAAAAAGTTTAGAAGTAAGTGTAAAGGGAAAATTTTAGTCGAAGTTGCTTCTCGGGGCTGATGGGAGCAGGTTGTTCCGCATGTAAATTGAAGGTGTGTGCGGTGCTTCGCACCGCGGACTATACTAATCAAACTCCAGAACGGTAAGTTGAACCTAAGGTAAGTTGAATAGACGACCTCCTAAGCACCTATTTAATTTTTCGGGAAATCCAAGAAACCTGCAATTTGCTAATCGGGTTTTCCGCAATAAGTTCAATGATAATACAAATATGGAAAATCTACAGACATGAATCAACAACACTTTTAAATACAGTAAAATAAAAAGCGTTTAGCATTTATTAAAGTATATTCCACTGCGTATCCTAATTTCCCGCCCATAACCACCGTTTTCGTTGGAAAATATGCAGGTTGTAGGGATTGATGAGTGGGGCTACATAAGCTACTGTTGCCGTTCTACTAAATACATTAATAGACAGACTTGAAGCTGCGCAACTTAGCCACCAAAGTAATAATCTGACGTACTATAGACGTAACGTGAATGATATATTCGTGGTTGCATCGGATCAAACCAACGTTTCGGCTCTAATGTCTACCATAAATCAGGCGCATCCGTCTACCAAGTTTACACTAGAAGAAAAATCCGGATCGCTCCCATTCCTTGATGTACTATTGAGTGAAGAGGCTGACGGCAGTATTAAACGCAGGGTCTATCGTAAGAAGACGTGATCCGGACAATAAAACCATTTTTCTTGTTTCGTAACGTTAAACTTCAAGCGTAATTTAGTACGATGTTTGACAAACAAGGCCAAAAAGGTCTGCCCGACTGATAGCATCGTGGAGGAGTCTAAGATTGTTCAATGCGTGTTTCGACAAAATGGGTATTCTAGTCGATTCATCGGTAAGAGCATGGCTGAAAGACCCCCAAAGCCCTCAGTGTTAACAGCAGAGAAGAAGCGAATATTAATCAGGGTCACATTTCAAACTAACTTCTAAAGAGGTGCCTGAGTCAAACTGTAGCTATCAACTTTCCAGCAGCTAATGCCTATCTTCTGTTCTAAACTACTCCCATCCTATACGGCGAGAGCAAGGACAAACTGCCAACCCAGGCCACCTCTATGTGCAGCTAATCATTCACCTGCTCCTGTGGGGTAGGATACATTGGTCGCGCGAGCCAGACTTTGTCAAAAAAGTGCATGAGAACACATTCCAGCATGGTTAGGGAAGGGCCAAATAAGCAGTGCCATTTTAGTGCAGCTAGTAGACTCAGACCATCGCGTGGATGCCAGAAGGGCCTTCCGAATGATCTACAAAGTGCCCTTAAGCTATTGAAAATTCCTTAGACAGCGTCCGTTGGCTACGCCATCAGGCTACGCGGACCGGCCCTGTGCACCCGAAAGAACTTTGTCGCGGCGCCGCAGTTACCATGGCCGAAAGTCGCTAATCCAACAGCCCGCAGCTTATCACCACTCTCGACTACCAATCCCCCTAACGCTGATCAGATTTTTGATCCCGATTATCCCCCCCTCCCCCTCCATCTGCTCTAACAAACGCACCATTTGTCTTACCAACCCGCATAGTTTATTACGATATGAAGGTAAACGCCCGACAAGAACTTATCGAGCACAAACGTATGTATGCAAATTTATCTTCTAAAGTTTTCAGTGGAAAGTTTTGCAAATTTTGAATAATTAAAAAGTTACAAATTATCAATAAATTACTTTATTACAGATCACGTATTACATAATTCTAGGGTTTGGGGTTGCCGCGGAAATCCTTATAATAGACTGTTAGGCAACAGTAGCTTATGTAGGCCTACTCAATACTCCGTACTCCATGCATTTTTTCCTGCGAAAACGGTGGTTATAGGGTTTTATGTGTGGGGACTTAGGACACGCAGTGGAATATATTTTAATAAATGCTAAATGAATTTTATTTTGTTGTTGTTGTTAATTTATATCTCTAGATTTTCCTAATCTGTATTATCGTTTAACTTATTGCGGAAAAACCCGATTATCAAATTGCAGGTTTCTTGAATTTCCCGAAAAATTGAAATGGTGGTTAGGAGGTCGTCCAACTTACCGTTCTGGAGTTATATTCACATGGTCCGAGCACACCTTCAATTTACATGTGGAACAACTTATTCCCAGCGGCTGTGGGAAGCAACTTGGGCTACATTTTTTCACTTTACACTTACCTCTAAAAAATTGCTGCCCTGCCTATCCTATTTTCCCACCCCAAACACTCTATAACCACCCTTTTTGCAGGACAAAATGCTGGGACTAGGAGTATATGAGTAGGTCTACATAAGCTACTTTTGCCAACTGTAATCCGTGCATCTTTCAGACAGTTATACGGTTTGAACCTAGTATAACCGATACACTGGATGGATTTGCCCGATGATATTTTTACAAGGAGGCTTCCAGTTGAAGTCATATTTTGTCTATAAGACAATCTGGCAACAATGAGAAAAACGCAGATGACATTGGATAATTTCTCAAGAAATACCTTCGACATATTCATTTGCAGCTCATTTAGCAGCTGAACGGCTAGAAAAATTACAGTGGAGTGTGGCAATTTGGACGATTGGTGAAACGTGTGCTGCCATTTGTCGTAATGATTTTTTTCAGGAATGTTTAATAACTAGTCTATGCTTAAATGTACACCCTAGTTCTTTATCACGTCTTGTAGAACGAGGAGTACAAACTTAACCAATGCGAAGGTAACTTTGCCAAAAAAATTGCTATACTTAACACGGAAACGGGGCCTCATTTTCAGCGGAAAAATTATGATGTCTGCAACATTTGTAAGACCCTTTGGTTGACATTAATCAAGAAAAATTTTGGCGGATCAGCTATACGTATCTCGTGAGACAAACCCTGAGATGCTCTAACTTTCTAACGGCAACATCCTTTGACAGACCTGCTTAAGTTATCCGAGCAGCTATGTAGATCTGCCGTCAGATTCCGGGGCGCATGCTGCCTCATAGTGATAGAAGTGGACAGAAGAGTTCCCGGCAACAGATAAGAAGAAGGAACGACCGCTGGAACAAGAAGTTTATTGGCCGACGTTTCGGATTCTCGCTTGAACACATCATCACAGTCAATTGCAGGTAAAAGTGATAGAGGCAAAGGGTGCGCCGTGTTCGTGGTCTGCCATAGTCACATGACCAAATGTGTAGTACAATGATCAGTCCTCCCGACCATAGCTGGAGGTTGTGATTGATACGAAGATGACATGACAGTCGCGATCACATCATCCACGTTAGATGTTGGGGTGCTAATAACACGGCTCCGATGAAATTGTGGGAGTCCCACGCTCTCCCCGTGTGAGTGATTCCCCTATTCAATAAAAGTGTCAGTACGAAATATGGGAAAGGCAGATGATTGCGCCTTTTGATGGACTTGTGGTGTGTAAGTAGTGTTTGTACTGAGAGCAATACCATAATCAGCTCGAACCTCGAGTTGCTGGAAAAAACGGAAGGCGACTGTAGGTTAAGATTTATTGTGCACATAACACTTAATTGTTGTCCCAGGCAGCATTGGCCGCTGGCGGCGCCAGTTCTAGTGTTGACTGCGGCCAGTCATGCCCGAGGGCGTATGAGCCAGTGGTGGCAGCTGCTCTAATAGGATTACGACGCAGGTTCACGTGCGTGTGACATTATCCGAGGGGTGTCGTGTCTGGTAGCGTAAGCCGCGTCGGCCAAGGGTGGGGGAATGGGGGATGTTCAAGTGGTGCTTGGGCAACCGCGACTAGCTGGACGCACGCTGAACCAACCCCACCGCAAAACAATACCGAGCCCCAGTCGGCGACCTCCTACTTGCGTTTCCCACCCCGATTGGCCGCCAAAGGTTCTGCCGTCACATTCATTGGCTCGAAGGATTATTGGTCGTCTAGCCAATCAAAACCCCCAACTAAAGTTGGTGTCTGAGGCGGGAAGGGGGTGGGAGGCGTGCTGCGGCAGCCCCACCCTCCCTCCCCTCCCAGTGCTCCCCTCCGGTTCCTGTTTGTCAGCCCACGGCTGCGACAACCGTGATAGTGTGCAGACACCCAGACACGCTTCCTCACTCAGGCTTCAGCTGAGGTGTCACTTCTGCAGCCAGACTGAATCACGGCTGCGCCTGATGCCATCTAGTGGGCAAGAAGACTCGAAGCCAGTATATGCTTCCCGTTTCGTGTTAACAATAGCCCTAATCTCCCACGAATTAACGCCCTTACTCCGGTAGACCGACCTCATGCCACTCGTAACTCCTCCGTGGTAATTTCAACCCCCCCCCCTCAAGCTCCAAATCTAACCATTCTCGTTTTTTGTCTCCAAATATGCTTTCATTTGGAACAATCTTCCACTCGAAATTAGGTTTTCGTCTGCATTACCGATTTTCACAGGCAAATTAGATAGCAATTCAAATTTGGAGGAGGTAAAATCCATACTGTCTGGTTCTTTCCCAAACACGCAACTTCTCGATTTTGAGAAAAGTCCTCCTGGCAGTTGAGCCTCTTTCCAAGATATTAAAGTGGTCTCTAAACATCTTTACATTTTCCTTTGCAGAGTCAAGCATAATTTCCAAATGATGCCGACTCTTCTCCGTCTTGCAACCCTGACGGTGGCCTTCAAGGTCTCTGCTGATGATCATCGCGGGTTCTTACGTTTTGGCCAACATGTCGGTGGACTCTGAAGTCTGCTTGGTCGAATCTCGGTGATGCTCTCGTAACTTCTACGATACCCTCCTCGTTTCGATCCTTTGTCCCCGATGAGCTCCTCCTGCCACAGCCGTATTATGCTCCATTGTTTTTTCCCTACGACAAGGAGCGTTCCGAAACCTAAAAATCACGATCCCATCTCACTGCAGTCTTTTCATCCAACATTTTTTGAAGTCGATGGCTTGCTCAATTCTGTTGAATTCTAGGAGTTTTTCACTGTATTTGTCTCAGTTCACCATATTTACCTAATATTTCGGTAAAATAAGTTCTTTTGGAAAGAGTACTTTAATGTGTGAATTTTCGACTCTGGTTCCCCATTTCGTCTTCAGACAGCATGCGAGTTATGCAACAAACAGCTAACTCAACACGATGACTAACAGAACATTCTAAAGGCGATTAAATATGTTGGCAAATAATCGTTGGTCGCATTTAATTACGCGGCCGAGGGGGGAATAGTTGTCAACCCAATGCAATTATGCGGTCAGCGGGAGAGGGGCGGAGGGAGGGAGGGGTAGGGGGGGAGGTAAAGCGAAAAATTGTCATCCGCATTGATTTGTAATTAATATCCAAATTGATATGTCTGTTTATGCATGCCTCGTCTGAGTGCATTGCCTCCAGGAATTCGCGACCTTGTCTTGTTGGGCATGTGCCAATAATTTGGGTTTCCTCCCATGCAAAGTCATGTCCTGCTTCCAATGTGTGCATGAAAACTTCTGATTTGTGGTATTTATTCCTCACGTTTGACTGCTGTTGTCGCACGCGGGTAGCTAGGGTTTTCCCAGTTTGACCACAATCGACTGCATCACAATCGGAACACAGTATTTTGTAGATTACTTGCTTTCTGTCGAAATGGTCCACCCTGTCCTTAAGGTGTACAAGTTGAGTGCGCAGGGTAGTTGTCGGTTTGTGTGCAATCTGAATTTTGTGTTTTCGAAGCTGTCTTTCGACGAGCTCAGATACATTCTTTACATATGGGAGTGTTTGCCAGTTCATTGGTTTTGGCGCTTTGCTGGTCGCAGTCCTGGATCTTTCTTTCGACTGTTGTTGTCGTATGCATCGACGCCACAATGGTCCACCTTTACAAGCGAAAGGGGAATCGTCAAGTCTGCGACAACCATCGCGGAATCTCGCTGTTGAATATTGCCAGTAAAATCTTCGCACGCATTCTCCTCAATCGTCTGAATAGCCACCTGGAACAAGGGCTTCTGCCTGAAAGTCCGTGTGGTTTTCGACGTCACCGCGGCACCACTGACATGATATTTGCCGCACGTCAGCTGCAGGAGAAATGTCAAGAGATGCGGACCCACCTCTACACTACGTTCGTAGATCTGAAAAAAGCCTTCGACACAGTGAACCGGCCCGGACTTTGGAAGGTTATGCAGAAGTTTGGCTGTCCGGAACACTTCACCCACATGGTTCGAAAACTCCATGATGGATGATGGCGCGCGTCACGGACTACGAAATGCTGTCTGAAGCCTTCGCAGTGACCGATGGAGTGAAGCAGGGCTGTGTTCTCGCACCCACCCTCTTCAGTCTTATTTTCTTTGCCATGCTGATGGACGCCTACCGTGACGAGCGTCCCGGAATCCCCCTCAACTATAGAATAGATGGAAACCTCCTCAAAATTCGTCGGATGCAGGCCCCCACGCGCGTCTCCACAACCACAGTCCATGATGTGCTGTTTGCGGACGACTGCGCTTACAACACCACAACAGAAGCAGGCATGCAAAGGAGCATGGACCTCTTTGAAGCGGGCTGCGCCAACACGGACAAGGCGGTGGTTATTCATCAACCGTTGCCATGTGCTGACTTCAACCCCACACGCATCAACGTCAACGGAGCCGTACTGCAGAACGTGGACAACTTCACTTACCTCGGCAGTACGCTTTCCCGCAAGACTAAAATAGACGACGAGTTTGCCCGCAGAATCTCCAAAGCCAGCCAAGCCTTCGGTCGGCTCCAAGCCTCCGTATGGAATCGTCATGGTCTTCAACTGTCAACGAAATTGAAGATGTACAAGGCTGTTGTGCTGTCAACACTCTTGTACGGAGCGGAGACCTGGACTGTCTATGCTGGTCAAGCGCTGAAACTGAACCACTTTCATCTCAGCTGCCTACGCCGCATATTGAAGGTGAAGCAGCAGGAGAAAATTCCGGACACGGAAATACTGAAGAGAATGGGAGTTCTCAGCATCCAGGCCATGCACAGGCAGATACAACTGCGCTGGAGTGGTCACGTGGTACGCATGAACGATGAACGGCTACCCAAGCGACTGTTCTATGGCGATGTCGCTGTCGGCACTCATCGCAAAGAAGGACATTAGAGACGTTACAAGGATACCCTCAAGAACTCGCTGAAACGTCTCCAAATCAACACGACGAACTGGAAGAAGCTGGCACAGGACCGATCTGTGTGGCTAAGAGTACTGAAAACAGGCGCCGCAATCTACGCAGCCGGTCGGATCGCCGCCGCCAAGGCAAAACGGACGCCACGCAAGTCTCAAAATCGAAGGACGCACACTGCCAAAACCCAACCCCTTCCAGCGTGCCCGCACTGTCAACGCACCTTCCGTGCACGCATTGACTTTGTCGGTCACCTTCGGAAGCCATGCAACCCTCCTCCAACAGCATCCACGTCCACTGCACCAAACACTCCACCAGACCCTTCTCTGCCCTCCACCTCGACGGCAATCACCGACGCGAGAGATGCCTCGTTGCCCTCATCCACCGACTAGAACCCAACCGCACCTGCCTCTACCCCTTCCGACACATCACCACCCGCCAAAACTCACAACCCCACACCTGAACCCTCCACCAGCTCTGAGGGCCTGATATGCCCTCACTGTAATCACACATTTACCTCACGCATCGGCCTAGTCGGTCACTTGACAATTTATCGCACGGAGACTGGTGAACTAGTGCCTGGAGCACCAATACACAGACGAGACCGCCGCCTTCACTGCCCACACTGCCCCCGATCCTTCGCTCATCGCAGGTCACCTGCGCATTCACGACAGCGGAACTGACCGTGATGTCGGCACACCCAGCATCTCACACACCCCACCACCAGCCTCAGCCCCACTCACTAGTTGCCTCACTTCACGATTGCGTCGTCAAGTTTGTCGGGAACCCAGGTGAGGGCCTCCTCCCCCAGGTAAGTGGAGGCCGTTCTTGCTGAATTTGTCGAATACTGCCTTGCCTTTTACTACCCCATAATAGCTCTAGTTTAGAGGCAGTATCGCTTCTCTCAGGACGTATATGTCGTCACCCAACTTTGTGTCGGACTCTTGGCAATAACCGTATTGGGTACCGTGTCCTTTCCTGAAGTACTCTCCTTCGTTCTGTACCTCAACTGCGGCGTCAACTTAGCACTGGCATACTCGCGCTGTGTGCAGCCGCTTGTTATCAAATCCCAGGCGAATAAGCACGCTGTTGGACATCCCCGACGGCTCGCCTCTCATACGATGGCATGGAAAAATCAGATAATCGATTTCATGCAATTGCATTGCTAGCGCGCGCCATGGGTTAATGAGATAGGGGGGAGGGCGGCTAAACATAGTGACTAATGGTACCCTCGTTCAGGGTGGAAACGCCACCTGGACTGAATCGTGTTGAAGCGCCCTTAGAGTGCATGCGCACTGAAAAGATTAGCAAATCCACACTTCTCTGCGTAGGCCGCATCAGTCCAATTAACACTAGGCTTACTGAATCTATTCGATTGCTTCTCTTTGCCGTACTTCTACCATGCTACAGCTATATTACCCCCATAATTACCGCACTCACGCTCATTATAGCGGTGCATACAGTTCTGTCTTTAGCACAAACGTCAGCCTCAATAGTTACTGAAGATTCTCTGCTGCAAGGTAAGCTGAGTTTTTGGTCTCATTGTTCTTTCACACTTGATTTCCTCCCATCTCTGTCGGCCTTTCTGCGCTCCCCCTTCCTCGCCTCCACTCCCTATCTCCCTCTTTCAGTCTCTGCTTCCTATCCTTTTTCTACTCTTCTACTTCGTTTTTTCTCCTGCTTCTTCCTCTTCCTCTTCTTTTTCGTCTTCTTCTGCACGTCCACAATTGCAAAGTTCATCAGTTGTCTCTTGCTTTCCTTTCAGCCCCGCCCACGGATGCCAACCGGCAACAGAGCATGGGTAGTGCCTTTCAGTCGTTGACGGACTGGTTACCCCTCTCAGGAGGGTGTTGGCCCAGGCTTCATGTAGGGCTGCTCTCACCATTCTGAGATCCAATGTCTGTATGCACATGCAATGCCAGTCTTCAGCCAACCATGGTCCCAGCGACCTGGTAGGCGCTGGCACTTTCTCTCACTTCTGACTCACTGTTGGTTACTGCGTTCGCGCTCCCACAGGGTCTCAGGCCCCACCGCAGGTGCCCGAAAAGCTAGGCGGTCCCTATGCGGTGGGGGAGAGAGTGAGGTTGACCTCGGCGCGTTTATTATAATAAATTCGAATGCGTCTGAATCTATCACTGTGCGCTAAAAGCCGTGGCTTTGAGGGTCAGCCAACTGACGGGAAAACTCGGGCCCCCTACGTAGCTGCTCGGCAGGAGTTTCTTTGGTAGTGGCTTGATATGGAAAAATGCGGAGGTCTCTGTCTTACGGGAAGCGTGGGAATTGGGGGTTTAAGGGTGGGGAAACCTGATGGATGTGGAATGAAGGGTCATTAAATAAGTACAAATAGGGGACGTCTCATGTTAAAGTAATTTAATGCGCCGGCTATATAGCGAAGGCATATAGCGCGAAACTTGAAAAAAAAAAGTGGTAAAAAGGTGTTTTGAAGAAGAATGGAATTTGAATAATCCGCCTTTGCGTAGGCTTGAACAGATAAGGGGTCAGGGTGATAGATAGCCAATGAAATCAAAGCTTGTGTGTGTGGCACTGCGCGAGGGAAAATTGTCTGTCGTTAAACGTGCTGCATTCACAGCACACAAAAAACAGAATAACAGACTTTCAGCAAAAACAATGGAAAATGGCAGTTTGGCCTTCTTATTATTAGTTGTAAAATAACAGCAACGGAAATTCAACCAGTGATGGGCAAATGAAGGAAACGTCAATGTTTTGAAATTGGACTTTCGGTTGCATTCCAAGAACCTCCTTTCTTTGAGAAGAAGAAGAAGAAGAAGAAGAAGAAAAAGTCTCGATCGCTGGAACAATATGTTTATTCGCCTGACGTTTTGATATCCGTCGCGGATTCGTCATCAGAGACATGAGTAGCAGAAAGGTTAGGTATGCACAGACGTTTGCAGTATTTATAGGACACAGTCATTACTGCAAGCATACAGCGACAATTAACGTTAATTGCCTTCTTGTGCGTGGACTGCTTGTTGGACGGCACGCGGGCTCTGACCTGTTGAACTTTCGTCACGGGCGGTGGGCTCGGGCGTGATGATTGCTCGGCCGTCTGGCTCCCCGGTGTTGGCGTACGATGAGGCGGTGGCCTGCCCATTCCTCAAGTGACGGCTTGCTTTGGCCACATTGAATCTCAGGATTGAATATGGATTGGGCAAATCGTTGCACTTGTTGATGGATTGGGGGCCCGTGAACCATGACTCAAGTAGTTCTCGGCTCACCCGATTGTCACCTCTTGCGAGAATTTCGGCCTCATCAAATTTGAAGGTGTGGCCGGGTCTCGTCGAATGAGCCGCAACTTGAGAATTGGCATCATTTCGCCGTACTGCAGCCGCGTGTTCGGCAATTCGCGTCTTGAGAAGTCTGCCAGTTTCTCCGACATAGTTGCTTTGACCGCAACTGCACCAGATCCTGTAGACGACCCCAGATGTTTCTTGCCGTGGCAGTGGGTCTTTCGGCTTCATTATCTGACGCCTTATGGTTGCCTCCGGCCTGTGTGCGACTCCAACTCCAAGTGGTGCGAGAAGGCGGCCGACTGCTTCCGATACGTTTTTGACATACGGGATCGAACGCCAAATCTTGGGGCTGGTGTGCTTTTGTTGGCCAGCTCGTTTGCGCAAGCACCGGTTGACGAAGTTGCGCGGTTAGCCATTTTCTCTGAACACCCGTCAGAGGTATTCTACCTCGGCAACTTTGTCTTCTTCTTCGCTGCAGTGCGTCTCAACACGCTGATAGAGTGTTTTTACGCAACTGCGTTTGTGGCTGATTGGGTAGTTTCTGTTGATATTCAGTACTTGCATCGTGTTTGTCGCTTTCCTGAATACTTTAGTCTTTAGACCACCACAATCTTTTCGACAAACGAGGACATCAAGAAAAGCCAGCTGGTTGTTCTCTTCTTCCTCCATCGTAAATTGTATGCCCGGGAAGACGCTGTTGAGACGTTCCTTGAACGTGAGCACCTCGATCCCGTTCGATGACGACGTTGTTATCCACATACCGAGCCCAGAATTTCGGTTTGTGTTGTTGGAAAACCAGCGACTCCAGCCGCTGCAGGACCGCCTCGGCTATGAGTCCCGAAATCGGTGAACCCATCGGTGTCCCCTTCACCTGCTCGTAGATCGTTCCATCAAACGTGAAGTACGTCCTGAGACAGAACTTCAGGAGCTGTATGATTTCCGCGTGTCCCAGGCGATTCTCCGTCTCATCGTATTTGTTTCGTAGGCATAGTTCGACTGTCTCGATTGCCAGATCCTGACGGATAGAAGTAAAAAGAGACGTGACATCGAAGGAAACCATGATATCACTTGGCAAGAGACTTACCCCTTTAACTTTCTCCAAGAACTGTGTTGACGAGTGGACCGTGGTCTCCGAATCAGTGGTCATAAATTTGAGACGCCGAAACAGCCACTTTGCTAGCCCGTACGTTGGAGTGCCTTTTAGTGATACGATGGGTCGGAGAGGAGCACCTTCCTTGTGCACTTTGCGGAGGCCATAGAAACGGGCCAAGGCCGTTTATTGTGCCCTCGCCATGCGTCGGTCGGATGGCGTTATTGCACCCGAGTTCTCTAGAGCCAACAAGGTCGAATTTATTTCGCGTGTCAGCTTTTTGATGGGATTGGTTTCACAAGGAACATAAAACTGACGATCCTCCAGTAAGTTTTTCGCATTCTGAAGGTAGTCGGTTCTGTCTAATACGACCGTAGAAGGTCCCTTGTCGGCTGGCACGATGACAATGTCGCGGTCGGCCTTAAGTGCTCTTAATGCAACGCGTTCGACCTTGGGGAGCACTTCCCGCGGTTGATGAGCCATCAGGAGGGACGATACCTGGTTTCGGATAAGGTTCTTCGTCTCCTCCGTTGCATCTGTCTGATTTATGACTGATTCCACAGCTGCAATCATGTAAGCAGGTTTAGCATCAGCCGTGTTGAATGAGGCTTCATGCTGTAGAACCTGTATTTGCTCCTTCGTCAGATCTTTCGACTACAGGTTGTGTACCAGTACGTCTTTCCTGGATAACGTTGGATTGTGCAGTCTGCGGAATTTTTTCTCCAGTGCCGCTTCATGAATTGCTTGCTTGTCGCGGGCTCGTTCAAGCACTCTCTGCCGAAGCAGTTTTGTGCTGTCCTCACCCATGAGCTCAAAGCATTTCATCCTCACAAACGCAGTTGCGTAAAAACACTCTATCAGCGTGTT
This sequence comes from Ligula intestinalis, assembly GCA_036362985.1. Lineage (NCBI taxonomy): Eukaryota > Metazoa > Platyhelminthes > Cestoda > Diphyllobothriidea > Diphyllobothriidae > Ligula > Ligula intestinalis. Next base: position 18,389,403 of record JAYGXS010000006.1, on the reverse strand, counting down.
GAGACGCACTGCAGCGAAGAAGAAGACAAAGTTGCCGAGGTAGAATACCTCTGACGGGTGTTCAGAGAAAATGGCTAACCGCGCAACTTCGTCAACCGGTGCTTGCGCAAACGAGCTGGCCAACAAAAGCACACCAGCCCCAAGATTTGGCGTTCGATCCCGTATGTCAAAAACGTATCGGAAGCAGTCGGCCGCCTTCTCGCACCACTTGGAGTTGGAGTCGCACACAGGCCGGAGGCAACCATAAGGCGTCAGATAATGAAGCCGAAAGACCCACTGCCACGGCAAGAAACATCTGGGGTCGTCTACAGGATCTGGTGCAGTTGCGGTCAAAGCAACTATGTCGGAGAAACTGGCAGACTTCTCAAGACGCGAATTGCCGAACACGCGGCTGCAGTACGGCGAAATGATGCCAATTCTCAAGTTGCGGCTCATTCGACGAGACCCGGCCACACCTTCAAATTTGATGAGGCCGAAATTCTCGCAAGAGGTGACAATCGGGTGAGCCGAGAACTACTTGAGTCATGGTTCACGGGCCCCCAATCCATCAACAAGTGCAACGATTTGCCCAATCCATATTCAATCCTGAGATTCAATGTGGCCAAAGCAAGCCGTCACTTGAGGAATGGGCAGGCCACCGCCTCATCGTACGCCAACACCGGGGAGCCAGACGGCCGAGCAATCATCACGCCCGAGCCCACCGCCCGTGACGAAAGTTCAACAGGTCAGAGCCCGCGTGCCGTCCAACAAGCAGTCCACGCACAAGAAGGCAATTAACGTTAATTGTCGCTGTATGCTTGCAGTAATGACTGTGTCCTATAAATACTGCAAACGTCTGTGCATACCTAACCTTTCTGCTACTCATGTCTCTGATGACGAATCCACGACGGATATCGAAACGTCAGGCGAATAAACATATTGTTCCAGCGATCGAGACTTCTGCTCAATTGCTTCCTGGGACACGGATGTTCGCTTGTATTGGCACCTCCTGCCTTTGCTTTCCCTCACTCGTTTACGTTATATCAAAGGTAATTGACTATTTACCGTCATCGTTTCTAAGAAAAATAATACATTTACCTCAAAGACATTGAAGGGATAGGTGAAAAACACGAAAGGGTCTCTCCAGAATGTAGCCAATGTGCGAACAGGCCGGGCCCTAAAGTGTCGTGTCTGGGAGACAGTAGTTCATCCCGTAGTTTATCCCCTGTGAATGCGAATGCAGGAGGGTATGTCAAGTGAAGTTAATTCAGTAGGAAGGAGTGGTAATATGTAAGCACACGAAGTATGGAATGTGTTTTATTTTAAATTGCATGACTGTGAATGTTTTGGTTAGAGCATCCATATATATTTGTGAAGGTGACGTAGAAATAGATGTAAAAACAAAATCATTGGTATTGGTGAATTTCTAATTATCATTAATAGTGATATTGTGTTTTTGTGGATGATGTTTGCTAATGTAAGTTGATCAATGATTTGTGGAGTAAACTGATGTGTACTTTCGATGTGCACATGTATATGTTAGGAGTATGGTAGACAGATCCATGTACATATAATGAATCTGATAGATGCACGAAAAGGGAGGAAATAATGCAGTTGATTAAGTCCGTGGATGTTGTGTTCTATTATCAAGAGAAAAGACTTCTTCCCGTGGCAGTGAAATGTGAATGTGGTGTTTCTTTGATGAAAGAAATCCCTCGTCAACATACGGACGGTTATGTGTTTTCATGTCGGAAGTGTAGGAGAAAGAAGGCAGTAAGGAAGGGGTGAATATTTGAAGGGAGCCACTTGACGCTTTGAACTATTTTGAAATTGTGGGTAATGTTCATCAAAGGGTGTCCGGTGAAGGAAGTGGAGGACGAGCTGCGGATAGGACACAAAGCAGCAGTCAAATGGTATGCCGTATGCCACGACGTTTGTTCAAGTGCGCTACTGAATGAAGAGACGATCCTGGTAGGACCGGATATAACGTTGGCAGTAGAAAAAGGCAGCTGTGGTTGCTCGGCATGTACGACTGTGAGAAGCGAAAGGCAATTGTCGAGCAGGTGAACTGCCAACTCATGTTTCTCGTGCATATTTTAGGCATTGAGGTTAAGTTAATTGGGCAGTATGCCGTTAAGTGTAATCAGTTGGTAATGCGAGTAAAGTGGAAGTAAGCAGTGTTTCATGCTTAGTTAACATTGGTAAATGTGTGATAAATGGAGGAGTATGTTTGCGCCGGCAGTCAAGCTCAAGTTGATGGGAAAGTGATCGGGCTATGTGTAGGAAAATAAGGTTTGGAAGAGCCTCAATGGTTTTGTGAAATTCAAGTGCTACTGCGATAGTTTTGTCATGGAATGGATAATATGTAAATGTAAAGCGGAGCAGATATCCCATAAAATGAGGTGATGTGGTATTGTCTGTTGAGGAATGACGAAGGCCTCACGCGGCGTAGGTTAGGCTGGGGTATTAACCGTTAGCTAAATTGAAGCAACCCATCTATCACTTCTAACTCCCTGAGCTAAGGCATGTGTATGTATCCCAGTGGCAACAGGCGTCTTTCGAAAATGACAATGATAACTGAGCCGATTAACCGGTAGCTGAATTTAGCCACCTTCTGAGAAGAAAAAGTATGCCTACTTAAAATCATTAAGTAGGTAAATACAACTACTATAATCATTCCACTACCAAGGAAACTCCCGCCAGCTGCTCCTTCTGTACGCCTGTGTCTGTGTGTGCGTACGGGAGGAGAGGGAGGAATGAGAGTTAGGCTGCAATGGCTCCCTCTTAATGTGGCATCTATGGCGCTCCCGCGCAGTTAGGAGCGTAACTAGCAAGAGGGCTGTGTCAAGTGGGCGCGTGCTGAGTGTTTATCGGGCCAGCCATCTACACCCTCCCTCATCCCCGGTCTTATTGACTTTGTCTTTACACCGGACACGGAGGTGGGAGTGGCGAGTGAGTGGGTATATTCTGCGCGAGTCTGCATAAACTCCTGTTTTATCTCGTGCCAGTTCTCTGCGCTGCGCCCACTTGCTGTCGCTTTAGTGTTGCTTGCCCAGCTTGCCTCTGTGTATGCTGTGGCTTGCTTCAGCATATGCTGTGGCTTGTTGGAGCACGTGGTGCCCATCGTCGAAATCGACGGGGGAGCTGTCAGTGTGCAGATACTCAGACACGCTCCCTCACTCAGGCTTCAGGTGAGGTGTCACTTCTGCAGCCAGACTGAAGCACGGCTGCGCCTGATGCCATCTCGTGGGCAAGAAGACTCGAAGCCAGTATATGCTTCCTGTTTCGTGTTAACAATAGCCCTAATCTCCCACAAATTAACGCCCTTACTCCGGTAGACCGACCTCATGCCACTCGTAACTCCTCCGTGGTAATTTCAACCCCCCCCCCCTCAAGCTCCAAATCTAACCATTCTCGTTTTTTGTCGCCAAATATGCTTTCATTTGGAACAATCTTCCACTCGAAATTAGGTTTTCGTCTGCATTACCGATTTTCAAAGGCAAATTAGATCGCAATTTAAATTTGGAGGAGATAAAGTCCATTCTGTCTGGTTCTTTCCCAAACAAGCAACTTCTCGATTTTGAGAAAAGTCCTCCTGGCAATTGAGCCTCTTCTTAAGATATTAAAGTGGTCTCTAAATATCTTTCCATTTTCCTTTGCAGAGTCAAGCATAATTTCCAAATGATGCCAACTCTTCTCCGTCTTGCAACCCTGACGGTGGCCTTCAAGGTCTCTGCTGATGATCATCGCGGGTTCTTACGTTTTGGCCAACATTTCGGTGGACTCTGAAGTCTGCTTGGTCATTTTTGTTGCTTCCATCTGGTTTTGAGGGATTTGTAATTAATATCCAAATCGATATGCCTGTTTATGCATGCCTCGTCTGAGTGCATTGCCTCCAGGAATTCGCGACCTTGTCTTGTTGGGTAGGTGCCAATATTTTGGGTTTCCTCCCATGCAAAGTCAGGTCCTGTTTCCAATGTGTGCATGAAAACTGCTGATTTGTGGTATTTATTCCTCACGTTTGACTGGTGTTGTCGGACGCGGGTAGCTAGGGTGTTCCCAGTTTGACCACAATAGACTGCATCACAATCGGTACACAGTATTTTGTAGATTACTTGCTTTCTGTCAAAATGGTCAACCCTGTCCTTATGGTGTAGAAGTTGAGTGCGCAGGGTATTTGCCGGTTTGTGCGCAATCTGAATTTTGTGTTTTCGAAGCTGTCTTTCGACGAGCTTAGATACATTCTTTATATATGGGAGTGTTCGCCAGTTCATTGGTTTTGGCACTTTGGTGGTCGCAGTCCTGGCGCTTTCTTTGGACTGTTGTTGTCGTATGCATCGACGAACGAAGTCTCGGGGGTACCCATTTTGGGAGAATAGTTTCTTAAGGTATTTCATTTCAGCTTGGAATGCCTCTTCATCCGAACAATGTGTTTTTGCTCGACTGAGCAAGCTGTTGATTGAACTTCGGTTGTGGGATATTGGGTGGTTGCTCCCAAAATTTAAGAGGGCTTCGGAATATGTATCTGTACGATACACTGACGTATGGAGTGTCCAATCGGCCTTTTTATGTACAAGGATATCCAAAAAATTGGAGTTGCCCGTTTGCCTCTGTTTCAAAGGTGAACTGAATTCCTGGGAAGGTGGTGTTGAGGGTTTGAGGGAGCAATTCTACTTGGTCTCTTTTTACGATGACAAATGTGTCGTCCACGTATCGTAGCCACAATCTTGGATTTACTGCAGGAGGAGCTCTTGATTCTCATTTCTACATTACCGCTTCCGCCAAAAAACCGGATATTAGTGATCCCATAGGGGCACCTTTTTTCTTGCCGGTAGTATTTTCCAGCGCAGGAAAACTTTGTTTCTAGGCACAGTTCAAGGAGTTCTAGCAGGACTTCTGCGGGTACTTCTGCATCGTAAGTTTGCAGAAGTTCTGATGTGCAGGTTCTTGCTAAATCTAGAGGGATGGATGTGAATAAGGACACAACGTCAAAAGACACCATAGTCTCGTCCTATGCAATTTTTAAGTCCTGTATCCTCTCTAGAAATTGCATGGAGTTTTGAATGGAATTAGTTGAGTTCTTTGTAAGTGGATTGAGTTGGCGAAATAACCACTTGGAAATCTTGTAATTTTGTGTACCGATTAGGGAGAATATCGGTCGTAGTGGAGTGCCAGCTTTGTGTACCTTTGGGAGCCCATAAATTTTAGCAATCGTTGGTTCATCTTGTTTCAGCGATTTTGCTAGAATTCCGGAGATTAATTTCCTTTCTGTGAGGCGCTTCAATACTTTCTCGATTTTTGAGTTTTGTGACCGTGTAGGATCGGTGCTTAGACGTGTGTAAGTCGATTCATCTACCAACATCGATGTCATCTTTTCCGTGTAATCCGTCTTGTTGAGGATGGCGGTAGAACCTCCTCTGTCAGCTGGTAAAACTATGATGCTTTCATCTTTCTTTATTGACTTTAATGCTGTTTTTTCATCAAAGGTTAGTGTTGAGAAGGTCTTACCGTTCTTCAGTGTGTGAACCGTATTATTTCGTATTGCATGCCTTTCGTCTTCTGTAAGGTTAGATGAAGATAGGATGGATTCAAGACTGGCTAGGAAGTCTAGCTAGTTGCAATCAAATGGGTTGTACTTCATCCCTTTGCATAGCACTTTTTCCTCTGTTGTGGTTAGGACTCTTGAGGACAAGTTTACAATTTTCTTGGGCAGGGTGGAATCATTGTTGCTTGTACGCGAAATCCTTATCCATTTATTTTCCAATGCGGTCCTCTTTTTTATTCTTCCTAATGTTGAAACCAAATATTGTTACCTATTATTTAAATGACCGTCCGCTGTTTATCGGATCTGACGTAGTATGTACTACTCATTCTTGTTGCTCTACAGTTGCTTCCGCGCAGCTTTGATTACCAACTTTGCATTTATTTTTTACCAGAGCAATACGTTTGTAATGAAAGGGCCCCTTGGGCCGTAAATATAGAATTTATAATTTATTTATTCAGCTCGCACTCCTCGTACAGCGTGGCTTGTCACAGAGGGTCCTGTGGCTCACTTCGGGGTCTTTCCGCGGAAGATCGTGAGTCAGAGGCGGCGGCGGCGGTGAAGGCAGGAGCCAGCCAGTTCAAGAATTCCTGCAGCGCCGATCTCCACCACTGCCGGTGCAAAAACCATCCAGTTGATTGACATCTACTCCCTCGTCTCTTCTCTCCTCGACATCCGCGACGTCCAAGTAGACATGCTGGCAGGTTGAGTCTGGTGTGTCACCTCCTGCGAGCCCACCAGCTGACATGCAGGCCTGGAGCGGCTTGAGTGACGTGTCAAGGGATTGTCACAGCTTCCCGCACTACTGACCATTCTACGCGCTCTCGATACATGCGCATTCGGCGCATCTTCTGTCCAATTCCGGCGCACCATGCACGTACTTTGGACAGAACCGGAAGTGGCGTGCCATTGTCTATTTTAGGACCTCTGGTTGATCGATGCTTTGCTGCCTTGGCCCTATGTAGTATATTTGGTGGCAGTCTAGCTGCGTTTGTTGTGATTCGCCCCCTCGATGGGGGAGGGATGGAGGCAGTTGAGCCTCCATTGGTGTTGTTCAGTCCGACAGGTCTGCTTTTTCGTCGGATGAGTTCATTATCGGATTTTGTCTGTGTGGATTTCTTGAGCTCTGCGTGGGATTCAGATGCCACCTCCATTAACATGCACATTCATCTTCCGGCGACTTGCAAAGATTTGCGTCATTACGCACGACGACAACAGTTTGAGCATCAGTTTTTGGTTGGTCCACCCTATGCTCCACAACAAGGTGGTGCAGAGACGATGACTTGCGCGTGAATTAGTTTTCAGTGACTGTAGACTTTCGCAGCATCTACCGCACTCTCTCTTCCCTCACTCATCTGTGTCTGCCCATGCCCTGTAATCGGAGTAGCTGGCCTATAACATAGACTTATAGCCGAACTTCGATTTGAAGCGTATGAGCATTGGCCGTTCTCAGAGCACTGCAATCATTAGAGCAAATTCTAAGTTTTTTGGAACAGACGGAAGGCAACTAAGGGTGAGGTTTTATTATGTACCCGACTCCCAGTTCCTGTAGCCAGGCAGCAGTGGCCGCTAGCGAAGTCAGTGCTAGTGTTGACTGCGTCCAGCCCGGTCTGAGAGAATGTATGTAAGAAACCGGTGGCAAATGCTTTCACATGATTGTGGAGCCAGTTGGTGTGTTGGTTAGTGCGTTACATCGAACCTGCGCGGTGCACCGTCTTATACTGACCAACACCTACTTTAGCCAACCGCTGTAGCACAAGGCGACCTGGATGCACCCCAGATCCCGTCAATGGCATCTTCTGGATTACGTCCTCGTGCGGCGACGCGACCAGCAGGACGTGTTGGTGACAAAGGCAATGCCGGGTGCCGATGGTGATACCGATCATCGTCTCATCATCTCCAAGATGCGGATCCATCTTCAACCACGCAGGAGACCTCAAGGTAAGCGACCCCCAGGTAAGTTGAATACTGATCTGTTAAACTTGCCTGCCAACCGCTTCCGTTTCAGCAACGAGCTGGCCCAAAAGCTGGACAACCTTCAAATCGCAGATGGGAACACCTCCGTGGAGATTCGATGGTGTCAACTACGGGACGCTGTTCAATCCACTGCCAAACGCATTCTCGGCCCCACGCCCCGCTCACACCAAGACTAGTTCGATGAAAAAAATGCAGCCATCAGTACTCTTATCTCTGAGAAGAATCGCCTACGCAAAAATACGTCGATCACCCTACGGTCGCTACGAAAGCAACCTACTAACAAAGTCGCCATCTTGTACAGCAGCGGCTGCGGGAAATGCAGGACACATGGATGGCTCGTAAGGGTGAGGAAATCCAAGGCTATGCGGACTGTAACGAATGGAAGAACTTCTTCGCGGCACTCAAAGCTCTCTAATGCCCCATAGTCAGAGGCACAGCCACGCTTCTCAGCGAGGACGGCACCACCCACCTCACTGGGAAGACCCAACTTCTGAGCCGCTGGGCCGAGCACTTCCAAAGTGTACTCAAACGGGCGTCTACCACCCCAAAGGCTGCTACCGACCGGTTGCCGCTAGTAAAAACCAATGCTGACCTCGACCTCCCACCCACCCCTGATGAAACCATCACGGCTGTGCAACAACTGTCCAGCGGGAAGGCAGTCGGGTCCGACGGGATCCCGGCGGAGATTTACAAATATGGTAGTCACCAACTCATAACTCACCTCACCACCCTGTTCCAAGAGATGTGGCGACGGGGACAAGTTCCCCAGGATTTCAAGGACGCCACAATGGTCCACCTTTACAAGCGAAAGGGGAATCGTCAAGTCTGCGACAACCATCGCGGAATCTCGCTGTTGTACATTGCCCGTAAAATCTTCGCACGCATTCTCCTCAATCGTCTGAATAGCCATCTGAAACAAGGGCTTCTGCGTGAAAGTCAATGTTGTTTTTGACGTCACCGCGGCACCACTGACATGATATTTGCCGCGCGTCAGCTGCAGGAGAAATGTCACGAGATGCGGACACACTTCTACACTACGATTGTAGATCTGACAAAAGCCTTCGACACGGTGAACCGGCCCGGACTTTGGAAGGTTATGCAGAAGTTTGGCTATCCAGAACACTTCACCCACATGGTTCGAAAACTCCATGATGGGATGATGGCGCGCGTCACAGACTACGAAATGCTGTCTGAAGCCTTCGCAGTGACCGATGGAGTGAAGCAGGGCTGTGTTCTCCCGCCCACCCTCTTCAGTTTATTTTTCTTTGCCTAGCTGATGGACGCCTACCGTGATGACCGTCCCGGAATCCCCATAAACTACAGAACGGTCGGAAACCTCCTCAACATTCGTCTGATGCAGGCCCCCACGCGCGTCTCCACAACCACAGTCCATGATCTGCTGTTTGCGGAAGACTGAGATCTCAAGACCACCACCGAAGCTGACATGCAAAGGAGCATGGACCTCTTTGCAGCGGGCTGCGCCAACACGGACAAGACGGTGGTTATTCATCAAACGCCGCCAGGTGCTGACTTCAACCCCACACGCATCAATGTCAACAGAGCCGAACTGCAGAACGTGGACAACTTCACTTACCTCGGCAGTACGCTTTCCCGCAAGACTAAAATAGACGACGAGTTTGCCCGCAGAATCTCCAAAGCCAGCCAAGCCTTCGGCCGGCTCCAAGCCTCCATATGGAATCGTCATGTTCTTCAATTTTCAATGAAATCGAAGATGTACAAGGCTGTTTGGCTGTCAACACTCTGGTACGGAGCGGAGACTCTGACTGTCTATGCTAGCCAAGCGCGGAAACTGAACCACTTTCATATCAGCTACCTACGCCACATATTGAAGGTGAAGTGGCAGGAGAGGATTCCGTACACGATAATCCTGGAGAGAATGGGAGTTCTCAGCATCCAGGCCATGCTCAGGTAGATAAAACTGCGCTGGAGCGGTCAAGTGGTACGGATGGACGATGAATGACTACCCAAGCGACTGTTCTATGGAGATGTTGCTGTCGGTTCTCGTCGCAAAGGAGCACAAAAGAGACGCTACAAGGACACTCTGAAGAAGTCCTTGAAGCGTCTCCAAATCAACACGATGAATTGGGAGGAGCTCGCACTGGACCGATCTGTGTGGCGAAGAGCAATAAAAACGGGTGCCGCAATCTACGAAGCCAGTCGGATCGCCGCCACCAAGACAAAACGGACGCCACGCAAGTCTCACAATCCACGGACGCACACTGCCACCAACCAACACCTCTAAACGTGTCCGCGCTGTCAATGCACCTTCCGTGCACGCATTGGCTTGTTCGGTCACCTCCGGAAGCCATGCAAACCTCCTCCGACAGCATCCACGTCTACTGCACCAAACACTCCAACCGACCCTTCTCTGCCCTCCACCTCGACGGCAACAATCGACACCGCTGATGCCTCGTTGCCCTCCTCCACCGACTCCAACCCACCCACAACTTCCTCTACCCCTTCCGACACATCACCGCCCACCACAACTCTCATCACCACAGCTGAACCCGCCACCAGCTCTGAGGGCCTGATATGCCCTCACTGTAATCGCACATTTACCTCACGCATCGGCCTAGTCGGTCACTTGACAATTTATCGCACGGAGACTGGTGAACTAGTGCCTGGAGCACCAATACACAGACGAGACCGCCGCCTTCACTGCCCACACTGCCCCCGATCATTCGCACATCGCATGGGTTTACTAGGTCACTTGCGCATTCACGACAGTGGAACTGACCGTGATGTCGGCACACTCAGCATCTCACACACCCCACCACCAGCCTCAGCCCCACTCACTAGTTGCCTCACTTCACGATTGCGTCGTCAAGTTTGTCGGGAACCCAGGTGAGGGCCTCCTCCCACAGGTAAGTGAAGGCCGTTCTTGCTGAATTTGCCTAACACTGTCTTGCATTATACTACCCCGTAACTGCTCCGCCAATGGACTCATGAGCATGGCTTAGTAGTAGTACCGCATCCCCTCGGATGTGTATGTCGTCACAACCAACTTAGTGCCGAATCCTAGTTTATACTCTTATCAGGTGCCCATGTCCTGTCCTGAAGTACTTTCCTTCTTTCTGTTTTCAATCGCGCCCTCAGCTTAGCACTGACAACGCCATGTTATAAACAACCGCTTACTATCAGATTCTAGGCAAATAAGCACGCCGTCGGATATTCGCTGACGGCTTGCCTCTCATACGACGGCATGGAGAAATCTGATAAACGATATTGCGTAGCTGCGTCGCTAGCTCATGCCACGGGTTTATAAGATGTGGGGGGGGGGGGCAGCTAATCATAGCGACTCATGGTATCCTCGTTGAGGGGGTGGTGCACTAAGACTCCAACCCGGCCAGCAGCCACCCGGACTAGAACCGTGCTGAAGCGACCTTAGAGTGCATGCGTACTGAAATGACTAGCAACTTCACACCTCTCTACGTAGGCCACATCAGTCCAGTTAGCATCAGGTTTATTGCTTCTATTCGACTGCTTCTTCTTGCCATATTCTACCATACTACAGCTATATTACCCCCATCATTACCGCACTCACACTCACAATAGCCGCGCCTACAGGTCTGTTTTAGTACAAACGTTAGCCGCAGTAGTTCCTGAAGATTCTCTGTTGCAAGGTAAGCTGAGCTTTAGCTTTCATTGTTCTTTCATACTCGATTTCCTTCCTTCTCTCTCGGCCTGTCTGCGTTCCTCCCACTCGTTTCCACTCACTATCTCCCTCTTTCACTCTATTCTTCCTATCCTTTTTCTACTCTTCTACTTCGCCTTTTCTCCTACTTCTTCCTCTTCCTCTTCCTCTTCCTCTCCTTCTTCTTCTTTTTCTTCTTCTTCTGCACGTCCACAATTTCAATGTTCACCAGTTTTCTCTTGCTCTCCTTTCAGCCTCGCCCACGGAAGCCGACCGTCAACGGAGCATGGGTAGTGCCTTTCAGTCGATGACTGATTGGTTACCCCTCTCAGGAGGATGTTGGCCCAGGCTTCATGCAGAGCTGCTCTCACCCTTCCGAGATTCAATGGTCTGTATGCACATGCAATGCCAGTCTTCAGCCAACCACGGTCCCTTCGGCCTGGAAGGCCCTGGCACTTTCTCTCACTTCTGATTCCCTGTTGGTGACTGCGTTCGCGCTCCCACTGGGTTTCAGGCCCCACTGCGGTGCCCGAGAAGCTAGGCGGTCACTATGCGGTGGAGGAGAGAGTGAGGTCGACCTCGGCGCGATTCTTCCCTCACTATAATAAATCTGAGTGCGTCTGAATCTATCACGGTGCGCTAAAAGCCGTGGCTTGGAGGGTCTGCCAACTGACGGGAAAACTCGGGCCCCCACGTAGCTGCTCCTTCTGTACGCGTGTATCTGTGTGTGCGTACGGGAGGAGAAGGAGGACTGGGAGTCAGGCTGCAATGGCTCCCTCTCAATGTGGCCTTTATGGCGCTCCCGCGCAGTCGGGAGCATACCTAGCGAGATGGCTGATGCAAGTGTGCGCGTGCTGAGTGTTTATCGCGCCAGCCATCTACACCCTCCCTCATCCCCGGTCTTATTGACTTTGTCTTTACAGCGGAAACGGAGGTGGGAGTGGCGAGCGAGTGGTTAGATTCTGGGCGAGTCTGCCTAAACTCCTGTTTTTTTCTCTCGCGCTAGTTCTCTGTGTTGCTCCTGCTTGCTACAGCCATCGTGTCGCTTGCCCAGCTCGCCACAGTGTCTGTTGCGGCATGTTGGAGCACGCAGTTCCCATCGTCGACATCGACGGGGGAACTGTCGTGCTGCATTGCGCAAGGGGTGTGAAGTACAGAGGCTTACGCTGTGTCGGCCGAGGGGAGGGGGGAGGGAAGAGGGGGGGTCTGTTCAAGTGACCCTTTGACGGCCGCGACTATTTGGATGCGCGCAGGTAGGTGGACCAACGGTCTGTTTATCAGTGACTCGGAAAGCGTCCCCTGCGAAGTTGCTTGACCTTAAGGCGGTTGTCATTGAACGAGGAGGTCGTACAACAATGTTGGCTGTCTGCCACAGTTTCCCGCTAGAAGACGCAGAACTTGTACTTGTTACGGCTGTGATCAGGCCTGATCTAGCCAGCCTCAATGATGTCACGGACGGTACCTCTCCACGTGTGAAGATTGGCGGCAGTGGAGTTGAAGAGCTTCACTTAGTCTGTTCTCGAGCGACGGAGACCGAATATACAAGGTCCAAGATCTGCTTCCATGTCTTAATGGACCGTGTCGAGCCAAATTTTCAGTTGCTATCCTCTTCGACGCTTCCAGCTTGGTTTCGGTGCCGGGTCGAGGGCAGCATAGCTATGCTCGTTGGGCGGACGATGGAGAAAGTGTCCAAACCACCTGAGTCGCCTTTCTTCAATGGCCTGTGTCGAACGGGAGTGGAATGAAGGAGATAATCCAGTAAGCATGCCGGTTGGTGAGCATTTTTCTTCTGTGTGATAGTAGTTGCTCATGCTGGGCTAATGCTTGTGATCTGTTTTGAGGTGTATTTGGTGCTGGGGTGATCATTACAAGGTGTGCGGGTGAATTGGCACGTTGGTATCAGACGAAACGAGATTTCGGACACAAGGAATTTCAGTGAGGGCTTAGTCGGAAGAATGTGTTAGGGAAATAGGTTCGCTGTCATCTAGACCTCATCTTAGTATAAATTGCAGTGTCAAAAGTTTGAAATTACACCAATGCATATGCCTTAGGATGTTGAGTGCATGAAAATAATGTATGGATGATGTGTCAGTCATAAGAAGTGGAAGAATGTCTTGTATATAGAAGAGATATGAGAACTACTGGAATTGGAGACATACTGGAAGCCTGGGTGTCAGGATCCAGCTACTTTAACAGACCTTTGGATATACCACCCTGTTATTAGGCCTATCGAGGAATAAAGGTTAATAGAGAAAACCCCTGCTACTCGATCTTCGGGTCTGGTCGCTTATGAGAAGAAAAAGAAGAACAAGAAGAAGAGAAGGAAGAAGAAGAGGTGGGAGGCTAGATAGATAGGAACAGTTTATTCTGTACAGATGAAGTGGAGGTTAGGTTGGAGGAAATTGACACTCGGACAGGCGCGTGTCCCGCCGTAAGGCCGGCATTGGAAGTGTGTGAGAACGTGGGATCATCACAGACGCCAACAACGTTGCTTGCGTTCGCTCTCTCATGGAGTGGAATCCGGTGTGAAAGCGTGCGATCATCATGCTTACAAAGCGGCCTTTGTGTAAGTCAGCCTCAGGAGATGATTCGTCAGACTGGCCAGACATGTGCAAGCCTTCGCGAGGCAAAAGGTTGAGCGTTACACGCAGGCTTTGGCCACTGCGCGGGATCGAGCGTTGATACAGGTTTCGGTCATCGAGGCCGGGCGAACAAGATTGCCATCACGCGACCACGTCGTGGTGCGTTAGGAGGATGAAGGGCTACAAAGCCACTATGCGCTGAACATTCGCACGGCCAAGAAGCACTGCTCACTTCCTGTCCCAGGGCGCACACCACGATGCCAGAGGCGCATGCCACGACATCAGGGCCGCACTCCGAGACGATGCGCTGAGACGATTTGGGCATGGACTCAACCGATTACGAATGCTATCCCTCTTCACCCCACATGTTCTATTAACTAGACTACAAGACACGAAAATTCTTGCTGTACTCTCATTTTCTCTGATGATGGCCTCCTGCACGAGTCTGAAAGCTCTGGCAAATGCAGGTGCTGTCCTAGTGATCGCCCCTTTGGCTTCTCTGTAGAGAGGTGGTTGTTTTTTTGAAAAAATCAATCTCGATTCGCCGCATGGTACCGACAGTCGCGTTTCCCAACGAGTATAGCAGGGAAAACAATATGATTAGGTCGAGCTGGCATTTCCTGAATAGGTCGCTAAGTCATTCCTGAAAGTAACATGTTTGCATTAAGCCGGGATCAACAATTTGTAGGTGTCTAAACAATGGCTCCACTCAGCTCATTAAAATCCTCAGACCAAATCCCAGGTTAAAAGTACAGGACAGAGGAAACTAGAATGAGGGGTTTATTATGCCCAGAACCTTAAGTAACTGTCTCAGTCAGCAGTGGCCACTAGCGAAGGCAAGGCCAGTGTTGATTTTGTCTAATCAGGCCTGAGGGAGAGCGAATTAGACAGATCTGGCAGCTGCTTTTGTGGAGCAAGTTAAAGCAGTGTCCAACTGGCGTATTACATCGCCCGAGAGGCGACTCATCTTGCTTCGGCTAGGGTGGCGTGCTCGACTGCGACTGTCTGAACGAAAGTGCGTGTGCGAGTGCAAATCAGTCAAGGGTCCGCAGATCAGTGGGTCAGAAAGCGCTCCCTGCGAGGTTGCATGACTCTCGCTATGTCTTGAGCCTAAGAAGGTTAACCGTAACAGCTAGAATCTTCCAGGCCCATGGTTCATTTAGGTGAAGTAAGGAAGACGGCAGGAAAGCCAGATTGTTAGGAATAGTGCATACTGCACAGAAAGATAGGAGGATTGATGGAAAGGGTTTCGGCTCTCTGGTGACTGCATTCCAGCTGCGTGGGCGGCAATTCTGGAGTAACGAGAGCGTCGGGTATCGCAGGAATTCTGGTACATGCTTTGTTACGGCAGCCAATCACGCGGCCAATGTCTAGACAAGTAATCGTGGCGCGACCTCGAGATGGGCGAAAACTGACTGGCGTAGGTGCGCAGCCACGGTGAGGCGTATCGGCACGTCGGTGAGCGACAGTTAGCGCCTGACTCCAGGCGGCAGTGGGCGCGCAGGCCTTGCAGTCTAAAGGCACCATGCGTCAGCAGCTGATTTTGGGTTCCAAGTGGCTGCTAGAGGTCACTACATGGCCTTGAGGCAGTGAGCATTGAAAAAGGAAGTCAGACCGTAAAGTTGGCTGTCCACCATAGACGGCGTGCCAGAGAACCATGATTGGAGCAGCTCGAGGCTGATGCGACTGCCACTTCCTGCGGTGAATTCGGCTTCGTTAAAATTACAATCTAGGACCGGATTCCATCAATTAAACTGTAACCGGAAGAATAACGTCTTTATTCCACACCGCTGCTGCTTGCTCTGCTATTCGCGCCCAAGGTACTCCCCGTTGCTGTATCCACAACAGCACCAGGTCAGGTCAACGTCTCGGAGCACTTCCTGCTGTGGTGGTGGGTGTTTTGACCTCATGACCTGATGTAAGATGGTTGCCTCCGTTCTGTATACAACTCCAAATTCAAATGAAGTTAGAAGGCGACTGATGGCCTCCGATACATCCATCGCGTACGGAAGAGCTTGCAATAGTCGGTGCTCAGCGCGTTGTGCGCTGGCTCATCTTGCCTTTGTTTGGCAAGCCTGGCGTACGTGCGCGTGACAGTTTTTCCCTACCCGCAGTTAGGCCGCTCGCATTGTCCTCTTATCCATCTTATGCTCTCGGTTAAGTTTGTAACAGGGTCACCAACGTCGAATATTGCGAAGTCGATTGCATACATTTTGCCAAATCAGAAGTCAAGGAAGCGTGATCACTTTGGACAGCGTTTACTGTAAGAAAGAGCTGTAAAAGAGTAGGTACTACTCGTCGTACCCTCAGGTTATATGTCTCCACCCGCGGGACTAGAGGAAATCTGTCGCTTGCAGCCAATCGAAGAAATGCCGCATATTGATTGGCTTCGAGCACTTGAGAGGCTCGGGCAGCAGCAAACTGACTGGGAGCGTGAGGCAGACGATGCGGGCAGGAACATGAGAAGAATATGTCACGCATGAGCGTGCAAAGCTTGACGGGCGAAGGCAAATTGATTCAGTGCATTGGCGCTGACCACGGACCCCCACAGCCTTACCCGCCTCAGCGCTTCCAACCTGCTCCACACATCCGAATAATTGATTCTACTGTGTTTTCTTGACTCCACCGTCTGGCGCCAGCATGACTGTCTGCCGCAAAGACCGATTTCGAGCATCAGATGAGCTCCATTCATCAAGCTGAATGCCCATGGGACTCACTCAGCACCCATATGGTCTGAAAGGCTGCCACTAGTGACTGGCGTCCTGCGGTGATTACCGGGGACTTGAAAAATATTAGCATCCGGACAACTACCCGTTCAGAAATTTTCAGGACGAAAATCATCTCGTTATCGTGTTAGTGGACAGGACAGATGATATTTCTCTGTCCGACGTCCTATGCAATTACAACTCCATGAAAAATATCACAGGCGAAAGCAACAAAGCGCTGTAGGCAATGGTGAACTCAGGTACAATATCACCGATCGCATGGCAAGAGCGCAAGAAGCAGTTTTGGTTTGATTGTATAGTCTCCCCAAAGAGCACAAAGTGGGCATACTTCTCTAGCCAATCGAACCACTCAAAAAACTTCAACCTATGGACTGGAAGAGTGGCTGTTTCGGCGGCTCAAGTTTCTGACTCCTGATTCGATCACCACTGTCAGGTCATCAATACAATTCCTGGAGAAACTTAAATGGATGAGCTATTGCAGGGGGTTAAGTGAGTCTAACCATGCAACTGCGATCTTCAGACCATGGCTATTTATTGCAGGAGAGGAGTCGTCAAAGGCCAGAGTAGATGGAAGAATGTATTGTGTACACAAGGAGAAGAGAATAGATGAGAGTAGATTGACTCGGGAGAGCCCGTTCGCTCAGGAGATCGACTGGATCCCACGTAACTGTTTAAGAGAACTCGGGGCAGTAGACAGAGAGAGGGAGAGTTTTTATTGGCTTGGTCGGCCTGGAGATTTCGGGCAGAGAGGCAACTTGCGTCGGATAGTAGATACGCTAGCTTTCAGTTTACTCGACGTTCTCTGACCATACGAATGTGTCGCAGTAATTAAAATCATCAAGGAGATCCTAGCCGCTGCGATCTTCACGTCCGGTTCCCTATGAAAAGAGGCAAGGTGGGACGCCAGTTTGGATGATAATGTATTCCCCGAGAGGTGTTAAGTTCTGGCTATGGAACAGGCACTTATTAGTGCTTTTTAGCCTTGATACGCTCATCGTAATTCACCAGTGATGACCTGCTGCACGATAAACGGAACTACTGGCCCTGTGATGAACCTGTAGCGCCTTCCTCCTCCCGTAGCACAGCACACATGAGGTTACGTGATTGCAGTTTTCGGCATACCTCTAGGATAGCCGCAAGCACCATGCGAACGTTTGCCTCGTGTGACCACAACACACGCGCGGACTTGTGTGCCGGCCCCAATCCTTCTAGCCAATCACCTTCAAGGTTTACTCACAAAAAGACTGCTCTCTAGACGCTTGTGACGATTCACGCGCTCACATACTTCGTATGCTGCCACATTCGTTTGATAGTCAACTTCCTCCTACCTATTCACCACTTCTTCCGTACAGAATTAACTATTCTTTCCACCTGGCGTTATACTAATTATCTCTTCTACTACGGAACCGGACCCGAAGAACGCAGCGCCAAGGGTTTTCCCCTTTTACCCCCTGCGATTGCTCCATCGCGTGACCCTAGCGCATAAATGGCGCAGATTCAGGGGTTCGTACAGCCCGTCAATAAGCCCACGTGAGCTAGAAGCAATTAATTGCCTTAATGTTATTAGCCTACCCACATCAGCTTAGAGGAAGTCAGGAATCAATCACATGTACCATGCATGTAATACACCGATCTAAACTGTGCTTTCATTTTATGGTTGCCTGATAGCAGCAAGGTAGCCTACTTTCCGGAAAGTGAACACGTCCCTCCTCGGCGCAAGCCCCTTTCCCGACAAACGAACACCTAGATTATTTGACTCAAAGACATAACAGACCTTTTTGATTCTACTTCGTATAAGCAGAGGCGAAGTGGGACGCCAGTTCATAGGATAGCGTAATATTTACACAACTACTTGCGAAAATGTTGTAAGAAGTTGGGGATCGAAAAAGCGCACGTGCAGACGGTGTAGAAATAAGACTTCCAACCAGGTTGGTTTAATCGATAAAACTTCTACGTGAAAGCTAGAAACCACGTAATTCGTAGGAGCCGCCAGAACAGCTGGATGATAGCAACGGTAGAATTCAGAAAAGCAACTTTCGGTACATTCTCACAAGGTCAGTTAATTTTTGGGAACGAGCTCCAAAGTAAAACATGCGGTCAATTATATTCGTCTCTTCATCCAAGTAAGTGATGAAAGTAGAGGGAAGGAGAATTGATATTATAGGGCTGGTCACGCGGCCGCGAGGATCTGGTGGAGATGGTCTGGGGGCTGACGAGAGCGAGACTGAGCGCAGAAGAGCGCATGCAATTAAGCGACCGTTAGCCATGCCCGGCGCGGAGCTTGCAGAAGGTTCTCTTTTGCACACGAGACCGGCTTCCTCAACCTAATAGTGGTCAATTCTTCTGTTGATAACAGACAGCGGCCCAGGGCATTGAAGTAGTTTGTTGGAGCCCTATAAATCATGTGGAAGGCTTCGTTAGGGTCTAAACAATTTTTCGAATCCGGCAAGTCCACGAGAATGGCTCTGTTAACGCTCCTGATTTCACAGTTTCTGAGTTATACCGGAAGATTTTCCGCTATTCTTTTGGATAGGTGCAGATTCGTGCGACCAATATAACCTGCTGCACAGGAGCAAAGAAATGATTAGAGGCACGTAGAGGTGATCTGCGCTAGCAAGACCGTTGTATTGAGAATAATACCCGAACTCTCGCCGCTAGGAAGTTTCATGCCACGGCTTGGTCAAGGCGTCTTCTTAGGAGTTTACTTGCCCTATCTCTTTGAAAGGGAATTTTGATGAATAGCATCTTCTGTTGTACAGTAAGTGTGGTGGGTTTTACTTGTCTCGCAACCATATGAATCGCTCAGAAAACCCGTTCTTGCTAAGCAAGTTCTGAATTTTCCTAAGCTCCTCCGCAGTACTGTTTGTCGAACTAACGTTTCAACATTTTGACGGTTCTGTTGGATGAGTGTGAATCTGCTAAAGTTCATTTATTTTTCAGACCTGGTTTTCTTTTGATTTACGTTCCTTCGGACGGTGTCGTCAGGTTTTTGACCAGGAGGACGTTCAAAAAAGAAGCAAAACTGCTGTTTTCACCCCCAACGTGTACTTAGTATGTAAATATGCTTGGTTGACAGTATTGTAGAGTGCTTCTAAATCGGTTTCTGTTTTGGCAATTACAAATACTTTGC
>JAYGXS010000006.1:18343293-18364812 GCA_036362985.1 Ligula intestinalis | reverse complement strand
ACTTGGGTCAACTCAAATTAAGCAAATCTGCCAAACCAACTTAATAAGAGAGAGCGTTCACGCGTGCAGTGTTGCTATTCGTGGCCTGTCCAGAAAATAGTTTTTGCGGTAACCGCGATTGGCTAATCCAGGCTTCAAAAACCGCAGACGTGAGATTCTAGTGGAGTTCACTTCGACGCAAGTTATTTACTGCAGATACGCCATAGGGACACCTTTCGACTCACATTAGTGTATACTCAGAGATGCTACGCATGAAAAACGCAAACATTTACTCCTATTTCTCACTCATCTGGTACTATTGTCGGTAGAACTTTAGAGGCAACGTCCCTACAGCTCTTTAAACGAAGTTTGACTCACTCTGTGTGTCTTTATTCCTTCGGCACTGATACTGAAATGCACACTATGTTAATTCTACATAAGGGTCTGTTAAAAAAACGTCAAAAATAAATCAAAGGGCAGCCCAATGCCAAAAGTCTCCCAGCATAAGGGTATGACAGAGTTCCTTGTGAAAGGTTGAATGTTTAAGTAAAAAACAGTTGATGTGCGCTTAATGCCTGATCAGCGTGCAGTAAAAAATAGATGTACCTTCAACTGTTTAACTGAATTGAAAACATCGGTGGAAAGACCAAAAAGGGTGTCAGTTCCTATTGTTCAGCCAAGGAAACCTAGAAACCAATCACACTATTAGTGTAGCCCCTATTGCTGTTAGTCTGCCTCACTATTTGTTCCCACCAAAAAATAGCATTTGAATAAGGTGAATGCTATTCAGATGGGGACCATTTATCAGAATGCTTGTAAAATTCTGGATTTCGATTAGCAAAGGTGACTTTCGGGAAAATCAGCAGGTGCTCGAAATCGCATGGTCGACTTTCTTGAATATAAACTGATGCACAACGGATGATGCGTAGAGTGCAGCAATGATGAACTCAAATAGATACAAGAAAGTTATATGTACAGTAGGTCACCTTACTCATGAAATCCAAGGATTTTTACAAGTGACTCCCTGTTACTCCAAAGCAGCCTAAGCTATGGCCCCAAAGTCTTACAGCAATGAAGTAATGGTCGTTCTTCACAACAGGGCGTATTGTGCTTTATGAAGGAATATAAAGTTTTGTAGAAATACCAGTTTTTTTAACAAAGTGGAAAATTCCGAAAAAAGTGGAAATCGGGCGCACTTGGTAAACTTAAATTTTACATTTAGAGGTAGCCTGTTTATGCAAAACCATCAAGTGTCTAAAGCAGCAAAAATAGAATATCGTTGGAAAATAAACCTTTTGTAAAATGCTCGGGTGCATATGCTTCAATATTATGTGTGATGTAATGTATAGCTTTTACCAACCAGCCTACATTTCGAGTATGTATTCCAACACGTTTTCACGAGAATTGCTAGTTGTTTCTTTCGTCTATGCATTGGTTGAGTTACCATGGACTAAGGTAACTATATTTTCGCTTGATTTGGCCCATTAGGAGATCAGATAAGTAAGATACTTAGTGTGCTCACGTGCGGACATACCGATTAGTGACTAAAAAATGCAAATGGAATTGTCGGGTGCAACTGTAAGCTTACCATTTTTTTTGCACTCAGAAAAATTTCCTTCCGCCACATTCCCTTGTAATTATTTTGGGGTTTCGATTACGAAGAGGTCGAGATTTTCCTTGAAATGGTTATTAACGCTTGTTGATTTTCAATGGCTTTAGTCGATTGGTTTTAAGTAATGATCATATCCTACGTGCTTATAAAACCTTCAAAATAAGATATTTCATAAAAGCATTTACCTATATAACGAGCTTTTAGAACTTCTTTCTTATGCAACTGTCTGGCTGGGTCATGGTTTTAGAATAACCCAAACATCTCAACTCATCGCAGAGAAAAATGAACGTTCAAAACAAAATTGCGAATGAATATGCCTAAGCTTGATTACGTAGTTTTCTTCAAAAATATCTCGCTTGAAAAAGCAGTTTAATTTATATTTTGGCGTCGAATATCTACGTACTTTATTTTTTTGGCGATTAATCAAAATCAGAATGAGAAATTTCGGCCAGTTTTTTGACTTCCCTAAAAATTATGGATACATTTTCTACTATAACTGAGAGATCAAACTTTTCTATGTAACCGAAGGAGTTTTCAGTATATTTGTTTACGCCTAGGCTCAGCTCTCAGATAACAAAAGCAGAGCAGAATGGTAGAATACCAACCACGATTTTGATCAAAATAATAATCTTCTGGCCATTCTGTTTAAAGTTTTTCTATTCATTTATTCTGCTCTATAGAAAAAATCTTCGGACATATTTTGCATATGGCTTGACGTAGAAAATTGATGTCATGGCTTGGGTGTTTGTATATATGTTTGTTTATGGTCGTCCTTTTCGGTGGGTATAGCAAATAACAGCCTTGTACTATTATTACTGAATTTTATGCTACAAAACTTGGCTTCGTTGCAAAATAAAGTTTTCAAACGTATTTTGCTCCTCCTTTGCCAAAAACTAATGCGCTATCTAAAAATCGCACTAATCTCAATTTCATGAATGCAAAACAAAATTGTCTGTGCTCTGAATACATATGCTTAAAAACTTTCCGCTTCAATTAATATTCTTTTATAATATAAAGTGCACAGATAATCAAACATTTTTATCCGCGACGTTTAACAGCGTAAGAAATTCCTTGGATATCAACAAATGTTGGACTTGGCCTCACTTGGCCCAGTTTTTCCCCAGTATACTTATGTGAACCGAACTCTTTGCTAGCAAAACGCATTTTGCTTCTCAAGTGAACTCAATGAACGAACTAATAAACCTAAATGTGTTATGCCACCCATTAAAATTTTGGTCGTCACATTCAACCAGATATAGAGTCTACTGTATAACACTGACGCTACTCTAAACCGTAACACAAAACCTAATCCTAACTATGAGCGTAATCATTATCACCCCAGTATTAAGCGATAGGCCACTTACAGTTTTCCAATTCCCATGTCCAATTGTACGGAAATATTGCGAGCGAATAACGCTTTTTCTTCTTCTTCTTCCACAGTTATTAAGGAGAACAATTTTCAGCTGAAATAATTGACATCTAAGCAAAACATAGAAAAAATAGTTTACATGGAAAGGCTAGATATGTCCAGAGATGCCTAGGGTATCAGGCCCATCCTGCATCTCCGCAGTCACTTTTTAGGGGGTGGGGTGGGGTTTTGAATGGGCCTGAGATGAATACGCTGGTGTAGGATAAAACCTCAGATAGGTTCATTAACTAAGGGGGTAGAGATGTGCGGCAAAAGCACTCACAGCACTTCATCTCCGACTTGTACATTGACTTTGTGCGAGTGTTTCTTCTTTTTGGGATAGCCCTTCTTTGGTAGGACTACATGAGCGTTTTCGTACTCGTCCTCTTCGGCATTGTCTTCCTCTTCGGCAATCTCATTAAGTATCGTCTCCCTCGATTTCCCCTCCCCTGCCGCTATTCGCTGATTGGCCAGAGTATTGAGACGAGTTTCAAGGTCCATGGGCAGCATGCTGCTTCGCCGACGTTCTTGCAGCACACGCGACTTGGCATTAATGACGTCCCGGAAGGTGTCCTGGTAGTCCTCCATTTCCCGACCCTCGTTGATCAGACTGGTGCGTCGACGCCAATTAGGATTGATGGCTTTCGGCTCATCTCCTGCCACATCTTCACCAAAGCGTACTGACTTTCGCCGATGGTACTGACGAGTAGGTTCGTCTTCCACGTCGCCCCTCAACGGCTCCTCCCGGTGCTCCTCTATGTCGTTGCTGCCCAGCGAGTCAGTTCTGCCTGCTTGCCTCAACAAGAACTCCTGTAAGTTCGGATCCGAGGTGGCAGTCACAATGGATGGCAGTCTGTGCGAGCGTTCTTTTGAGGACATATGCTCACGCACCAGGGGTTCGGGCAGTTCGCACAAGTGACTGGAAGCATTTTCCGGCTGGATTGATGCATAGTGCAGCTTCAAGGCAATACTCTCATAGGTCTTGATGATCTTTTGGTCGTGCGTCTCAGGGTCTCGCTGCAACCACCGACGGAAGTACTTGTCGTCGAGACGAGTGAAGAACAGGCGTGCCTGATTACGACCATTTGCACCCACAATGGCCTCCAGGGCGGCCAGTGTGTGATCCAGGACGGTGTTGTTCATGTCCCCAAACAGGCTCAGGTTACTTTCACCGGCGAGTTTGACCTTGAAAATACGAACTATCGGCTTCATCGTCATGCCCATCAAGCCCACTGTCACCAAGATGATAAACAGTGCGGCGGTGATTATAATCTTTCGCGTTTCTTCGCCGTTTTGTCCCAGAGATTTGCCTTCCACAAGAAGGGCCAGCGAGAAGGCCACAGCTCCACGGAGTCCACCGTAAATGAGGATAAACTGCTCTCTCATACTAATCCTAATGCCGTTAATATGGGTCACATTAATTAAAAAGCTTAGCAGTAGCACAACAACACTTCGGCCAATTAAGCATGCTATCAAACCCCATAGACAGAAGCCTGTGTGCCAGAGGATTTCTGCCGAGAAGAGCTGGACACCGATGAGGAAGAAGATGATTCCCTCACTGACCTCCGAAATCTGCTTAACTATCTGACGAGTTGTGTTCAGTATAGTAGGTGATAAATTGTGGAAGGCGTAGTTGGCCTGCACCAGACCGCATCCAATTATTGCAATGATACCAGACCAGCCCAGGGTGTCTACCATTATGTAGGAAAAGTAAGCCATGGTGATGAGGAAGATTGAAGAAAAGTGAGATTCCCAACGGGTCAAAAAGCTACTAACAACGCCATAAACAACTCCGATCAGAAGACCACCCAAACTGATGGTGAAAAAGGACCCGATTCCAAGGCCGATGTCTCTGCCTGTAACATCCGTCACCTTGACAAACTCACTCATAATTTCGTATAGGACAACTGTGACGGCATCGTTAAGTAGAGATTCACCGAAGACCATGTAGTGGAGACCCGGTTCCACACCAATGTCCTGGAAGATGGCCAGTACAGCCACCGGATCGACAGCAACAATCAGCGAGGCACACAAGAAGAAGGAATTCAGGCTGACATTTGAAAGACCGGACCCCATGGCTCCGCCCACATTCAGTCCATACATCAGGGGTCCAATAATGAGGAAGTTGAGCACTGTGCCCAGCACTGCGTAGATTAGGATGGAGGCGAGGTAGTCAAGAAAGGTTCGATTGTAGAGGCTAAAGGCGGCGTCCAAGACGATGGGTGGAAGGAGAAAGTGGAAGAACATGGTTGGAGTCAACTTCCAGAGGGTGCGTTCGATTTCAATAGGTGTGGCATATTCAAGGATGACTCCCCAGATAACACCGATACCAATCAGCAGTAGTGACTGCGGAACATAATCTGGCACATAGGGTATCTTCGGGTAGAAGGTTTTAAAGAGGCACATCAGGATGATGATAACCAAGGCACCAAAGAATAACTTAAATTCCTCAAAGTTCCAGCTCGCCAGCGTAATGCCACCTGATTCGTGAGAGTTGTTTCCACCTCCCGAGTTCGCTTTGACGCCTTCTGGAAGAAGGAGGACCAGGCAGATGACTAACACGACAGTTAAATTCCTGCTCAACATCTTCGTCAAAGTAAGATGCCTGACTGTGCTATTATGTCGTCTTTTATTCTTGAGCAAAGAACAGTTCAATTAGTCTGTCAGTAGGATTACGATGGCAAGGGATAGCTCACATTGGTTGCACGCACATACCTACGTTTATTGCTAACCAATTAGGCATCACATACTCGCCGGAAGTCAAAAGTTGAGATCAAGTCGGAGAGGGGGAAGCGGGAGTCGCTTGTACTGATAGTTCTGGACTTTAATTGGTGCTTTTACTGACAGACCTTGGAAGAGAGAGGCTTGGTAACCAACTTACCTTCGGCAATGTGAATCTGAATTTGCATTGTGCATTTATGGTGTGTTTTAATAAATCACCTCGCTCGGTGGGAAAATCGTGGGCAACCTCTGTTGGGCTGGATCTGACAAAATACTTATTAACCAATAAACCTGATAGTCATAAGGTTGTCTTTAGATTGATTAATAAACGCGAGGCATAACTCCACCGGACAGGTGGCTATTAAATGCCTGCCCTTAAAGTCGTGGGCATTTTGTGTTTTACTTATCTACGCTAATAGCTACCGTACCAAGTATTTTTTAAACAGCTGCTTGTCTCTCCAGCTAACAAGGTCAGTATGTGCTCATCCAAATAAGGTTATTTTGCCCTTTGTTCGGTGCCTACAACAAAAAATGCTTCAATTTATCGTCGATTCCGATATCAGAAGTCTATATGGATATCCCTTTAGCGAAAATATAGTCTTATAGAACGTTAGGGACCTTTAAAAGATCAATGTTTTGAGGCGTCAGTTAGTGTTTGGCTGGCATGAAAGTCGTGAAAATAAACTTGTCAGTTCCATGGCTTTGCGTAAACTTTTAAAATATTTGTTTTTAAAGTCCAGACTTTGGTTCCCTATTGCGCAGACAATTAATCCTGATACTAAGGCGACAAAGTTAGATTTATCTTGCAGATTGAAATTAATGCGTGAGTTTTTTATTACCTTTTGTGAAGTTGAGCTCACAGAACACTTTTGCGGTAACGCTTTGATTCTAGATCAAAGGGTTGTGCGTTCAAATCACGTCAAGTTCACAACCGTTAATGGACACAATCGACCCAACTAATGACTTATACATCGTGCACCATGACATATTTTAAGGAAAGATGTTGTCGACAATAAGATACATTTTTTCCAGTAAATTTTATCTTCAGACTAGAGAAAATTTGCAAAGAAAAATTAAACTTCAAACGGACAGAAAATATCGAGTCATCTGGGATGAGCGCTGACTGGCAATTGTGGTTTATGCTAGTCCGTACTGCTCGGCTCTCGTCTCTTCCATCTTTCTTTGAGATTTTTATACATAAGATAGAATAAGATATGTCGGAACCAGTTTTCATGACTATCGTTGGAAGAAAAAACACTGAAATAGCTAAAAGTGGCAGCAATATTATCATTCTTCCTGCAGAAGAAGGAGACTTAACTGCTATCTTGAACACATCAGGCTACAAGCAGAACATGTTGTCACTATTAGAAAATAGCTCAACCTATAAGCCTCGTTCCACAGAACCCATCAAGAAACAAAGTGCTCAAGCGTCTTACAGAGACAGGACAACTATCAGGCGACCTGCCAAATCCCCGAAACTACCCGAAACAATCATCGCCAAAATCTAGGGTTCATAAACCTGAAGTTCCCCTGCGACAGATATTATTATTGACCTGTGCATCGAATGACAATATTTCTAAGTGATTTTTCCGTCAACTCCATCCATTTACGAGGAATTGTGAAAAGTCCATTCAGAACTCTAAAGAGTTTCTAGAGAAACTGAGAGGAATCTCAAGCTGATGATGAGATAATAGTCTCCTTCGATGCTGTTTCTTTGTTCACCGCTATACCATTAGATCTGTCAAGACCATGCACACAAGAAGTCCTGAAGATATAAGAATAAAGGTTCCCGCAGCTATCTTGATTGAACTCGAAGGTTTTTGTCAAGAAACCCATTTTTCTTTCGACCACTACTACTATCAACAGTTTAAAGAGTTCCAATGGGGTGACCCATATCTGGATTCCTCTTCAAAGTAATAATGCAGAAAATTGAACTGACAGCCCTTCCGTTGGTTAAACCTAAGTTGTGCGTACATTTATAGATGATACAGTTGGTTTCATTAAAAAGGACCAACTAGAAACACTCCACAACACCATCAAATTAACGATTCCGGGAATCCAATCCACGCTCGAGAAGAAGATAAACAAAAAACCCACATTTTTAGATGTTCTTGTAAAGCGCAAAACTAATGGAACATTCCAAACGTCCGTTTACCATAAGGGCACGTAGGCTAAAATTAGTCTCCACTATGAGAGTAAAAACCCCATCTCCTACGAAGCGAATGCCAACAATGGTCTGCTACCTCGAGCGAAGATATACTGCTCTGACGAAGAAACCAACTGAATCGAGCTTATTTGTTTTACGTAACGGTTACCCCAGAGATTAAGCACACCAGTGAATGAATCAAAACCAACCTAGAGAAAAGGAACTAGATATTTCTACTCAAGTGCCATTTGCAAATACTTTACGCGTTCAGCTTGTACACTCTAAGGATAGAGTTGGCTATCTCGAAAAAAGAAGTCATTTACAAGATCCCATGCGGAGGTTTTTATACCGTATACTGTGCTTAAACAGGAAGGTCCATCTCCACACGCATTCATGAGCACCAACTGGCAGTGAAAAGATGAGACCATTTATTCGAAGTGGCTATCCATAGCCTTGATACAGGACGCAGCTTCACATGAAGCAAAGCACGAATCGTCGGAGTTTGTCTTTTAAAAGGAGGCTGAGAATTTCTTGAGATCATGCACTCTGATAATTCATGCATCAACAGACATGTAGAGTTAGATGGGATGTACAAACATCTCAAAAAAAGATGTAGAGACGATAGTCGAGCAATGCAAACTGGCCTTTACCATAACTGCCAACCAGCACTCACCCCAGAAAACTACTGATGCTTTCTGCACGTTTGACCTTTCAATTGTTTGTTGCACCTTCTCTCCAGTCTGAAAACGAGCTGAAGAACTAGTCTCGAAAATTTACTTTATTGTCCCTAAGAACGTCTTTCCTTAAATCTTAAATATCTTGAGATGCCAGATTTCCAATTTATCCGAACCATGACTTATATCAATCAGTCTAATGACAAAAAACTGTATTAAGGCCAGTAGATGTGTAAATCAGCAGCCTACAGCCTGGTCATCAAGCGCACATATCTCACATGAGTTGCGCTATTACGTTGAGTTCCGTAGATTTAAAAAGAATGGACAGCTAAGAAAAAGGGGAGGGCAAGTATGTTAAGAGTCAGATACTCTGGCACAACACATAAGCACACCAATGATTAAAGGCCAAATCCCTGTGAGTCTGTATATTTGTAGCTATTATCCAGGGTACCTTAATTAACACGGATTGCAACACGATCCTTTCAGACAAGAGAAAGGGACGCAAAAAGGAGAACGCACGACGTGTGAGTCGTGACAAACAGGACACGACAACACTGAACCACACATAAGTAACTAAGTAAGAGCAAACGACGCACAGGATTGCAGGCCTTGGCCCTGAACTATTAAGGCCTGCGATAATACGTTTAAAGTCGTCAGAGAAGACGCAGCCCACTGGAGTGCAGTTCGCGAGGTAAGGTTATCCCACAACCTGTGTGATGCCTGAGATAATTTACGAGACAGAGCTCGAACAGTCTTGCATTTACTAAATGGAGCACAGTGGCTTAAGGGCACTGAGTAAACCCTTGTCTCTGCGCTTTCAGGCCCGTTTCCATAGAGGGAAAAGAAGTGAGACGCCAGCTGGAAGGAACAGTGTGTTCTAGAGGTAAGAAGAAGTTGACAGTCGGAGGAATGTACAGCTACTCGTGAGAGGACCGCGTCCGTAGTGTGCAAACGCAGCAGTCGTCACCGCAGTGAGATTTTGTGTGAGTCAGCCTCTGGAAGCTGATTGGCCAGACTGGACTGGAGGGGGGAGCAGGTGTCGCTTGGTGCACATTGGCTAGCTGCCATGAGAGGTTCATTGGTACCTGTGCCTGACTGTCACAGAGGCGCACCGAGGTGTGCAATCACGTGACCTCAAACGTGGTGTGGCGCCGAAGGTGAAGGTGCGAGAGCGTCACTACAGATGCTCACGTTGTGTAGTGTCCCAAGCGAGACTTTCAATTTTCAGACGAGTACTGGTGAGGAGTACGAAGTGGCTGACATGCACGTACTAGAAGTTGAGCTTCCGAAAATATTAATTTTCTCGCATGTGCAGTGTGACCTGTGGGTAATTGCCGCGCGCGCTATCTAGTAATTCCCCGCTACATCAGTGCATAGTTCTGTACCCGGTCGACATACGCGAGGAAGCGGTGGTTGAAACGGGATAGGGTAAAGAGCGAAAGTGCGCTCAGCTGGTGACCACCAAACGCGCGTTTGGGGAATCAAGAGGCTGGAAAGGTTTCCAGTGGAGAGCATAACCTGTTTTCCTCTGATTGGATTATAATTGTCCCATACTGAAGTAATTATGGCGATATACGTTGAAAAATTGCCAGTGGTGTTTAGATCTGGTAAGAGCTGGGTCTGTGCGTGTGTCAATTCGCTAGTCTGATGTGGATGTGAGTGTATAAGAATCATACGAGCTTGAGCGACTGGCCAACTGATGAGTTGATTGGCCGATAGCAGTTTGTGTGCGCCCGTGATTGGCTGTACCATAGGCAGGTTGAGGTACGTGGCTGATTAGAATGGTATTTTATATATGATGTCTTTCGTGACTTGCCCACTTCATTTCATGACATTTTGGTCAGCTTTCAAATGCAAAAAGAAGATGATTATAAAGTTCGATGTGGAAGAAGGATAACAGACCTCATGCATCTGGCGTTTTTTCTGAAATGACTAGGAAATTCGTGTAGTCGAAAGCATTTTTGATAGCAGATGGAAACAAAAATTAATACAATAATTATAAAAGTGCCATCCTGTTGGAACCATAAATGACTCTCGAAAAGGTACCTTCTATGCAAATGATCGATTTATCTCATCGATGTCCGACATTCGACTGAAGCCAATTTTTCTTACGTTTGAAGGACCTTTCTGTTTAAGGAGTTATTCCTAGTCAAATAAAGGACCCAAAGGGAATCGAACTCAAACTGTTTTGAGAATCCTGTCTGCTCAATTTTAAAAGTAGATAA
Organism: Ligula intestinalis; assembly: GCA_036362985.1. Lineage (NCBI taxonomy): Eukaryota > Metazoa > Platyhelminthes > Cestoda > Diphyllobothriidea > Diphyllobothriidae > Ligula > Ligula intestinalis. Next base: position 18,354,047 of record JAYGXS010000006.1, on the reverse strand, counting down.
TGAGGAACCGTAAACGGTAGGCTACGGGATCAGGAACCCTCGTGGTCTTCTGTTTTACTCCAGGAAGTGTAGTGTTAGATTTAGGAATAGGTTTGGATTTAGTGTCAAGGTTGAAGCTTAGACTAAGATTTGAATCAGCGTTTATGTTAGGATTGGGCTAAGGACACGGAAATATGAACGTACCCGACTTGCCCAAGTGGGAATGCCGAAATATGCGTACGATGGTGTTGCGCGTATTCAGATAGTTGCTCTACCCTTATATCAGCTCTTTGACAAACACCAATGAAAGAACTGTAAGAAGTAGGTTGCCCATTTCTTCGTCTGCATGAAAGTGCATCGTTTGTGCAAATGTAGTAGTACGAAATGTATTGCGTGCAATTAAAGGATTCATTCATGTCAAGTTCAGTTAATAAAGAATATCACACGACCACCAAACCTGTGTTCAGCTCAAATACTTATAAATAAGTAAAGCTAACCACTAATATCAACTTTAAATTTAAAGTTATGGGCGGAAAAAATTGAGCGTTTTGTTAGAGCATCAAGGGCTTGGTATAATAAGTGAAATTTCTGCCAACATCGCTCGTTAGAAACCCGAATCTGCCGTGCAGTCCGACGTAATCTGCCCGCCTGTGTCTGCTGGTCTGCAAACCCGTACGGAGGCCGCATGTACGGGTGTCTTACACAATTGCCAGGTAAAGACAAAAGAAAACAGGTAAGCTTACATTCCCATTGGCTCTGCTTATTGCTTATAACTCAGCTACTGACAGCTAATAAAATCTGAGATTAACCAATTTCAGTTTATTCTGAGGCGGATGGCTCTACTATTAGATAGCAGACGTCCCCTAAACCCCAAGATGAGTTAGATGCTGCAGTAAGCCAAAAGTTAGCCTAAAAACGGTAAATGGCACCGTGCGCCATAAAAGTCTGATAAAACTTGAGCTATTACTTTATAACGTTTCTGTAACCCATAACATGACACAGGCTGGTGGATAGCATTGAGAGGGTGGAAACCAAGGCAAGCCCTGATGTGCTCCGGGCTTCAAAAATGTATGTACTCAGAATAGCATGAACCCAGCTTCACTCTCCTTGTTGAGATCGAGGGGCTATGAGCCCCAGCATTGACTTTAATCAGCGTCAACTCTGAACAATACTAACGTCAGAATATAGTGCCAGTATTACTAACACTCAGCTACATTGCTAATCAGGATTATTAAAAAAATAGAAGCAGTAGTCGCAGTAATAGTAGCACGGCAGTTACTATACGACCGTTTCTATCGCAAGCAACTGAGAAGAGCTAAAAAAGCGATGACAAATGACATGCTCGGTCGAAAGGCTATTGCGCTGGATAAATTTCCCTTGGTCACCCCTGATCATCCAAGTCATGAGGAAAGGTGGTACCCTGCGGTGCTGCGTTGTACATAACAGGTCAGATACTGTTGAAAGCCTGCAGTTAGCCTATAGATAGCAAACGGTACTACGTTGCGATGTAGTGGCCCCTAGCAGCCACTTGGAACCGAGGATCAGCCGCTGACGCACGGTGCCTTTGGCCTGCGCGCCCATGTCATGACTAGCTCACGTCGAAGCGAACTTTGCCAAAGACTCACAACCGCTGTTCTCAAATTCGGGGAACAGCCGATCACAGATGCAGCAAAGCTGGTCCCTGGCCCGGCAACGAGTCACACACCTGCACGCGTAGGCAGACTTTGTCAATGACCACTGACCACTAGGGTTCATGCTGTTAAGGCATCACTTCGGACCACGCCGCTCCAGGTCAAACTACTTCCTGCTTATTCTCCGTTCCTCTGTATACAGCATAAACTATTCTTGCTACTCTGGTCGTGACAGAAAAGGGAGTTACCATTTAATATCGTTGTTTTAGCCTATACGCTTATTATTATTTACCCCATGCTGCATACTGGGTGCCAACTTCCTACAAGCACACACAGACCGTATTATCATATACTATTAACTGGTCTTAGTAAGTATGATAACTGCAATAAGCAATTTAGCATGGGAACTTTACGTCTAGTGGCAGTACGCTAGTCCCCGTAGTTCGAACCTAGTAGAAAATGAAACAGCTTAAAGGATAAAGCTGAGTGGGCGGAAACAAAGGGAAGTCCCATTTCGCTTCGGACTTCAAACATGCATTTACTGGGAATAGCTCACGCTAGCCGGCTATCTTAAGGTCGCGTGCCCACGCTAGTCTAGACATCAGCTCTGTCATTGGCCGCTTTAACAAAGCATGCACCGACACTGCGGCGATGTCTGATGCCCACTTCACTCCGGAATTGACGCCCTAGCAGTCGGACTGCGGTCATCCGAGAGTCAACACTCTTTCCATCTATTCTCTTATCCTTCTGCAGAATACACTATTCCTAACAATCTGGCTTTTCCACCATCTTCTCTCTTCACCAAAAGGAACCATGGGCCTGGAAGATCGTAGCTGTTAGGGTTAACTTCCATAGCCTTAACTGCAATATCCCTTCTGACTAATATAAGCGTCACTAATAGTACCAGTACTACTATCACTCAGCTACACTCCTAGGTAGTAGTAGTAGTAGTAGTAGTAGTAGTGGAACTAACAGTAGCAGTACCAGCCTTGGTTTCCTTCAGTCTGGATACCTGCTGTAAATGAGTGATGGTAAATAGTGCGGTATTATCAGCACAAAAAGTAACTATCACTTAAGACTAAGTTTGTTGGTGTTCTGGACTGCATTGGAGAAAACGACCTACGTCGGATCCCATTCGGTCATCCTGACTCTATCCTGCCACCGGTTCAAAAGGAATGAGGGTTCAGAGTGAGATAGACGGTTGCGCATCTATTTCACTGGCATTTCGTCTCTGCCCTTAGTAACACTCCCTGCTCCTGAGCACATGGTAGACTTCATCGAAATCGATAGTCGAACCACGATCACAGTCTGCAACATTTCTGCCAACAAATTTAGAAGTATTTTTGCTGAACCAGACTAAACACAGTTAACGAATGTCCTGGAACTGATATGTGCCGTCAACTCTCGATTGGACCTCAGGCTCTTTGAGAACATTCTAACCGTCTGCACGACTGACTGCATCTTCCGATCTCAGAAATTTAAGGTAAACCATTTTCTTCTGCCCGTGTGGCCTTCTTTCTCAAACAAAACACGCTTTTAAATGTTCTTTTTTCGGGAATTCCGCATTTAAATTTAATAATTTGGGCTTTAGGAGCAAAACTTTATTAATCTGAATCGTATAACTCTGAATTAACAAATCCCATTGGCGAGTGTATTGAGAGCTAGTTGCTATCTCCACACCAGAAGGATCCCCAAATAACAAGTCTGGGAAGACTGATTAAACTCGAAATACTTTACTGCTCAAAAAGCTGTACAGTTACGCCGCGTAAAAGAGCCAGCTGTGCAGGTACAAAAGTGTAGATGTGACATGTTAAGGCTGTACAATGAATAAGCAATCAGCTGGCGCTAATCAAGTGAGGCAGGACTGTGGATTAGCAACAAGCATAAACGCGGTGAGTCGACATCAAGCGTGAAAAGGGCTATAGTGGACAGCAAACGAAGCTCAGCGCAGCATGGGTCAGCGCAGTTGTTCTGGGCGACGAATTCCTACAAGACTATGGATTTTCATGAAGGTTGCCAATTTGGTGGAAAGGTGGGAGCCTTTAGTTGAGCTGTTTTATCTTTATGATGGGCTGGGAATTCCTAACTAACGTATTTTTCGTTGGGCATACTCATTGTAAAAGGTGTTTCAGTAACATTTTCACCAGGCATTGCTTCTGAATCCGGAATGCAAGGCTTTAGGAGAAGAGAGTACATGAGACTAGCAAAGGAACCTTATCAGTCAACAGGAGCAGGTGGTCTAGGAAAAAGGGTGTGTGGGAAAACGATGGTAGAACAAGCGAAGAGGTGTGACTGGAAAGGAAGTAGACACGGACGCGGGCATTAATTGGAGGTAGGTTTGGTGGCAATGGCCAGGTCATCGTTACGGTGACGAAGCAAACCGAAATTCGTGGGCAAAATTAAAAATGCCCAGCAGACCTTAAACAATCTGTCCTTGTAGGGGTTTGATATGTTGGCGTGATAAAAACGAAGAGGCGGGCCTCAGGAAATCCTTGGAAAGAAGAAGACGTGATCGTTGGGACAATAAATTTATTTGCCTGATGTTTCCTATTCCTACGTTTGCCCGTATTGGCAGTTATCTATTCCATCATGAACCTACCATCAAATATAGCAACAAAAATCGATCTCTGATGATGGGTTCGAGCGAGAATACGAAACGTCAGGCGAAAAATATTCATAAGAAGAAATGGATGCTTTAGTTTCGTGCATTCTTCTCGTCCTTTGGGATCGTGAAGGAAGCTGCCGTCAAAGTTTGGAAAACAGGAAACCGGTTTACAGAGCAGCCTACTGAAACAAAGTCTGGCTTATTATCCAGGTGCAATACGCATGTGGCTGATCTAAATACGATTGGCAGGGTTCCCATAAAAGCTTCGCACCTTTCATAGCCTATTACTTTTGACAGCCACCGTTCCGCATAATTTATTTGATCCACCTTTTGCGCGATCGAAAAATGCGTCCAAGACACGTTAAAGCATGCCTATGTGTAGTTTTGTATAACTATAACGTTCACATGTATTTTAGAATAAAAAGAATAATAATAATAACTTGATATTATTTCATTAAAATACTGTGTTACGTACTGTATCTAATTATAATGCATATTAAATTAGCCCGTTTTGACCGCTCTTCGCCACGCGGTTCGGTCCAGGGCAAGCTCCTCCCAGTTCAGCGTGTTGATTTGGAGACGCTTCAGGGAGTTCTTCAGGGTGTCCTTGTAACGTCTCTTTTGTCCTCCTTTGCGACGAGTACCCACGGCGACATCGCCATAGAACAGTCGCTTGGGTAGCCGTTCATCATTCATACGTACCACGTGTCCGCTCCAGCGCAGTTGTATCTGCCTGAGCATGGCCTGGATGCTGAGAATTCCCGTTCTCTCCAGGATCTCCGTGTCCGGAATCCTCTCCTGCCACTTCACCTTCAATATGCGGCGTAGGCAGCTGATGTGAAAATGGTTCAGTTTGCGCGCTTGGCTTGCATAGACAGTCCAAGTCTCCGCTCCGTACAAGAGTGTTGACAGCACAACAGCCTTGTACATCTTCAATTTCGTTGACAGTTGAAGACCATGACGATTCCATATGGAGGCTTGTAGCCGACCGAAGGCTTGACTGGCTTTGGAGATTCTGCGGGCAATCTCTGCGTCTATTTTAGTGTTGCGGGAAAGCGTACTGCCGAGGTAGGTGAAGTTGTCCACGTTCTGCAGTACGGCTCCATTGACGTTGATGTGTGCGGGGTTGAGGTCAGCACCTGGCGGCGGTTGATGCATAACCACCGTCTTTTCCGTGTTGATGGTGAGGCCAAAGTTGGCGCAACCTGCTGCAAAGAGGTCCATGCTCCTTTGCATGTCTGCTTCGGTGGTGGTGTTGAGAGCGCAGTCGTCCGCAAACAGCAGATCATGAACTCTGGTTGTGGAGACGCGCGTGGGGGCCTGCATCCGACGAATGTTGAGGAGGTTTCCGTCCGTTCTGTAGTTGAGGGGGATTCCGGGACGCTCGTCACGGTAGGCGTCCATCAGCATGGCAGAGAACATGAGACTGAAGAGGGTGGGTGCGAGGACACAGCCCTGCTTCACTCCATTGGTCACCGCGAAGGCTTCAGACAGCGTTCCGTAGTCCGTGACGCGCGCCATCATCCCATCATGGAGTTGTCGAACCATGTGGGTGAAGTGTTCCGGACAGCCAAACTTCTGCATAACCTTCCAAAGTCCGGGCCGGTTCACGGTGTCGAAGGCTTTTGTCAGATCTACAAACGTAGTGTAGAGGTGGGTCCGCATCTCTTGACATTTCTCCTGCAGCTGACGCGCGGCAAATATCATGTCAGTGGTGCCGCGGTGACGTCGAAAACCGCACTGACTTTCAGGCAGAAGCCCTTGTTCCAGGTGGCTATTCAGACGATTGAGAAGAATGCGTGCGAAGATTTTTCCGGCAATATTCAGCAGTGAGATGCCGCGGTGGTTGTCACACACCTGGCGATTCCCTTTACGCTTGTAGAGGTGGACGATGGTGGCGTCCTTGAAATCCTGGGGAACTTGGCCCTGTCGCCACATCTCTTGGAACAGGGTGGTTAGGTGAGTTATGAGTTGGTGGCCACCATATTTGTAAATCTCCGCCGGGATCCCGTCGGACCCTGGCACCTTCCCGCTGGACAGCTGCTGTACAGCCTTCATGGTCTCCTCAGGGGTTGGTGGGAGGTCGAGATCAGCATTAATTTCGACTTGGGGCAGCCGCTCAATGGCAGCCTCAGAGGTGGTAGAGGGCCGGTTGAGTACGCTTTGGAAGTGCTCGGCCCAGCGGCTCAGAAGTTGCGTCTTCTCTGTGATGAGAGTGGTACCGTCCGCGCTGAGAAGTGGGGCTGTGCCCCTCACTACGGGGCCGTAGACTGCTTGGAGTGCTGCGAAGAAGTTCTTCCATTCATTGCGATCCGCGTAGCCTTGGATTTCCTCACCCTTACGAACCATCCAAGCGTCCTGCATTTCCCGCAGCCGCTGCTGTACAAGACGGCGACTTTCGTAGTAGGCTGCTTTTGTGGCGTCGGTAGGGTGAGCGACATATTCGTTGCGGAGGCGATTCTTCTCAGAGATGAGAGTACTGATGGCTGCGTCATTTTCGTCGAACCAGTCTTAGTGTGGGCGGGGCGCGGGCCCAAGGATGCGTTTTGCAGTGGATTGAACAGCGTCCCGTAGTTGACACCATTGGGTCTCCACGGAGGTGTTCTCTTCTACGATTGGGAGGTTATCGAGCTGATGAGTCAGCTCGTTGCTGAAACGGAAGCGGTTGGCAGGCAAGTTTAACAGATCAGTATTCAACTTACCTGGGGGTCGCTTACCTTGAGGTCTCCTGCGTGGTTGAAGACGGATCCGCATCTTGGAGATGATGAGACGATGATCGGTATCACCATCGGCACCATCGGCACCTGGCATCTTCTGGATTATGTCCTCGTGCGGCGACGCGACCAGCAGGACGTGTTGGTGACACACACACACACACACACACACACACACACACACACACACACACACGACAGTTCCCCCGTCGATTTCGACGATGGGCACCACGCGCTCCAACAAGCCGCAGCAAGCGCTGAAGCAAGCCGCAACTGACACAGAGGTGAGCTGGGCAAGCAATACGCAAGCGACAGCTAGCAGAAGCAACGCAGAGAACTGGCGCGAGGGAAAACAGGAGTTTAGGCAGACTTGCGCAGAATCTGCCCACTCGCTCGCCACTCCCACCTCCGTTTCCGGTGTAAAGACAAAGTCAATAAGACCGGGGATGAGGGAGGGTGTAGATGGCTGGCGCGATAAACACTCAGCACGCGCACACTTGACACAGCCATCTCGCTAGGTATGCTCCCGACTGCGCGGGAGCGCCATAAAGGCCACATTAAGAGGGAGCCATTGCAGCCTGACTCTCAGTCCTCCCTCTCCTCCCGTACGCACACACAGACACACGCGTACAGAAGGAGCAGCTACGTAGGGAGTCCGAGTTTTTTCGTCAGTTGGCAGACCCTCCAAGCCACGGCTTTTAGCGCACCGTGATAGATTCAGATGCATTCAGATTTATTATAGCGAGGGAAGGAACGTGCCGAGGTCGACCTCACTCTCTCAACCACCGCATAGTGACCGCCTAGCTTTTCGGGCACCCGCAGTGGGGCCTGAAACCGAATGGGATCGCGAGCGCAATCACGAACAGGGAATCAGAAGTGAAAGAAAGTGCCAGCGCCTTCCAGGCCTAAGGGACCGTGGTTGGCTGAAGACTGGCATTGCATGTGCATACAGACCATTGGATGGCAGAAGGGTGAAAGCAGCCCTGCATGAAGCCTGGGCCAACACCCTCCTGAGAGGGGTAACCAGTCAGTCAACGACTGAAAGGCACTACCCATGCTCCGTCGTCGGTTGGCCTCCGTGGGCGAGGCTTGCAGCACACACGATGGATCGATCTTTCCTCCTCCATGTTTTTGATAACGGAGCAGCCCCTCCCGACCAAGCCGCTCCGACTCCTCCTCCTCCTCACCGCCGGAATTGAGGCCCACCTGGCGGGGCTCCGGATCCAACAAGAGCTACGAGCCAGTCAAGCACTTGAGACGGGAACCACAGCAGACGCGTCTGCGACCGCGTTCCCACCCGCCCTCCCGGCAGCCAAGATCTGCTACACCCATCTCCCTACGTTGGATCAACTCTCCCCTCCGCCCAATCTATGTTTTTGATGGCGGAGCAGCCCCTCCCTGCCACGCTGCTTCGACTCCTCCTCCTAGCCGCCTGAAATGAGGCCAACCCTGGATCTCTCTGGTACTGCTCGTTCTGCCGAGTCCGCCTGGGCCGCCGCGACTGGTCTGTACGTTGCGGCTCCTGCAATGGTTGGTGCCATCTCCGCTGCAGTGGTCTTGCCAAAGCTGCCGATTGGTCGCCCGCACTCGCATGTCCCAGCTGTACCGTGCCCCCACCGGTCTCTACGCCTCCAGCCCGTCCTGTCCTCACCGCAAATCTTCCTCAACTCTCCGACCTGGCCACACTGCCTGGTCTTAAGATTCTCCAGTTCAACGGCCTACATGGCAAGCTTGACCAACTTCTCGCCTTCATGCGTTCGCACAGCATAACTGTGGCGGCAATCCTAGAGACAAAGTGGTCTAACTCCACTTAGGTCCCTTCCTGTGCCGATTACACGATCGTCCGTCGCAACGGCGACCGCAACAAAGGCGGAGGTTTGGCCTTTCTGGTGGACAAATCCATTTCCTATCACCAGCTACCCCGGCTTTGTGCCGATCGCATTGGCCCGGCACCGCTAACCGTCGTGAACGTGTACATCCCTCCAACTTCCAGTTGTCCTCCTGGTGTCACCGCCTCTATCGTTCCCTACTTTCCTTCTGGAGACTGTTAGGTGCTAAGTGACTTCAACGCCTACCACGACCTGTGGTGCTCTAACTTGGCGGCCGACCCCCGAGGAGAAGCCCTGGCTGATGAAATAGAACACGCCCCCTTTGCCGTCCTTAACGAGAACAGCCAAACGCGGCTCCCGACCAACGGCGCTTCCAGCTCGCCCGATGTTTCCTTCGCCAGTCCCAGCCTGGTAGCCTCCACCATGTGGAGCACGGAAATCAGCCTGGGTAGCGACCACCTCACCATTGTGCTCGAATTGGCCACCGCCGCCGAGCGTATCAAGGTCCCCAACTGGCACTTCATTAGCTTCAAAAGAGCCAATTGGGCAGCGTTCACGACCGAATGCGAAGCCGCGATCAATGGCCTACCACGTCCCACCTGTGTCCACACGGCGGAGCGAACCCTTCGTCGACTTCTCCTGGCAGCTGCAAGTCACCACATCCCTAACGGCCACATTCCCCTTCTCCGTCCTAACTATCCGCGCGAAGCCTCTCGACTGGAACAAGAGACGAAATACGAGCGCGTGCTGCCAGTGACCCGCGCGTCGGCGAACTGAATAGCTTGATCACTAAGACTATCAACGATGGTAAACGCCAAAGCTGGCATGAAATAGTTGCAGAGTGCAATTTCAGCGGCAACTCAGCTGCCACTTGGAAGCTTTTACGCAACCTGACCAAGCCTCGGGCTCATGCATCTAACCAGTCTATTAGCTTCGGTGACGGCAAGTTCATTTCCAACAACGGTAAGATCGCCGTGAAGATGAACAAGCTGTTCTCGTTCCGCTCGGCACCCAGTCCCAAAAGCCAGCGTTCCCTTCTTCTTCTCTTCCATAAAGCCCCGCCCCCAAACATTTCCTTTTCGGCCGATGCTATCCTCACCGCCGTCAAGAAAACGAGAGCTTCGAAAGCCTTAGGACCAGATGGTCTGGCGCCTATCCATGTGCGCCACATCGGCCCGAAAGTGGCTGCCTACCTTGCTGTCTTTTTCAACTTTTCGCTGGCAAATTCAATCATCCCCGATTGCTGGCGCCAGTCGATTATCATCCCCCTGGTCAAAGCGGGTAAGGACCCCAGCCTGGTGGCCTCTTATCGCCCAATTGCACTCCTCAGTCCATAGGCGAAGATCCTGGAACGGCTCATCCACCCAATTCTGACGTCTGCGGTGGAACTATCTTGCCATCAACATGGTTTCCGATCGGATCGTGGGACAACAACGGCGCTCTTCGAGCTCAGCGACACCATTCCCGAAGGCTTTAATCAACAGAAGCCCGCTTCGTGGACCGTGGCAGTCTCAATTGAACTGTCACGAGCCTGCTACTGTGTCGGCAACGATCAACTCCTGCAGGACTTGGTCTCTCTGAACGTCCCGACTAGCCTGGTCCGATGGTTGGAGGCTTACATCCGTAGCCATCACGATCATGTTTTTTTCCGGGGCGCTCTCTCTAAGCCCCGTAAGCAGACCTGCAGCGTCTCTCGAGGCTCTGTGCTCAGTCCGACGCTCTTCATTATTGACATGCGAGAGCTCCCACTCCCCCGGGCACCTGCGCAAGTGGTATCGTATGCGGACGATGTTACTTTCTTCTGCCGGCACCATCACATCGATCAGGCTGCGCAGCTCCTTACGGAGTTCATGACCGATGTCGAAAACTTCTTCATGCAGCGCTGGGTGACGATCTCGGCAGCAAAGTCGTCCGTAACGTTTATAACGCTGGATCCGAAGGAGTTTAATCGTCACCCGGCCATCGCCGTCAACGGTGCGGCCTTACCGCTCGTCCG
>JAYGXS010000006.1:18313136-18340681 GCA_036362985.1 Ligula intestinalis | reverse complement strand
CATTAAGAGGGAGCCATTGCAGCCTGACTCTCAGTCCTCCCTCTCTCCCGTACGCACACACAGACACACGCGTAGAAAAGGAGCAACTACGTGGGGGCCCGAGTTTTCCCGTCAGTTGGCAGACCTTCAAAGCCACGGCTTTTAGCGCACCGTGAGAGATTCAGACGCATTCAGATTTATTATAGCGAGGGATGAAACGTGCCGAGATCGACCTCACTCTCTCCACCACCGCATAGTGACCGCCTAGCTTTTCGGGCACCTACAGTGGGGCCTGAAACCCTGTGGGAGCGCGAGCGCAGTCACCAACAGGGAATCAGAAGTGAAAGAAAGTGCCAGCGCCCTCCAGGCCTAAGGGACCGTGGTTAGCTGAAGGCTGGCATTGCATGTGCATACAGACCATTGGATCTCAGAAGGGTGAGAGCAGCCCTGCATGAAGCCTGGGCCAACACCCTCCTGAGAGGGGTAACCAGTCAGTCAACGACTGAAAGGCACTACCCATGCTTTGTTGCCGGTCAGCGCCCGTGGGCGAGGCTGAAAGGACAGCAAGAGACATCTGGTGAACTTTGCAATTGTGGGCTTGCAGAAGAAGAAAAGGAAAAAGAAAAAGAAGAAGAAGAAGAAGAAGAAGAAGAAGAAGAAGAGAAAGAAGGAGAAGGAAGGGAAAGGACGAAGGAGAAAAATGGAACAATGGATAGGAAGAAGAAGATAGGGAAAGAGGGAGATAGGGAAAGGAGGCGAGGGGGGAACACAGACAGGTCGAGAGAGAGGGGAGGAAGTCAACTATAGAAAAGAACAATGAGAGTAAAATCTCAGCTTACCTTGCAGCAGATAATCTTCAGTAACTACTGAGGCTGACGTTTGTGCTAAAGACAGAACTGATAGTGCCGCTATTATGGGTATGATTGCGGTAATGGAGCGAGTAATATAACTACAGGAGCTATTATGGGGCATTTAAAGGCAAGATAGTTTTTGACAAATTCAGCAAGAACGGCCTCCACTTACCTGAGGGAGGAGGCACTCGCCTGTGTTCCCGACAACATAGACGACGCAATCGTGATGCGAGACGACTAGTGAGTAGGGCTGAGGCTGGTGGTGGGGATGTGTGAGGTGCTGGGTGTACCGATATCACGGTCAGTGCCTCTGTCGTTTATGCGCATGTGACCTAGTAGGCCCATGCGATGAGCGAATGATCGGGGGCAGTGTGGGCAGTAAAGACGGCGGTCTCGTTTGTGTGTTGGTGCTCCAGGCACTAGTTCACCAGTCTCCGTGCGATTTATTCGCAAGTGACTGACTAGGCCGATGCGTGAGGTAAATGTGCGATTGCAGTGAGGGCAGATCAGGCCCTCAGAGCTGGTGGAGGGTTCAGCTGTGGTGATGAGAGTTGTGGTGGGCGGTGATGTGTCGGAAGGGGTAGAGGAAGTTGCGGTCGGGTTGGAATCGGTGGAGGAAGGCAACGAGGCATCTCTCGCGTCGGTGATTGCCGTCGAGGTTGTTGGCAGAGAAGGGTCTGCTGGAGTGTTTGGTGCAGTGGACGTGGATGCTGTCGGAGGAGGGTTGCATGGCTTCTGGAGGTGACCGACCAAGTCAATGCGTGCACGGAAAGTGCGTTGACAGTGCGGGCACGTTGGGAGGGGTTGGGTGTTGGCAGTGTGCGTCCGCGTGTTGTGAGACTTGCGTGCCGACTGTTTTGCCTTGGCAGTGGTGATCCGACTGGCTTCGAAGATTGCGACGCCCGTTTTCATTGCTCTTCGTCACACAGATCGGTCTTGTGCTAGCTCCTCTCAGTTCGTCGTGTTGATTCGGAGACGTTGAATCGAGTTCTTGAGGGTATCCTTGTAACGTCTCTTCTGTCCTTCTTTGCGACGAGTGCCGACAGCGATATCTCCATAGAACAGTCGCTTGGGTAACCGTTTTTCGTTCATGCGTACCACGTGACCACTCCAGCGCAGTTGTACCTGCCTGAGCATGGCCTGGATGCTGAGAACTCCCTTTCTCTCCAGGATTATCGTGTCCGGAATCCTCTTCTGCCACTTCACCTTCAATATGCGAAGTAGGCAGCTGATATGAAAGTGGTTCATTTTCCGCGCTTGGCTAGCATACACAGTCCAAGTCTCCGCTCCATACAAGAGTGTTGACAGCACAACAGCCTTGTATATCTTCAATTTTGTTGACAGTTGAAGACCATGACGATTCCATACGGAGGCTTGGAGCCGACCGAACGCTTGACTGGCTTTGGAGATTCTGCAGGCAATCTCGGCGTCTATCTTAGTGTTGCGGGAAAGCATACTGCCGAGGTAGGTGAAATTGTCCACGTTCTGCAGTACGGCTCCATTGACGTTGATGTGCGCGGGGTTGAGGTCAGCACCTGGCGGCGGTTGATGCATAACCACCGTATTGTCCGTGTTGATAGTGAGGCCAAAGTTGGCGCAACCTGCTGCAAAGAGGTCCATGCTCCTTTGCATGTCTGCTTCGGTGGTGGTGTTGAGAGCGCAGTCATCCGCAAACAGCAGATCATGAACTCTGGTTGTGGAGACGCGCGTGGGGGCCTGCATCCGACGAATGTTGAGGAGGTTTCCATCCGTTCTGTAGTTAAGGGGGATTCTAGGACGCTCGTCACGGTAGGCGTCCATCAGCATGGCAGGGAACATGAGACTGAAGAGGGTTGGCGCGAGAACACAGCCCTGCTTCACTCCATCGGTCACTGCGAAGGCTTTAGACAGCGTACCGTAGTCCGTGACGCGCACCATCATACCATTATGGAGTTTTCGAACCATGTGGGTGAAGTGTTCCGGATAGCCAAACTTCTGCATAACCTTCCAAAGTCCGGCCGGTTCACCGTGTCGAAGGCTTTTGTCAGATCTACGAATGTAGTGTAGAAGTGAGTCCGCATCTCCTGACATTTCTCCTGCAGCTGACGTGCGGCAAATATCATGTCAATGGTGCCGCGGTGACGTCGAAAACCACACTGACTTTGAGGCAGAAGCCCTTGTTCAAGGTGTCTGTTCAGACGATTGAGGAGAATGCGTGCGAAGATTTTTCCGGCAATATTGAGCAGTGAGATGCCGCGGTCGTTGTCACAGACCTGGCGATTCCCTTTAAGCTTGTAGATGTGGACGATGGTGGCGTCCTTGAAATCCTGGGGAACTTGGCCCTGTCGCCACATCTCTTGGAACAGGGTGGTGAGGTGAGTTATGAGTTGGTGACCACCATATTTGTAAATCTCCGTCGGGATCCCGTCGGACGCGGGTGCCTTCCCGCTGGACAATTGCTGCACAGCCTTGAAAGTCTCCTCAGGGGAATGTGGGAGGTCGAGTTCAGCACACACACACACGACAGTTTCCCCGTCGATTTCAACGATAAGCACCATGCGCTCCAACAAGCCGCAGCAAACGCTGAAGCAAGCCACATCATACACAGAGGCAAACTGGGCAAGAAACACGAAAGCGACAGCAAGCAGGAGCAGCGCAGAGAACACGTGCGAGAGAAAACAGGAGTTTAGGCAGACTCGCACAGAATCTACCCACTCGCTCGCCACTCCCACCTCCGTTTCCGCTGTAAAGACAAAGTCAATAAGACCGGGGATGAGGGAGGGTGTAGATGGCTGGCGCGATAAACACTCAGCACGCGCACACTTGACACAGCCATCTCGCTAGGTATGCTCCCGACTGCGCGGGAGCGCCATAAAGGCCACATTAAGAGGGAGCCATTGCAGCCTGACTCTCAGTCCTCCCTCTCCTCCCGTACGCACACACAGACACACGCGTACAGAAGGAGCAGCTACGTAGGGGGTCCGAGTTTTTCCATCAGTTGGCAGACCCTCCAAGCCACGGCTTTTAGCGCGCCGTGATAGATTCAGACGCATTCAGATTTATTATAGTGAGTGAAGAATCGCGCCGAGGTCGACCTTACTCTCTCCCCCACCGCATAGTGACCGCCTAGCTTCTCGGGCACCTGCAGTGGGGCCTAAAACCCAGTGGGAGCGGGAGCGCAGTCACCAACAGGGAATCAGAAGTGAAAGAAAGTGCCAGCGCCCTCCAGGCCTAAGGGACCGTGGTTAGCTGAAGGCTGGCATTGCATGTGCATACAGACCATTGGATCTCAGAAGGGTGAGAGCAGCCCTGCATGAAGCCTGGGCCAACACCCTCCTGAGAGGGGTAACCAGTCAGTCAACGACTGAAAGGCACTACCCATGCTCCGTTGCCGGTCAGCGCCCGTGGGCGAGGCTGAAAGGACAGCAAGAGACATCTGGTGAACTTTGCAATTGTGGGCGTGCAGAAGAAGAAAAGGAAAAAGAAGAAGAAGAAGAAGAAGAAGAAGAGAAGGAAGAAGAAGGAAGGGAAAGAACGAAGGAGAAAAATGGAACAATGGATAGGAAGAAGAAGAGAGGGAAAGAGGGAGATAGGGAAAGGAGGCGAGGGGGGAACACAGACAGGTCGAGAGAGAGGGGAGGAAATCAACTATAGAAAAGAACAATGAGAGTAAAATCTCAGCTTACCTTGCAGCAGAGGGTCTAGTTACTGAAGACACACACATGCACGCATGCACGCACGCATGCACGCACGCATGCACGCACGCACGCACGCACGCATGCACGCATGCACACACACACACACACACACACAAAGGGAAAAACGCGTTCAGGCTCACGCTAGATGATGCCGACAGGCGTTACCCCAAAGCATACTAAGGTCGTCTGGCTAGCCTCCCTAGGTCTCGAAAACACAACCAAAGAGCATTCTTTTCTTGTACATAACCAAGCTCTACACATAATGCAGTACGTATGTAGTTTATAATGACTTTCCTGCGTTTGCTAATAAAGAGCTAGGACGTTCCGGTTAATGCACCCGCCGCTTATTAGGCCCAATTTGGTCTGGGCCCGAGGTGGGCTTAATAGCCGTTGACTACTGTAAATTGAAGTTGGGCGTGATAGGTTTTAAATCAGGAGAAGGCCTGTTCATGAAAAAGACCAGTGGATTAAGCAGCATAAATAGAATTACGTTGGAAAATAATCTATATTTTGAATGTTCGGATACATACGCATCCATATTACGTGCAATGTCACGTATGGGTGTTAACAAACATTCCAAAGTTCAAGTATGTATTCAAACATGCCAGTTGTTTCTTCAGTTTTTTTTAAATTGCTTGAATTTCGTAGAACTATAACAAACAGATTTTCGCTTGATTACGCCGATTGAAGGGTCACAGTAGTAAGATATTTCGTAAACTCTTGTGCGAAAATGTCGGTCAGTGGCTAATAAATATAAATGGTATTGTCAGGTGCAATTCTAACCGTGACATTTTGTATACACTATGATAAATTTCCTTCCGTTATATTTCTCTGTAGTTATTTCAAGATTTCAATAACGAGGAGGTTCACATCGTTCATGAAATAGTGAACACTTTATGATTTTCACTTATTTTAATCGATTGTCGATTTGCCAAAGCCTTCAAAATAAGAAAGTGCTTAAAAGCATTTACCTAAATTATGAGTTTTTAAAGATGATTTCTTAGGTGGCTGCCTGTTTGGATCATGGTCTTAGAATCACCCAAACACGTCAACGCATTGCCGATAAAAATTAACGTCCACAACAGACGTCCGCAACAAAAAGCCAGATTTAAATGTGTGTAAGATCAAGTGAAAAGCCTTCTGTGACAAGTTTCCTCCTGTAGTAGCACTTTAATTAGATATTGAGGCATCAAGTATCTGCGTTATTTACCTTTTTCTAACATAAGGTCAAGATAAAATGGTAAACTTTGACTGGTTTTTTGATGTTCCTGAGAATTAGGAATACACCTCCTGCTGGAAATGGAAGAATTTACTGTAGCAGTTTGCAATATATCTCTTTACTTTAAGGTTCCGTTCTAAGATTAGAAAATGAAAACGGAATGGCAGTATGCATAGTATGATTTTGCGAAAACTGAGAACCTTCGGTTTAAGGTTCCCCTATTCGTTCATAATTAACTATGGGTAGAAAAGGTTCGGACATCTTCTACAGACGGCTCGACAGACAAAAGTGACGACATGCCTCTGGTGCTCGTATATATGCTTGTTTTCGATCGTCATTTTTACATCAAATTCATGAATCTTAAACATAATTTTCCGTTCTCTGAAAAGATATAAGCAAACCCATTTTGATTTGAGTAGTGTCCTTTTATAGTAAAACATGCAAAAAAAGCATTTGGGCACTTCAAGGGTATTGAATGAAAAAATAAACAACCCCAAATATGTGTTAAACCATCCCCTCAAATTGCCAATATAGGAGAATATCCAAGTTCCAGGAAGCAGTTCAGAAGAAGAAGAAGAAGCGATCAATGGAGCAAGACTTTTATTGTCCTGACGTTTCGGACTCCGTCGGGAATCCTTTGTCATAGGTAATCTTAAACAACTCTGAGACATGCTAGGGCGCAATAACAGCTTCTGACCATTATGTATGTTTGAACGAGGCCACCACGTAACTGCCTGTAATTGAGAGGAAACAAATCAATTTCAGTCAATCTGCCTTCGTAAGGCAGGTGGCCCTCGTTTGCACTCGTTCAAGCGGCAGATAATCCTCCTTGAACCACAGACACCAGACCTGAACTGTATAATCTAATTGGGACTGAACAAACGCTCCGTAAGTTTTTCTGAGGAGTTCCTTGTTGACGTGGACGAATCACCGTCTAATCGCAAACAACGCAGCTGTAGAGCGTTTATCTGCTTTTAGAAGGGTGGAGATGGTTTAAGCGAGGAATTTATCAAAACACCAAGGTCCTTCGTTTCGTCAACATTTTAAAAGGCTTTCCAATCGAGGAGGTATTGAGAGGAATCATCCTCCTTATTGATCCTTCTAGTATGGAGCCTTAAAAATACACACTCACTAGCGTTCAACTTTAAGAGCCAACGAGCAGACCAGTTGTTAAGCCTTGTTTGGTTTTATGCCTTTTCCCCGCCTACGTTAGAAGGGCCCCTAGTGATGTAGAGGGAGGTAAAGTGGTTTGAACAGATAGCGTCAACAGTCTTCGTTTACAACTTCCGGACCACACGCATTGTCGTTATCCATGTGATGCTTTATGAGGAAGGACCCTCCACTCTAGCTGTTGAGTCACGTCTCACAGTCGTGATGCTAACGTCGTATTCTTTTATCCGTTCAAAAATTCACATCAGTATAGATAGATAAACACAAAGTAACTTCCGTATTTCATGGAGTGTCAACTGATATCCTAAAATGCGTCTATGATTCGAGCAAAATACATAGGTAGGGGTTTTATGTTGATAATGGAGCACAATAATCCTAGAATATGTCAGTCCCTTAAAGATGCCGGCTTTAGGACGATTTTCTCTTTGAGCGCCTTCAAAAAGCATATTCTGTAAAATGGGGCTACTTCTTTAATATACCCCTTCTCGTATATTCTTCCTGTTTTTAGAAATCCAAACATATTTTGCAGAAAAACATGCACAAAAATATTCTTTCTTGTACTAAATTAGTAGCATATTACGGCTTCTTATTATATATACTTGAAGAATGGGTTCAATTCGGATTTATTTAAAAGCCTTCATACATTTCTGAGTAATTTTGTACTCAACCCACCGCTAGAAATGTACTCAAGTCTTCCAAACTCCATGCTTTATACATTCTACCTAACAACAATCCCACATTATCCTTACCAAGAAACAATGGTCCTAAAAGGTTCATAAAATTTTGCAAGGGATGTGGATCATGATGGATAATTTTTAAGTTGATGGATGTGACTCATATGAACGAACAGGTTACAGACTTAAAGAATCACGTAAGTTTACAGTTTTAAAACCTGAACCAACCATTTTTACAGCATAAAATTTCAGGAAGGTGTAAGTTTCTACCTAGGGAGTCCAGTAAATAATGTTATTGTGCCTCTAATCTATAAAATATAATTTAATTCATGGGGGGATCGAAAATCAACGAGAACCATGCCGACTGCACCAGCAGTTAACTTGTTACAAAGCAGGCTTTTTGCGGGCAGTTAGGAAGAAGCTTGTTAAAAAGACGGCATCCGGAAATGATATAATTATTCGGGGATTAGGCTGCACAATTATCAAGTAAGTTGTTCGAATCGAAGGCATATTTCAAAATTTCGATTGGCATTTCATGAGATGGGTATGTACGTTTTCTTACTTCGCATCTATTTGCTATTTATTTCTTAAATGGCTGGACGAATCCCCATCTGCAATTTTGTTGAAATGCTGCCTTCAGAAGACCCTGAAATCACACCTGTTATGTACTGAAAACGGAAGGCAGTTTTTAGACATCAATTAGCGACCAGATGTCCGAAGTCACCCTGCATTCGCTCAAAAGTGGTCAAAAGTCTGCATGGAACCAAACCCGCATAGTATGTTCCTGCCCACATAAGAAAGACCGAGAATTTTTGGAGGCCATCAATTATGACAAATCATTAATCAACAGGCACGCTGATTTGCATTTGATGTTTACCGATCTCAAGAAAGCCTGGAAAAGCGCCAACCACCAAAACATGCTATTGACCATGGATGCCGCAGCATTATCGAATTTTTGGCACATTTAAAAATGCGCACTGATCTTCACACATTTCCCTCACGTCCGAGGACGATCTGGTGTGCCAGCGTCAAAACTTTACAATAAAGTTTGTTTCTGTTTACCAAAGAATATTTTCTATCAAATGTAAACTATGTAAAACAGAAGGCTGCCTGTAAGCAGAATGTCATGTAGGCAAAACAGAGGACCTTTCTGCTACTCATGTCTCTGATGACGAATCCGCGACGGATCTCGAAACGTCAGGCGAATAAACATATTGTCCCAGCGATCGAGTCTTCTTCTTCTTCTTCTTCTTCTCAAAACAGAGGACTGTATGTAGGCAGGACGTGTACTGAGGGCGAGAGCACAGTTTAAGTGACGAGTCATGTTGACACCGCGGTGTATCTGGTGTGGGGTAAATGTAATAGGCCGAATGCTGGCCAATCGGAATAAGGACAGGGATGAGCCCGCCAGCCTGGAATGAAGACTGGGCAGTCAGAACAACGAAACTGATGACCAAGTGTCCGTGACCTTGAGCAGCGCTTGACGCGCGCCTCGCGTCATGATGTCCCGACACTACGCACGGAAGAACATGCAGACCAACAACTGCAATTGTTTTCTCCTCGATATGGTGTGGTTCATCATATGCCAACAACTCGCGGTATGAGAGCGGTCCAGCTGGCCACCTTCCTGCCATTACCGGTCATGTTGAGATGGCAGTTCTTGAGGTATTTGGGTTAGGCGACTGCCCCCTCTAATCTTGTATGAAGTTCGTAAAATTTATTTCATTGGCAAGACTGTCACAAGTTGTGATGTCGACAAACAGAAGGTTCCCCCAAATCACAAGTCAAACAAGACGGCGTAGGAGGACAGAAACTTTACTGCCAGAAAATCGAGAATACACAGGCCGAGTTGTGCACGCCGAGTCGGTAAGCCAAGTTGTGTGTTCGGTGCAGTGGACCATGAGACGACTGGGCGATGCAGTCAGCCAGGTGTAGATACGCACATCCATTGGCTGAAGCACTGAGCGCACTGAGCCGCGACAATCGGGAGAGCATAGGAGTAGGATATCGCAGGACCTCCCGTAGCTGTTGGCAGACACAGTGCGTAGGTGTTGAGCCGGCGCGCGTACAGACAGAACTTGCGCGGCGTTTTGCAACGAAGCCAGCGTGAGTCAGCGAGGCAGGCTCCCACAGTACCACCCTGCAAGACCGAAGGCGGCAGAAACGACGCCGAAGGACAGATTGGTGCCTAAAAATTTGGGTGACAAAACGGTCAGTGAAATGAACATGTCGTCCACTGCGGGTGATATATACAGGGGATGTGGAAGAGGAATTGGTGGGAGCAGTGGCAAAAGTGTCAGAGTTGGAGGCAGTAGCAGAAGTGTTAGAGTTGGAGGAAGGAACAGGTTGGGGTTGCGGACAGGAGGAAAGAGGTCAAATGCGGGACGGGGGAATAGAGGGTTGAGGAGGAGGGGAAACAGAAGGCGGAAAACCAGAGGGATTGTTAGTTCCGACTGAACAAGTTTGAAATTCTCCACACCTTTTCTCCTACGAGACTCCCGTCTAAAAATGATTGTTTATCGGCTTCCGAAGGCTACCACCCCCCCTGGAATTCTGTCTGAATACTGCCCTCCCCGGTCGCGGCCCTTTGTTGACACTCTCACATTACGACCAGCTTGACGGCGGTGTCGACCCAGACGTCTGTTCCCCCTTTTTGACCCAGTGCCCGCGGCTGATCCGAGACCCACTTGTCAAGTCACCCCACCACAACTGCCTGTCAAGCGCTTGCATCCCCCCTTTGCCAACAAAACATTGTCTCTGTTCCCGTCTGTCCACCCTCCCCACCCTTGGACTAGTGCATTCAGACCAATGGAGACCCCAGGAGCCGACTCCTGGGATCCTATAAAGCCGGACACATACCCCTTTGACGGATTCCCTTTGCTCTTGACGTGGAATATCCATTGTTAAGGTTTGTGTATTTATTTTGTACTATTTTCTCTTAATAGTACCGTACCACCTTGATAGTTGTTATCACTGGTTTGGCGTACGCGTGACTACTGGATACAGTTGAAGAAAGCAAAGGACGAAACAGGGATCGTCCGATGAAGTGTCCGGGACAGCCGCCTTGAGCCGGTCAACGGTCGCACCCTCCTCGTGACTACCATATTGGATGCGGTTTGTATTCGTCCCACGCGAGATAACATGGAATGGTCCCTCGTATGGTGGTTCCAAGGGCCGCCGGACGCGATTACTTCGTAAAAAGGCGTGAGCACAGGTCGCTTAGTCTTTCTATAGCTAAGACTCGGAGACAGAGGGCCTGGGCGGAACCGGGGATAGCGTTCGCAGAAACTGCCGGAGGCGATGCAGGAGGTTGGCAGGATCCTCGACCGCAACTGGAGGAGATGGCGAGATCAGCTCACCGGGAAGTCGGACAGGGGCGCCGAACACCAGTTCAGCGGCGGAGCAGTCAAGGTCCGACTTGAGGGAGGAGCAGATGCCCAAGAGGACCAAGGGAAGATGGTCCGTCCAGTTCTCCGGATCAGCCGCGGCCCGTACAGAGGCCTTCAACTGGCGATGAAGCCGCTCGTTGTCAGCCGGGTGATAGGCTGTAGGGCGGATGCGGTTACAGCCTAAAAGAAGAGAACAGACTGAAAGAGATTAGATTCAAACTGAGCACCGCGATCAGTCGTGACAGTGGATGGAGCGCCGAAGATGGCAACCCAACGACTGAGGAAGGCCTTGACAACCGTGGAAGCCTCAATTTTGAGAAGCGGGATAGCCTCCGGCCACCGGGTGAATCGGTTGACGCAGGGGAGAAGTTAGAAACAGCCGTTGGACGGAGGCAGGGGGCCTACGATACCCAGATGGATGTGACTGAACCTCGTACCGGGGCCGGGGAAGGTGCCAACTGGTGCCTTGTTGTGCCGGTGGACCTTGCTTCGTTGACAGCTCAGACAAGCCCGTGCCCAGGCCTTGACGTCCTTGTGCATCCCAGGCCAGACAAAGCGATCAGAGACCAGCTTGTCGGTTGCTCGACTCCCAGGGTGAGATAGGTTGTGCAGGGAGGAGGAAACTGTGTGACGAAGGGATGGTGGCATGAATGGACGGAGAGCAGCGGTGGAGACGTCACACAGGGTGGTGGCGTTGCCAGTAGGCAGTGGCAGTTCCTGGAGTTGGAGTCCGGAAACGTCCTCGTCAGAAGGTGACCCAACACGACGTTGTTCGGCAGCCATGGCAGTCAGATCGATCTCCGGAGTCAGTTGCGAATGGGCGATGGAGGGTCTGGAGAGCGTGTCAGCCACCTCATTGCGTGACCCACCGATGTGGCGGATGTCTAAGGTGAACTGTGAGATATAGTCCAGTTGTCTTAGCTCCCGTGGGTTCAGCTTGTCAGAATGTGACTTTAAGGCGTAGGATAGTGGTTTATGGTCAGAGAAAACGACGAAGTCTCTGCCCTCGAGGAAGTACTGGAAGTGTTTCACGGCAAGGTAGACAGCCAGAAGCTCCCGTCCAAAAGTGCTGTAGCGTGATTCGGCAGGTGTTAGCTTCTTGGAAAAGAAGGCTAAGGACTGAGTTTGACCTGCAACGTGTTGGTGAAGAACCGCGCCGATTGCGACATTTGAGGCGTTGACCATGAGGGACAGAGGCGCATGGGGATCATAGTGAATCAGAAGTGTGGTATCGGCCAGAGCAGTCTTCACCTTATCAAAAGCAGCGAGGGCATCTGCTGATAGTTCAACGAACGTTTAAAAGTAGAAAGAAGATTCGTGAGCGGCACAATGGTGTCAGAACAGTTGGAGAGGAACCGGCGATAGAAGTTCAACATGCCTAGAAAACGCTGGAGTTGACGCTTGAAAGAAGGAGGCGGGAAGTCACGGATGGCTGCAACTTTGGCCGGCAGAGGATTAATACCATGAGAGACAACCAGGTGTCCAAGAAATTGAAGGGAAGACACACCGAAGAAACACTTGGACGGGTTGAGAACAACGCCAAACTGTTGAAAGCGGTCAAATACCGTTGTGAGATGTTCCATGTGTTCCTCGGCGTTAGAGCTGGCCAACAAGAGATCGTTAATGAAGGCATAGACGAAAGGTAGGCCACGGAGCACCCGATAAACGAACCTTTGGAAGGTCTGAGAGGCGTTGTGGAGTCCAAACGGCATGCGCAGGAAATCAGAGAGGCCAAATGGGGTGGTGACGGCCGTCTTCGGAACGCCCTCCGGGGCGATAGGTATCTGATGGAAAGCTCGGACCAGGTCAATCTTCGAGAATACGGACTTGCTGAATAGGGCACCGGCAAAATCCTGAAGATGCGGCACAGTGTAGCGGTCCGAGGTGGTGACGTTTTTCAAGGTCCATTAGTCACCGCAGGGGCACCAGTCACCAGAAGTGGCCTTGAGAACCATGTGGAGGGGTGATGCCCATGGGCTGTCAGACTGGCGGACAATGCCCATTTGAAGCATTTGGTCAAACTTGGCCTTGGCAGCAGCAAGTCGTGCGGGTGCGAGACGACGGGGCCTGGAGAAGACGGGAGGGCCAGTGGTCAGGATGTGATGGACAACGTAGGGTGGCGGGGTAGATATGTTGAAATTTGGGCGGATGAGAGCAGGATATTTGGCGAGAGTTTGCCGAAATGGATTCTCAGGATCTGGATCCAGAACGGTGAGTTTGCCAGAGAATTCAGAGGAGGGGATGCCTCAGATAGGGAGTTTAATTGTCTGGTCGTGCAAACCGGAGGGGCGGCAGCGAGGAAATCTGCCCCAAGAATGGCGGAGGGCACATCGGCGACGACAAACGCCCAAGAGCAGAGTCGTTGGAGGCCAATATCCAGTGAAAGAGAACGGGCGCCGACAGTGTCAATTGATGAGGTGTTGACGGTCTGGAGGAAAAGGCCGGGGTTGGGGCATCGACGGTCGGTTGGTGAAGGAGGAAGGACGCTCAGCTGAGCGCCGGTATCAATCAAGAAACGCCTGCCACTCAGGACGTCGCAGACATAAAAGGTCCGACCGGAATTAGAAACACCAGGAAGACTGGTGGCGTTCACCTTCGTGTGTACTGGCTTTGCCCATTTGCGCCGCTTGGAGATAAAGGAGCAAGGAGAGGTGCAGTGACGGGCTCTGGTGCCAAAGGTGGAGTGATGCCAGCATATGGTAGCGGAGCTGGGATGAACTGAAGCAGCAGGCTGGACATGCCGGGTAAATGACCTCGATGAATGCCGGGATGAAGAGCTTAATTACTTTTGATAAGCAAGTACCTGTTCGTTGCTTTGCACAATCTCAGCCTTCAGTTGTGAGATATCTTCAGAATAAATAGCAGGAGTTGGGAGTGCGGCAGGTGATGGTTTGACAAAGTCGTGCCTCTTCATCAATTGTTCGCCCAGAAGAAAAAGTTCAGCGGCACTGAGAGCGTCAGCAGCAGGCGCTTACATGCGTTGAATTTCTGGGGGGAAGCTGTCCATTGTCAAAGCCTGACTACATCGTGGATTTGGAAGAAAGGCGTGTCACCAATGTCACAAGTTGTGATGTCGACAAACAGAAGGTTCCCCCAAATCACAAGTCAAACAAGACGGCGTAGGAGGACAGAAACTTTACTGCCAGAAAATCGAGAGAACACAGGCGGAGTTGTGCACGCCGAGTCGGTAAGCCAAGTTGTGTGTTCGGCGCAGTGGACCATGAGACGACTGGGCGATGCAGTCAGCCAGGTGAAGATACGTACATCTATTGGCTGAAGCACTGAGCGCACTGAGCCGCGACAATCGGGGGAGCATAGGCGAAGGATATCGCGGGACCTCTCGTAGATGTTGGCAGACACAGTGCGTAGGTGTTGAGCCGGCGCGCGTAGAGACAGAACTTGCGCGGCGTTTTGCAACGAAGCCAGCGTGAGTCAGCGAGGCAGGCTCCCACAAGACTACAGCCTTTGAACAGCAAATTACCTTTTGAATGCAGATAACACGAGAGCCTTCGGACCCAGATCCAAACTGTAGTCTTCAGGGTTTAAGTCCCTATGTCCAATTTCGGAGTTGCAAAATAGTACTTCTTTCCATTCGACATTATAAGACCAAAAAATAAGTATACGTCTCACCACTGGTCGGGTTACCCTGATAACGAAGAAGGCGCTAGCATTAGTCATTCTAAATTTCCCGTCTTGATTTATAGCAGTCACAGGGGATCAGTTTACGACCGCCTTCCGGTCAGAGCTTCGCGTCTAGACGGAATCCTCCGCAACTCCTTGTAAAAGCAGCAAAAGCCGGATGTCGTCAGGCTTATTTGAACTTAAATTTGCCTGTTTGCGGCCGAATGAGAACTACATACTTGGCATTTTGACTTGGCTGGCTGAAGTTTTGTCGGTCACAGCCAGGGCTGACTTAGTCCACAACATACGCAGTGAATGTTCATGAATATTCACGCCGATATGATAGAGACGCTGTCTTAGTCCGGTCCGGATTGTACATGAGCCTTGTTGGATGGAGAACAATGTTCCCGTTCCAGATGTATGCATGTAGGATTAAGCAGATGAAGGAATATATGTATAATCCTGAGATTTCGAATGCGTGCAGGGATAGTAGCATAAACAGAACGAGTGGAACTTGCAGCTTATCAAAAAGTATGTAGGTCGATTGATAAAGTTTCAGATTTGCTTACATTGATTCTAGATTTATACATCGATTGAGAAAATTTTAATCCGAGCCGCGGGCCCAATAAATTCTCGGTCTGTCTTGCTTCAGACTTGACAGCTACGAAATTAAATTAGTGACCAGTTCAAGGGTGAGGGCAGCCATTTGCGAGAAGTTGTCGTACCCTTCACTCCATGGCGTGTTACATTTTGAGAGGGCTCTGAGTTTCTTGCGCAATGGGTTGGATATAAATAACGACGTCAACGGGATCGGAATTTTCTCCGGTTGAATCCTGCGATCTCGAAGGTCTACCAGGAAGCGTGAGACTGATCAAAGCGAGCTAATCGGTAGAGATTCAGTTTTGAGTAAATCTACTTTGCCAGTGTCTCGTGTTTCTTGACCTCTCTGACGCGTACGTCAAACAGGGCAGTACGGTACTACTACACAAATATAGAAAGGATAAACGAAGTAAAAAACTCAGCAGTGGACACACACACTGAAGAACAAAAGAAGTCGGTCAAAGCACCTGACCGTAGACAAGGGGAACGACGCACATAGGACGCATAGGACGAAACCAGTCTCGGGAGAGCGTGTGTGTGTCAGTGGGAGAGGGGGCCAGGGTTGTTTTGATGTGACTTCAGGAGGCACATGATGTGGCATCCTTTTGGTCTGAAACAGTGCGCGGAAAGAGGGGAAGCTTCCTGTAAAGAAAAAAAGCAGGGCCTTTCATGTGGTTCTCGGAAAAGTCGCGGCTAACTGGGTCAAGAAGCAGAGAGAAAGAGAGCAATCAGCTGGCTTTTCGCCACAAAATCACTTCACTGACCTTCATCTTGGCTAGTCGAAACAGTTGTCTCTCGAGGCAGCGGGGGACCAACTGCGTTGTGCTAAAAAGTTTCAAAGCAAGGAAACCAAGCGGGGGCTGGGGACAGTTTTGGCACCACTGTGCATTCGACTGGAAGGGGTCAATAGAGGAGGGTGGCAGCATTCTTGGAGGAAGTGATTCATGTGCACACGACTTTAGGTCAGAGAGGATGTTGGCTGGAGAAGAGAGGTGGAGAAGTTCAAACTATTTCAGCCAGAAATAACAGCCAAATTGTAGGTCGAGTTGCCTTTGGGACAACAACAGACTGCAGTAGAAAATCTGGTCTGAAGATCTCTGATAGACCATAGAATCTGGCCACTGCGATGTTATTTGGTTTCATTTAGCTTCATTCATTCTCCATAATTGTGTCGTTTCGGTTACTGCCCAGCTTTGTGTGTACTCCACCATTTCTGATATATTAAGCTGACTGCTTAAGCAGAATTACCTAAGCAGGCAATCAAGCAGACTTACTTAATAAAATGTGTTTTGGCACTTTTGGCATAGTTATCTTGATGCCAATCACTGAGGGCCATTTCCTGATTTGCTGTAGGACGTCCCCGGATCCCGCAACCCTTGCACAGAGGCACAGAGCACACAGACCAACTGGCATCTGCATCATGAGCAGCCTGCTTCTGCAGAACCTTTGTTAGCTCCTATCCTACAATACACTGTCCAACCAAATTTGTCTTACCTGACTTATGACCTGGGGAACATTCTGTATTTGATGACCACTACATTCAACGGCCCCCACCAAAATCCTCATCGGGGAAGGTAGAGAAGAATGCAACTTCTCACGAGGTAGACCAAAAGAGTGAATTGAGAAATATTTCCATTTCGAGGGACGCATGTACCTACTCGGTGGGATAATACGTAAAAACATTATTTTCCTATCAGGCCTTGCAGGTGACAGAAAGGACATCAAAAAGCCATCGCTTTTTCTGGCCTGTCAGTCGAGGAAGTATTTTGATTAGTTGGACCACAAAGTAATGATCACACTTTTACAAACTTACGCAAGATGCATGCAGCACTCGCCATACTGTATATAGAGCCAACTGGACAACTATCAATATCCTACCGACAGGGCATGCTTCTTATCGGGAGCACTTAAAATAAAATGTTTATAATGGCAACGGGGAAAATATCTTTCATTTTAAAGCTCATGGTCACTGCGATTGAAAAAATGTGGTGCGTCGTCTGCGGTGCACTGCTGTTGCATGAAAGTACTTTGAAGTCCATCAAAGTCCATGAACTTCATCACTGCACTCGGGGTCAGTTACATTTGCATAAAGCACATTTGAGTTAAGTGAGTTTGCTAGTCCATGGGCGGATTCTGCATTAATTGCTTAATAAAAGCAGTCAGCTTACCGTATCAGAATAAGTGGATTGCAAATTTTGCAGTAGTCTTTGCACGTGTTTCAAGCACCCGACTTCCGATGAGGCTTTGTAGTTCTGGTGGTCACAGCGTCAGCTCTGCTCAAAGCCCTTCTTGGGCAATTAGTATAGAGACAGTCGACAAAGTTCTTGGACGTAATTTCAAAAATACTAAAAGTGCAGTACAGGTTTTTAGGCCTTCGGTTATTCGAACCAGAACTTCACGTGTAAGTTATGTGCGATGGTGTGGCGTACGTGTTTTGTTGATCGTGTAAGATTTGACTCAATAACCCCGAATCTGTGACTACGTTGCTCTCCAGAGCGGGAACAAGTACGAACCTTGCACTTAAAAATCATCATTTTTGGAAAGCCATCGCCCTTAACAGGCTTTTTGTTTTAACTACGTTAGTGAGGTTTGTGATAGCAGGTTGACTTTGCATAAGCAAAGGTAATTGAATCAATTTTTGCATAGCGTGATCGTAGCCTGTGGTTCTGTCAGTCAAAATTTATGTTCGCATGATAGGCCAGCCGGTAACAAAAGACGATGACCCTCCCATGTTATTCCCGACATGTGCCAGCTCTACTTGAAGAATCATTTTTTTAAATATTGCGTGTCACAGTAAGTGCAAGCCTCCCTCGAAATGCGAAGATTTTTTTTCAGTTTGCTCGTTGGTCTAGTTTAAGAGAAGTTAGCTTCTTCTCCTTCCCTTATCTCGTGTGGGCATTGGTACTTAGTGATTTCGTTGCAATTCTCGAACACCTTAGACTAATTTATTTTCGGGTTTTCGCTTTAAGAATGCAGTTTCCTTTGCCAGTTTATATCATGCTATCTTACTAGGTAAGGCTCCGTCACCCAGTTGACTAGGGCGTTGGCTCTACTCAAAGCCCTGTCTTTACTTTCATGAGTTCGAATAGCACCACGCTTTTCCCAATCAGGACAAATTAATTATTAAAATCGGCTAAACCGTTTTTGTTACTCAATGTGTTGCAGTACTCGGGTGAAAATGAAAGGTTTAAACTGGAAAAACATTTATTTATACACATGTAGAGCCACTTGGAAAATTATCAGTACAAATTGGAAATCAGACATCACAGGGAATGTAATTTTATGAAAAGATGTTTAAGCATCCACCGACATATCGATTTGGATGGAATGTACAAACGTCTCAAAGAAAGATGGAAGGGACAAGAGCAGAGCAACACAGACTGACATAAACTACAACTGTTAATCAGCGCGCACTCAGATAGCTATTGATTTTTTCTGCGGGTTTGAAATTTTAAATGTTCATTGCACATCCTCTCTAGTCTTAAGACGAGCTCGGGAACATTAATTTATACACATAGTATGGCAAGTCCTGCACGCAACTTTCATGACAAAAGTTAACTTTGTAGTTAAGCGCATATTTTGACAGATTATTTTGATCAACTGAGTAGATTTAAGAATACGAAAGGCTTTGGTTTGGAAAACTGCCCTCTTAGTTAAAGTTACAGAGAGAAACGGGCACTGATTTTGGCCAAATTACGTGTAAGTTTATATCGAAGAAATTTCCTATGCTTTACGACAGAACCAATTTGTTATTAATATGCCTTGTGCTACGGTAGAATTTCAGTAAAAAAGGTGTAAAAAGTATCCCTTCGAGAACTGTAAAATTTTGTCCGAAGCTGCTCAAATGGAAGTGAAGCCAAGTTTAAGGAATCGCATTTATTTTCAGAAACAAGAAATCATTTAAGTTTTAAAAATTTATTTCTTGCTATTCTGTTAAGTTGTGTGTCATAAAGTGCAGTTATAAGTTTGGATGACAAAATTGTTTATCTCCACGGATAACTATGAGCGTATTAGGAAAATTTGCCGTATATGTTACCACGAAAGTAATACAAAAAAGGCCTAATTGAATGTAAGTCAGGTAGAAATATACTTTTTTTGTAAACTAAACCTTTCGCTTATGTGTTATCAAGAAATGGAAAAGGCATTCGCAAGATTATAATAGATCATGGAATCAATCCATTTATGCGGAAAAATAATCCATTATAAAGAGAAAAGCAATTTCTTTCATTTCCAGTTCAACTGAATTGCTCATCTTCAGGGATCTTGAAAAAATGTCAAAAGTCTCCAATTCTATTGTGACATTACCTTGGAAATAGTTAATATACACAGTAACTCGTCAGCTAAATATCTAAAAAAGCACTTTTTACGAAGGTGACCTATTAAAGAAAGTTTATTTATTAGTCTTAAGAATAAAAATATCCAAGTTATCTTGCGGACGTTATCTTTCCTTGACGGTGTGGTTTCCTGTTTTGAGGCATTCTTAAGTATGATCCATATGGCCACCTTCATATGAACTAATATCCATCATACCTTTTTTGGTAAAGGCTCTTTATGTATATCTTATCTGAAAGGTTTTGATATAAACGTCGAACAGGAACAACATTTATCAATTTATCAACGAAGACACTGAAAACGATCGAAATGATACCAGACTTTATTGGAAGATATTCAATGAATATTTATCCCCTAATGGTAATATTTACAAAATATTTGACCAAAGAAAATTTCTTTTTATGGAAAGAAATTGGTAAAGTTCCGTTTTAATTTTACGAAAAGATTTAAATTTATTGTTCTAATTTATAGCCATTTTTACCTCTCCGGAACTTGGGCATTATCGGGAAAATTTCATTTTTCTTAAAAAACACTCAGTGTCTCTTTTTGTTCTTTCCAGTTATTAATACGCCTTATACTGCTCATTATTATTTCTAAGTTTTCGCAAATTCGTTCACGCCGGTATGTGCGTAATGATCAAACTTTTGGAAAAACTTACGCATGTTGCATGCAGCACTCGCCACACTGTATGTAGAGCCAACTGGAAAACTATCAGTATACCACCGACAGGGCATGCTTCTTATCGGGAGCACTTAAAATAGAATGGTTATAATGGCAGCGGGGAAAATATGTTTCCTTTTAAAGTTCATGATCACTGCGATTGAAAAAAGTGGTGCGTTGTCTGTGGTGCAAGAGTTCCACTAATTGAGAAACTTGCACTGTTGTTGCATGAAGGTAATTTGAATTCCATAAAAGTCCATGAACTTCATCCCTGCACTCGAGGTCATCTCTCTCTCTCTCTCTTCACTGGAGGACGACATGATTTACAAAGCAGATCATAGCAGCTGACAAAAAAAGTACCAAGAAAATGAAAATTGAGCCTGAAAATTAGTGCCTTGGCTGTTGATAAAAAGGGGTAAAAGTAGAAAAGCGTCTATTTGGTTGCACCCAAGGTTTCCTCAACGGTCGACAGCCCTGAGCAGAAGCAGGTCAATCAAATAGGCGTTGGCTAAGCGTACCTTTGAGTCCGCTTGGTAACAAAGATTTAATCGTAGGAGACAAAATTGATTCCAGGCGGGACCGATTGAAAGGGGTTTGTGGAATAACTAAACGTCACGATGCCTGTTTATTACGGTCAATTGGTGCCTTGTGGGGCATCTGCAATCAGAATACTACAGGTTTAATGATGAAAAACAGTAAACTCTACCAAAATTATACCAAACACCCTATTTTTATACGACCTCTCTGTTATAAGTGTACTCTTCTAAATGATTCAGCCATATAGTTGTTACTATTTTCACTTGCATTCACAATGCCACTGAGTAGGTGGCAAAATGCCTCTGTGAATTGCTTCTGCAATAGACCTTCAAAGAATGTTTCTATTCTTTTGTCCTGTTTTGGGTCAAGTCCAATCGCAAATGGTAGAAATTTTGTACTTTTGGAGCCCTTGCACTGAGCTTTATTTTTCATCAGACAAAATTCAGTTTTAATCAAATGGATATCAATATATCTGTGCCAGAAAGTTATGTTTATTTTGTTTCCCAGTATGAGCATAAAATCGAACCTCCAGACGTCGTTTCATCCACTACCCCGTTAGGTTGTACGATAGCCTGTTGGTTAGATATTTTGGTTACAAAGAAGCCCATTTTCCACCAGAGAGGTCCATCTCCTTCGAAAGAGTCGAATATATTCTTCTGAAAGCAGTTCCCACTTGTCCTCTATGGCCCCTTGGTTCATGGAGTCTCCACACAAGATGCAGCAACTTTCATCTGCATATCTTCGAAGCAGATCATTTCTTTCAGTGCACTGCCCCGGATTTTTGCTCCTTTAGTGCTATCTGAGTCTCTCTTGAGGCTGTCGGATTCTGTTTAAAACGGATTAGACTTAAATGAGATTGTGCTTTACACCTTTTGGTTTGACCGAATTTAACGCCCTCTCCCTGCCGCTCGGTTTCCACTAGGCTCCCCTCCCTTGGTGTCACTATTAGGCTTAAAACTTTACTTCGGTTTATTGTTTTCACTAGGACTACGTGTTAGAGGTAGGAGCAGAATTTGAGGTTGGGGCCAATAGTTGGTTCACATTCCTTGGTACGTGGCCGGTGGTCGGGGTCGACGTTGGTGGGAAATCCCCCTTGAAAATCAGCCTGTAGTGGTATATTTAATTTTTACTAGTCTCACGCAAAGCCCCTTAAGCGGACTTATGGTCTGTTCAGTTTATATTCTCATGATTAATTTACGCACAAGACTTTGTGCAGTTCCACCGAGCAGATGTAAATCCACTATGTGCGTGTGAATGTGTGGTTCCCATCGTTCACATGCTAGCTGCAGGACAATATTCGGTGATACAACCGGAACAGCATATCCGGCGAGACGGAGTATTGTCATCTAGTTAACCGCGGTTATTTACGTCAGGCTCAAGGTCAGAATAAATTAACTTTTCTTGTGAGGGGTTGAGACCCGCAAAGTGCGCACTGATACACGCGTTCCTTTAGGGGACTGACCAGTGATTTTGGCTGTACACGCAAAAAACAACGCTCGTAGGGGCGTTTATGACGCCGTCTAGCATGGTGGTCCATCGAAGACGCCCACTCGTAAATCTGGCTTTCGCGCTCAAATATTAGGGAACGCAATAAATAACACTTTAATACAAGACTAGTGGTGAAACGGAGGTTTTGCAGGTGGCGCGTTAGGTGACGCTGGACCAAGGTCTCAAGAGAAGGAAAATTAACGAGAGTCGATAAACGGAATGCAAGTGCACAATCTTAGGCTCGTCATCTCCAACAATAATGTGCCAAAGTAGCTGACAGAGGAAATGGAAAGGAACGCATGCAGCTGAAAACCCGTGACATGCTCTCCAGAAAAGTGCCTATGACAGCAGCTATTTGCACATAAACGATGCCGACACTTCTAATTCGCAAAAATAACCGCAAACTTTCAAAAGTAAAGCTAAGCTCTAACCCCTAAAACCAAAACGCTTCCTCATGGCTTTAAGTTTGCCTCAGGTTCCTGGTCGAATCGCAGCTGAAGAAGCCGCCCGTGTCTTGTCAGCTGATAGGTTCTAGGCGAAAAAAGGCACCCATGAGGATGCAGGGATAATATTCTCAAGACCGGACACTGTCTCGCACATCGACCTAAAGACAGTAGCAAATTCTTGCAGAGCCTCTCATATAAGCTCATCACTCACTAAAAGCTGATCCCATCCTGATGTAGGATTTGGGTAACCTTCGCGTTGTCGAACTTGACTGCTCTGACACTTCTAACACCTGGCTTTTATGTGAATGCGTGTTTGGGGCCTCTAAATTGAACCCCAAAGTAGCGAGTATGAACTGCAACTTCATAAGCGAACGCTCTTTTCCTGCAAAGGATTTTAAATTTGAACTCTGGAATGTAGCTTTATTTAGTTGGGGGGGGGGGGGTAAGAATGACTTGCTTGGCCGCCTACACAGGACCCCGAAAGAAGAACCGCCAACAATACATTTGGTGTTGCACAAAATACTCAGGAATTTAGGTCTAGGATTAAGGTGAGCGTTAGGGTTGTGGCCTGCTGATTCTGCGAAAATGTTGACTTCCCGACGTGTCCCTACGATAATGGTGATTTTCTGAACTGACAACTCCCGATGTGGCTGAAGTCAATAATAATTAAACCTCTCTCGAATTCAACTAATGTTTTTCCTGTGTCCTCTTATGTGACCATGGTTTGGAGAATTTCTTAACCGGAATTCTGTTGTGTAGCGAGATGGATGCTATCAAGCACTCAGCCCATCTAGTCCAGGCCATGGTTCCTTCCCAATCCAACGGAGCAGTTCCGCTATGAGTACCAGTGCCCAGCAACTGGGCCCACTTCTACTGACAACTGTAGCTCATGATTCATCCCATACTGACACGGCATACCAGTTTGCCGATGAAGTTTAACGGAACCACCGGCTTTCTCTAGCCGCTCCAGCAACCTGGCTCATACACGGCAGCTATAGCCACCCACGCTGTTTGCAACTCTACCTTGGTGCGTATATCATCCACTATATTTAACAATTCTTCTCATGTTCTGATTCTTTCATCATACGAATTTTGGCTTGGGAAGGGGGTACAAGTCCACGCAGAGCCTCGTGATGGAAAGCCTCGACCTAACTATTGGATGGCTGCTGACTACGCGAGAACCTCAGAGTAGCCTGATCTCAATCCCTGGTAGCCTGGCCTCAATCAGTCTGCTTTAACGGATGGACGTGCGGTTCCTTTCTTCCTGCCTATTCCCCATTCCCTCTGTACAGAATAAATTGTTGCTTCTACTCTGTCCTCCCATAACTTCTCACCTCCTAAGGAACCAGTTATCAGGGTTTAACTTACTCATCCCCTGTGATAGGGTCAAGTATATGGTTTAGGTGTAAGGTGGGAGTTTAGGTCGGGGTTAGGATTATATTGAGGTTGAGGTTTTGGGTTGGTGTTAACTTTCGGGTTTAGATGTAGGGTAGAGCTTGGACTATGATCATAGTTACAGTTTTCTTTTACGTTCGAGTTACGACACGGGAATATATACCCTTCCTAAAAATTATCCAAGTGCCACCTTTTTTAAGTAGACAGGCCACCCTTCCCGTTAAAGAACCCAGATGCAGACTGCCACATTGCAAGACACTTACCCACTTTTAACCTAATGGTATGCTATTAGGCCGGCACGAACATGAGTCATTAACTTTGCCCTCCTGGGGTCAGGAGGACAAAGAAACCCCCAGGGAAGGGCGCAGGCAGAAAAACCCAGGCGCACGCGTAACAGCGCCGCCAGGTTCTGTGACCCTGAGGGGACCGCTCGCGCATAGACCAATAAAGAGAGACAAAGCGGACAAAGGCCGCTTGTCCTTAAATGCGGCACCGCAAGCAGTAGGCAGGACCTGCTGCCCACGAAGAGAACATGCTGTCTGCATAGAGGACGGGCTGCAGACGAGGGCATCACAGTTGCCCACGTGGACGCGAAACTTTGAAAGGCATACAGAGAAGCTGATGTACACACAGAGGCTGTAAAGGCGCACACAAAAACAGGCAAGAGCGTGCCAAAACCCGGAGTGAAGGCCACCAAAACTGACAACGTTGCCACAGTTGAGGCAGATTTGAACAAGCTCGCTATTGACAAAAAAGATACGAGTGTTAAGGCCCTCAACGTTTTAGCGCCCGGCCCCGCAAAACTGCATGCAAATTGCACCGAAATCCATGGCCGGGAAGCAACAACATCGGCCAGCCCGAGCCCGAAGCCCGCAGTAGAAAACGAGGCTGGTACTGCACCAATAGACTCCGGTCTCAAACATAACCGTCAAAATAGCAGTACAAGAGCTGTTAGTGAGAAAGTAAGGGACAATGTCGAAGGCGGAAAAAATGTCGCTAAGAGAGAATCCAACGTCATAATACAGGAATTGGCAGAATCAACCGCAACCACTCCCATGGACCGGCATTCCGCAGACATCCAGCTCTTCGGTGCGCTTATGAACAAAATGCTGGGACCCAACGTAACAATCAAGTACGTTAAGGCATTCCACTTTGGAAAACAGTCAGAGGGCCCAACTGGATTGATGCATCTCAGACCAGAGTCAGACAATAGCCTGATTGAGGAAATTAAAGCATTTGCCGTGCGATACAATGTCATGATTATAGGTGACTTTATAGCTCCGCATATCGACTGGAACCTCAGTTCTACGACAGGGTCAGAATTAAGTTTCAATCGCCGACTCCTACGCACGGTACAAAAAGCCTTTCTATCACAACACGTCTTATCTCCGACCAGGCAGCGTGCAGGGCAACAGGCTAACTGCCTAGATCTTGTTCTGTCAAAAGCGCCTGACAGTGTAGACGTCGTAAATTGTTTAACTCCTCTAGGAAAAAGTGACCACGTAGTACTACAGTGGGAGTACTCACTCTTCTCTGTACCTGATCGTAGCGCGACTGTTAGACACAACATATGGTGCGGAAACTTTAAGCAAATGAGAACCAAAGTGCGCAGCGTAGACTGGAGGGAGGCATTCACCGGGTGTGTCCATGAGGATTGGACGGTGTTAAAGACTGTACTACACGGACTAATCACCAGTTTCTGCCCCATCTCGAAAATGAAAGCCACAAATAGGCCCCAGCGGCTAATAAACACGTTGAAGAGGGAGGTTAACCGTAAAGAAAAGCTGTTTCGAACGTATCGGAGAGAGAAGACCACCGAGTCGTACAACAAGTACAAAAGGCAGAGAAAATAGGGTTTAGGGCCTTGTACTAAAAACCCACCAAAGTTTCGAGAGTGACCTAATAAACCGTGCAGTAGGAAATCCGAAGGTCTTCTACAACTATATCAGGCGATCTTTCCGAAATAGAGACCCCATCCCGTTGTTAAAAACGGATAACGGCGCCGGAATTTGCGAGAACAAAGCAAAGGCTGAGCATCTATCCGAGTTCTTTCAGTCGGTTTTTACGAGAGAGGTCGAGCTAACCGTTACCAATTTTAGTACCGAGGAGATTCCGACTATTGACTCAGTTGTGCTTACAGAAGTTACTATCCTGCAAGAACTTCTTAAGTTCCAAGACACGAAGTCGCCAGGACCGGACGGCATACCTGCAAAGCTGTTGAAAGAGCTAGCCGTTGAGTTGGCAGAACCCCTGCAGTTACTCTTTCGGGCCTCCCTAAGCACAGGCCAACTGGCATTCGACTGGAAGACAGCGTGGATCTCACCCATATACAAAACTGGGAGTCGGGCGTCCGCAAACATTTACAGGCCAATAAGCCTTACTGCAATATGTTGCAAAATCATGGAGTGAATTATCAAAATAGAGTTGATGCAATTCTTAGTGTCATCGACTTCTTTCTGATAAACGGCACGGATTCCGTAGAGGACGGTTCTGCTTGACAAATCTGCTCTTTTGTCTAGAGCAATGGACCAGAGCACTCGATCAAGGAAACACAGTGCACGCAGTCTTCATAGATTTCAAGAAGGCATTTGACACTGTGCCGCATCAAGGTCTCCTATACAAGCTTAGACGTATAAAGGTAACAGGCAACCTTTTGCGATGGATCGAAAAATTTCTGACTGGCCGAACTCAAACCGTATGTACTGGTGATCAGCGATCGGCGGAGGTGGCAGTTGATAGTGGGGTCCCCCAGGGTTCTGTTCTGGGTCCTATCCTTTTCCTTATATATATCGACGACTGCATAAGTGGATTAGACTGCGAAAGCGCAATGTTCGCCGACGATTTAAAACTCTGGAAGGTCATTCGTCGCGAAGACGACGAAGCGAATCTGCAGGCAGATTTGCGACGACTCGAGTAATGGTCAAATGAGTGGCTTCTGCCATTTAATGTCGCCAAATGCAACATAATGCGTTTCAGTAGTACCAACACTTCGTATCGGAGGGTTTACAACCTAAATAACACTGCTCGCTACTTATCATTAATATGTTTGTTTAGAATAACTGATTGTAAGTTTCATCCTCTGGTTCGCATGGGCATATGATGGGCGCATCTTTGACACCGTGACCACCGCAGTCATC
Organism: Ligula intestinalis; assembly: GCA_036362985.1. Classification (NCBI taxonomy): domain Eukaryota; kingdom Metazoa; phylum Platyhelminthes; class Cestoda; order Diphyllobothriidea; family Diphyllobothriidae; genus Ligula; species Ligula intestinalis. The sequence continues at coordinate 18,313,506 of JAYGXS010000006.1, read as the reverse complement.
TCCCCGTGTGACCATTAGGATATTGAAAAACCACGATGGCCTCCTCCTGACATGATCCAAACACTTTCAGCAGCAGGACATCCGATTTACATGTTCCCTTTGCCTCCCTCCCACAGGCGACAGTTTTTCTCCTTAAAATCCCACAAATGGCATTCAAAACTAAACTTATGAATGATGCAAAAAGAGGTTTTTTTACTGTCTGCCCCCCTACCGCAGTTCCATTACTGGCAACGCTACATGTTCTGCGTGATAGCTATGTACAAAGAGGGAGTTCAAAGGTATTTACCTATATTTCCCTAATAAAACTGAACTGAACTGAAGTAAACTGTTCTCTACTCTCCTCCCTGTCTTCTATTCCACACAAGCAAAT
>JAYGXS010000006.1:18283819-18300998 GCA_036362985.1 Ligula intestinalis | reverse complement strand
AGTTGGTCTTTTATTTGCATGATCCGCGAACTTGTAGTAGCTGTCGGAGGATGCGCAATGCCCAGGCCGAATTCCGCCGCTATACATTCACTTGCTTCTTGACACATTCTTTATGTACGATAGAGGGTGCCAGAGTGTTATTAGTTCTCCTACGTTTGTTCCCAGTGGGCGCGTACGGAGGCAGCGCGTGACGAAGCTGTTCGGGTATCTATTCCTTGGAGTTGGGCCCGAAGGTTCCGCAGATCTTGCACCCGTCCCCAAGGTTACTGCAGTGCGCTTTCACCTTCTGAAAGTGCTCTACTAAAGCCGTGTTTATGTATCACTGGCTGATCGCTACAGAAGCTGAGCTCTTAATCGCCTTGCTACACACCATTGTGTTTATTTCTTCATTGGGTTTTTTCATGACGGGGACGTCAAGGAAAGGCAGTTATTCGGCATTCTCTTCTTCCCTTGTGAATTGAGTGTCGGAGAAGATGCCGTTAAGTAGGTTTCGGAATTCTGCTCCGTTCAATTTTAACGAAGGTTTCGTCCACCTATCAACACCAGAATGCATGCTCGAATTGATTGAAAATGACTTTCTACAGCTCCTTTAAGACCAGTTCTGCGATTAGACTGGATATCGGGGAACCCATCAGGACTCTTTTGTTCTGCTCGTATGCTCTGCCATTCAAGGTGAAACAATTTCTTTGGCAGAAGACATAGAGTTGTAGTACATGGTCAATGTTAAGAGGACCTCCTCCGATTCATCACGTTTCTCTTCGATTGGTTTGTGTAGAAGTTTACGTGCCAGATCCGGTGAGATAGATGTGAATAATGTGACTGTAATGGTTCGATCCATTTGAACTGTGTTGACCCAGATAGCGGCCAAAAATTGGAAAGCCAACTTGACTGAGATCGTAGAGCCCTCTCGAATAAAATTTGGTTTTCGTGCCATCCATTGGTACAAGTTATAATTGGGGCCACCTTTAAACGCTATGATTGGCCGAAGGGCAATGGTTGGCTTGAAGATTTAAGGCAATCCATAGAACCGAGCCAGTGCTCTATCAGTTTGCTAAATTTGACGCCATTCGTCTTACGATCTCACACTGGTACGCCAGATTCCTGTAAGATAGTTTATCATTGATTCAGCCTACAAGGAAGACGTGGGTTTGTAGGACTGTTGGTCGTCGAGGGGGGCTTGCGCTTTTCCATTGTAATCGCTGTGACCCATCATGACTATAATCATTATTCTTTGTTCATTTTCAATTTTTTCAGCGCTTCTTCTTCCATGGATGACATTTTATTCGTGGGCGTATTCGTCATTAATAGGGAGGACACTTTCTGGCGCACAGTGTGCTTCACTTTGTCGGTTGCATTGGTTCTGATTAGCATGATCTACAATGCAACAAAAAATTCGGCTGGCTTAGCATCAACTGTATTAGAGTTGGTTCTTGTTCAATCAACTGTCTAGGCGATAGATCGTACACTACGTGTTCGTTTGCCTTTGATGCTGTTTTTAATTTTCGAACTTCTGGTATAAGTTCCGGTCTCACCTTTGCCAGCGTCGAGATTGTACGCTTAAGAAAATCAGCAATGGATTAGCCCAATCATTTCATGCATTCTGCCTTCTTTTTTTTTGATAATGGATCGGTACTTGCGAAGATAAAGGTGGCAGTTGCTGACCACTGTCCGTATCATTTTCCTGCAAAAGAGTTGCATAAAGTTTCTGGCCAATTCAGTATTCACTGGAGTTCTGTAACGTAGGTTCTTGGACGCAACTCCCTCACGAACACATCGGTGTAGGAATCGCAGCTGTTCGTTGATTGTTGCTTCTCGAGTGGAAAATGTCGGCCTGCTGCGAGCTGTGCTACTCATTTCGTTGCAGTTAACCTATTTTCTTGCGTGCGTTCCGCCTTTTATCAATTCACTGCAATCTCGCAGGCAAACCTTTATCATCCTGTGGTTACCTTTAGTTTACTGGGCTCCGCTGTGCCAACTCCCTCCTTCGCCCTGTCCAGATACTGGCCTGGGCATTACTTTGTTCTATAAGGTGAAACTTGAAAAAAGGTTGATGTGGTCGATGGGAAAAGAATTCCATTCACCTGGCAATTCGAAATCTGCCGCGGATACTTCATCAGAGACATCAACAGAAAACAATACAGGAAAAGGGACTCTATGAACAGAAATTCACTGTTTTTATAAGAAACAGTCATTTTTTACCTTATTATAATAATTTGTAGTGACTAGCTCACGTCGAAGGAAACTTTCCCGAAGGCCCGCAGGCGTTGGTCTCGACCTCTGGGAACAGCCAATCACAGTTGCCCCAAAGCTGCCTTCTGGTCCGTCGACGAATAGCAAGCCTGCAGGCGTGAACGCTCTCTCCCTCTGGGCCGCTGGGATTCCTGCTACTAAGCCGCACTTCGGAGCAGGCCGCTCCAGCGTAAGGTTTTGCTCTCCGTAGTCAATCTTCTTCCTGCTTATTCTTCGTTCCACTATGTACTAAATAAAGTCGTGAATGAATGGGAACGTTCCCGTTCCAGGTATTTGTATGGTTGAGGCAGAAGAAAGGTTAAGCACCTGATCCACTTGTTTATTATTCTGAGCTTTCGGGCTCTTGCGGGAGTCCATCGTCAGAGATAAAAGCGTCCACGAAAAGCAAGCGACAGTTATAGGGGTAGGAGCCAATCAAACGTCATAGAGGATCGAGGGGGTTCATTAATCAGCAGTGTCTGCCGTGCGGGTGTTCCTACGGGGAAGGGGGGGGCAATTTATGCGTGCGCTAACTCAATACATCTGTTCACTGAGTTGTTACCCGAGGCCCAGGCTTAAATTAGCTCGCGTTCGGTCTTGCTCTTGGCGTGAGCAATTATCCTTGTCACCGCAAAGTTAAAGTTGTGGCCCGTCTCATAGGTATGGGCAGCCACTTGCGACAGTTCGTCACCCCGCCCAACAGCTCGCTTATGTTCATTTATTCGTGAACTTAACATGCGTCCAGTTTGCCCTGTCTAGTTACAAGGGCAGCTTGAGCACGGAATGCAATACACTATCCCTGATTGTTCTTTGGGGTTCAGCGGGACTTTTATTTTCATTACCTGGCCGCGCATGGTAGCCTTGCGACGGTATTTAATTCCAACACCCAGTTCCGCGGCGATGCGCTCGGTCGCTTCTGAGACATTCTTGATGTATGGTAGAGTTTGCCATATCCTCGGTGGTTCTTCTGTTTGGGTCCTTTTAGGGGCTGAACGCGTAGGCATTGGCGTATAAATGCTTTTGGATAACCGTTCTGCATGAACTGGTCACGGAAATATCTGGCCTCGCGTGCCTTCTCCTCTGGTTTACTGCAGTGGGACTGGATCCGTTTGAAGAGTGTTTTTACACAGCTCCGTTTGTGAGAAACTGGATGGTTGCTGTGAAAACTTAGGAGTTGTGTTGTGTTCGTCGCCTTCCTGTAAACCGTCGTCTCGAATTCACCATTAGATGTTCTCTTGACGAGGACATCAAGGAAAGGCAACTGCTGCTCTTGTTCTTCTTCCCGCGTGAATTGTATGTCAGAAAATATTCCATTGAGCAAGTCGTGGAAGTTTTGCAGCGCGTTTCTCTTGATGATGACAAACGTGTCATCGACGTAGCGGCGCCAGACGACAGGCTCATGTTGGGCAAAGGCGAGGTTTTCTTGCTCCAGTAGAACTAGTTCTGCCAATAAGCCGGAGATCCGGGAGCCCATTGAAGTTCCTTTGATCTGCTCGTGCGTTTCTCCAGCAAAGGTAAAGTATGTTTTCTGGCAGAATTCGAATAACCTCATAAGGCGTCCTTTTTGAGTGGGCATCGAGCCTAATCGTATGCCTCTTCAAGTCTCTTGCGCAAGACTTCGTGCGCCAGACTTGAGGGTATGGATGTGAATAAATAAGTCACATCGAAAGAGACCATGAGTTCGTCCGATTGAATCGTCTGACCTCGTAGATCCTCGAGGAATCGAGAGGCTGATTACACCGAGGTAGTCGAGTTGCCTTGGCGGAATTTCAGTTTTCTATATATCCACTTTGCCAAGTTATAAAAAGGGCTGCCTTTAAAGGCAACAATTGGCCGAAGTGGGACATTTGGTTTTGTGGATTTTTGGCAGTCCGTAGAATCGAGCCAGAGCGGTATCCGTTACTTTCATTTCGCACCACTAGTTCATCGTGATCACATTCTTCTGCCGGTATTCCCTGAGTAGTTTAGTCAGTCGGTAGGCAAGTGCTTTGGCTTGCGAGCCTGGACAAGTGCTTAAGAAGAGGGCTTCGAAGTGGACGTAGTGTACATCGATTTCCGTAAAGCCTTTGACAGCGTGCCCCATCAACGCCTTTTGCACAAACTGAGCGTTCTTGGCATCAAGGGAAAAATTTTGGACTGGATCAGGTCATTTTTAGTCGGTCGAAAACAACGCGTTTGCATCGGGGAGGATAAATCAGACTGGGTTGACGTAGTTAGTGGGGTTCCTCAAGGCTCCGTTCTCGGTCCTCTACTCTTCATTCTCTATGTAAATGACAGCCTTCAAGAACTGGACTGCGGTAAAATCATGTTCGCCGATGCCGTTAAACTCTGGCAGGTCATTAAGCGCCCAAGCGACCGAGATGCTCTGCAAAATAATCTTTGCAAACTGCAGACGTGGTCTGAGAGATGGCTGCTGGATTTCAATGTGCAAAAGTGTGCCATCCTCCACCTGCGTCCAACAAACTACCCTATCCCCCAGAGCAGCAGCACATATCACTTGAAAAACATCCAAATTCCCGTAGCATCTACGCAAAAAGACCTCGGCATTTGGATACAGAGTAATCTGAAGCCCTCATTACAGTCTGTCAAAGCTGCAAATAAAGCCACGGGAGTGCTGCACGCTATCAAAAGGGCGTTTCTAGCCTTCGATGAAGATCTCTTTGGCAGAGTGTACGGCACATTTGTTCGGCCACACCTAGAGTATGGCATACAGGCGTGGTGGCCATGGCTAGCAAAGGACACAGCATGTCTGGAGAAAGTGCAGCGTCGGGCAACAAAGCTAGTAAGAGGTCTAAAAAACCACACTTACATAGATAGAATGGCCTGCCTAAATTTATTCCCTCTGCATTACAGGCAACAAAGAGGGGATCTTATCCTAGTTTACAAGATAATAAACGGTCTTGAGAAAGGATTACGCTTCGAAGACATGTTTCAGTGGCACCTCTCGCCTCATCTCCGTGGGCACACAATGAAGCTGCGCACGAAAATGTCCAAGCTAAACCTCCGCTCTGAATTCTTCACGCAACGTGTCATACAACAGTGGAACAACCTTCCACAGTCAGTCGTGGAGGCAACTTACCTTCAAATGTACAAACAACGCTTGGATAATTACATGCGTCCCCTCTCCTCTCTCCAAGTCTGAACTCTATAACCCAGACATATATTGTAAAAAACAATGCTACTCTCCTCCCTCCAAGTCTGACCTCTAAAAAAACCAGACATATATTGTAAAAAACAATGCTACTCACTGTTTGCCAATACTATGTTAGAAGTGGTAAATTTACCCATGCTACATAGGGTTTTCAAAGGCATTGCCTATTATCCTCACCAAATAAACTGAATAAACTGAAACTGAAACTGAGCTCTGGGCTGGTCTGGTCTGTAAAACTCTCTGTCGTCAAGACGAGTTTTAGCCTTGTCATTGTAGTCTTGTCGATTCAGCACGACAGTTGACCGTCACTTATCAGTAGGTAAGATGAAAATACTGTCGTCTTTCCTCGGTTCTTTCATGGCTTTGACTCACTTTGCGAACTGCATCAGGTTCCGTTGTGAGCCAGAAGCAAGGAAGTCACACGTTTTTGGACTGAGTGTTTTGTGTCGTCAGTGGCTTCAGTTTTAGCCAGCATCGCTTCTAATGCAGCAATGAAGTCAACAGGGTCGGCATTTGCGATGCCAAAGCAGGCTTCATGCCGTAGTATGTGTAATTGGTGTTCTGCTCGAGAGGTTATGGACCACGTCAGAGTTTGAAATGTCTGTGGGTTTCAACTTATTCAGTTTTCTCTCCGAAACCTCCCTTTTCTTGGCCTGCCGGTGGCGTGCCAAAGCTGAGATCGTCTTTCCAAGATTCTAGGTTATAAAATCTCCAGAGTTGGAACCACTTTCTTCTATCCTCTTCAATCCTAGCCTTGCATTTTCGTAGGCTTAGGTGGTAGTCACCAATCAGAACTCTCATCATCTGCTTGATGAATCGTCTTGCGACTTTTCTGCCCATAGTCGCGTTCACGGGTGCCTTATATCTGAGGCATCGTGGCGTCAGTTCTTGTTGGAGGCATTTCTGAAGGAAGCGTAGCTGCTCATATGTCGCTGCTTCTCGGGTGGAGAAAATCTCCCAGCTGCTGGCTGTGCGAAGCGCGTCGCGCCCGAATTGTTCACGGCGGACACTGCTAATTAATGAACCCCCTCCCTCTATCTCAAACTCGACTAGATCCTACCCCCTTCACTGTTGCTTGTTTTCGTGGAAGCTACAGAAGGTTGCCAAACTCATACAATCCTAAGATTTTTATAAGTAACTCCCTCTTACTCAAACGAAGCCCAAGCTGTGGCCCCCAAAGTCTTACAGCAATAAAGTCGTGAATGTTTTTCACAGTAGGCCATATTATGATTTATGAAGGAATATAACGTTTTATAGAAACACCAGCTTTATTAAAAAAGTGGAAAATTCTGAAAAAGGTGGAAATCAGGCATACTAGGTTAACTTAAGTTTTACATGTAGAGGAAGCCCGTTCATGCAAAAACCACCGAGTGAATAAAGCAGCACAAGTAAAATTTCGTTGGAAAATAATCGTTTTATCAGGGTTTCGAATACATATGCTTCATATTACGTGCAATATAATGTAGGGCTGTATCCGAAGAACCTAAATTTCGAGTATGTATTCTTACACGTTTTCACGAGAATTGCTAGTTGTTTCTTTCGTTTATGCATTGCTTGACTTATGTTGGGCTAAGGCAACCACGTTTTGCTTGATATGACCCATTGGGAGATCACAGGTGTAATATATTGCTTAAGCTCACTTGCGGACATGCCAGTCAGTGACAAATAAATTTAAATAGAATTGTCGGGTATAATTGTAAACGTACCGTTTTTTGTACACTAAGAGTAATTGCTTTCCGCCATATTTTTGTAATTATTTTGATATTTCTATTACAAAGAGGTGTAGATCTTCCATGAAATTCTAATTAAGACTACGATTTTCACTGGCTTTATTCAATTGACCATAAATAATGAGTGTATTCTATGTGCTTAGCAAAACCTTCAAAATAAGATGTATCTTGAAAGCTTTTACATAAATAAACAGCTTTTAAACATTCTTTCTCTACCAGCTTTCATTGTGTCATTGTTTCAGAACCACCAAATGATGTGAACTCCTTGCCGAGAAAAATTAACGTCCACTACGAAAGTCGCGAATGAATGTGCTCAAGACTGATTTTGAAAAATTCTACAAAAAGTAAACTCTTGAAAAAATATTTACTTATATATTTTAGCGTCTGATGTCTGCATACTTTAATTTTTTGATGATAAAGTCAAGATCCGAATGGGAAATTTTGGCCAGTTGATTGATTTCACTAACAATTAAGGATATGTCTTCTGTTATAAATGAAAGAGCTAAATGTTTTATCTAATACGGAACAGTTTTCAGCATATTTGGTTACTTCTGGACTCAGTTCTACAATAACAAATACAAAGCAGAGTGGATAATATCAACGGCGATTTTTAAAAAACTGTTTCACAATGTCCCGTGACAACTCTGTCAAATGCTGGTTATGTTAACTGCCTCCACCTTTATTTCGATTGTACAATTAATCTGGTTGCCATATACAAGTAAAGTTCTCAAACGTTTTCCTTGCCTGTAACCCCTCAAATATAAAATCGAAATTTAATATGGAGTATAGCAAAGAACAACTTCAAACGTTTATTTCTCAATTTTATGGCACAAAACTTGACAGATTTGCACAACATAATTATTCAAACTCCTTTCGCTCTTCTTTTACCAAAAGTAATGCGCTATCTCCTAATTACACTAACCTCAATTTCATGGATGCAAAACAAATTTTCAGTTTTGTGAACAGATATGATTCAAAAGTTTCTGCTCTTCGTGAACGCTCTCTTATAGTGCAACAGGCACACACAAGAAGTTATTTTCCGCAGTGTTTTAATAGCTTAGGAAATTCCTCGGATATCAACAAACGCTGGATTTCACCCATGTTTGCCTCTATTTTCTCCCAGTATTCTGAGCTGAACGTAAATATATTCTAGTTAACAACATTTTGTGACCCAATTCAACCCAATGAACTAAATAAACAACCTCAAGTGTGTGTGTTAAATCCTCCAATTCCCAAACTTGCATCAGATATGCAATCTACTGTATTATCCCTGACGATGGATTCTCCCTCCCTCTACCCCCCCTCCTTTATGACGTTCGATTGGCTCCTACTTCCTATAACTGTCGCTTGCTTTTCGTGGATGCTTTTATCTCTGACGATGGACTCCTGCAAGAGCCCGAAAGCTCAGAATAATAAACAAGTTGATCCGGTGCTCGACCTTCCTTCTTTCTCAACCACTTACTAAACTATTCCCACTATTCTGGACTCAACCGACTTATCCTTTCCTAAGGAACAGTGGTCTGAAGACCGCAGTTACTAGGGTTTAACTTACTTAACGCCCTGCGATAATTGAACGATAATTGCCCTCTCCTGCGCAAATGGCTGGACGACAGGCGTGCGCGCCGTAACCGGTTGAACTTTCATCACGCATGATGAAATTTTATGTGATGATTGCTCGGCCATCCGGTTCTCTGGAACTGGCGTAAGAGACGCGTTGGCCAGTGCGTTCCCGAGTGGCGACTGACTTTGGCCAAGTTGAGCCTCAGCACCGAGTATGGATTGGGTAGGTTGTTGCACTGGGGGCCTGTGAAACATGACTCAAATACTTCGCGACTACATCGATTGTCATCGATCGCGAGAAATTCGGCCTCACCAAATTTGACTGTATGGCCGGGTCTCGCCGAATGAGCCACAACTTGAGAATTGGCATCATTTCTCCGCGCTGCCGCCGCGTGTTTAGAAACTCTTATATTCAGAATTCTCCCAGTTTTTGCGACGTAGCAGATTTGGCAGCAACTGCACCAGATCCTACAGACGACTTCATATTTTTCTTGCCATAGCAGTTGGTGTGGGACCCACCTTTCAGTTAAAGACTATTTAAGTTGCTGTGACAAGATAATCGCCCATCTCGGCAGCCAAACAAACAGAGAACTAAAACAATGACAGTCGTAAACGAGCGTTCACCCACCGCCAATGGACCTCACTTCTCTCACTATGCCTTGGGTCTAATTTCTCAGTCCGTGGCAGCAGCCGTAGCGGGTAGTAGTCTAGGCAGATAGTATAGTCAACAAGGAAAGGGGAGGCTGGAATTGCCACGTCTAGCGTAGTAGCCGTCGTCAACCTGTCATACCAAACCCCAAATAGTGCTCAACCCGAGGCTAGAACTCGCGACCTTTTTGACGGTCTAATCATTGAGCTGCGAGCTACTTTTCTTGCCTATTTAGGTCTGGAGCTATTTCTACTCACTGATGGACGTCCACTGACGTCTCAGCGTGGCCTCAGACGAGAACACAGTCAAATGATGCATAGATGTGGCGCCGAGAGCACTGCGCCATCCCCTGTAGACCTTAATTATTGTCCCTTGATTAGTTAACTCCCCTCTCGCCCTATAATTGTTGCTCGTTCTGCTGATCCTGCTGCTGCCTTCGATGGTTTTATCGCTGACAGTGGAGTCCAGCTCGAGTTTGAAAACAGAAAGTAATAAACCGTTTTTTTCTCTTTCCTTACCTACTACGTTCTCTGGGAACCGCCCGCGACAAAAATATGCTCCACATGACAGCTCTTGTATCACTTCCTTGGGGCATACATTTTGTCTGATTTACCGCTTGGTTTATTGTTTGACTTATTGCGTCCTTGAGACATGAGGCTGTAGTGACCTCGAATTCTGATCCATGCTTTGCTTGCACTCGTCTGAGGCATGTCCCGCATGCCCAGTTTTCGTGTCCACCTCCGATCAAGGTCATGGATGCGTCTGGCCTAACTGGCCAACCACTTCCTAAGGCCAGTCCACAAATGACCTTAGTCTGGTGACTGGTTACGCTCAGACACTCCCGGAACCGGTGAACTCAAGACTGGTTGCAGAAATCCGGACCCGGCGACTACACCCGCCGAAATGCGACTCTGGACCCGGCCCGCTCATGGCTGGACTGCACTTGTCTGAGAGTTATTTACCTAATACTCAACTTCTTCTCCTTTTATGCATGATTAAATTATCCATAACACTGTGGCCTTCCACGCCTTCGATTATTCACTAATTCATAAGCATTGGGATACGTTCTATCTTTTGTAATCCGGCCGGACTATTTCGTATCCTACAAGACCATAACCTTGAAGCCTAGACACCCGACTTCCTGGGCGATATCATGCAAAAGCCGTTCTGTTTGTTTTACCGGATATTTTCTCGCTGACATTTCGAACAGCTGGGCCGGCTGTCCTTTTTTAGCGAGCAAACATACACATTCTGGTGAGCACATTATGATCCAAACTGATAGTAAATTAGCTTGACGTTATGCTGTACGATAATTCATATTAAAACCTTACTGAGGCAATGGTTTCTGATTTTAAAAAACATTTCAGTTAGCATTTCATTAAATAGATCACTCCCTGTGTAAACGTTGGCCAAAAATACAATGGGGTCCTTGAACTATCGTAGCTGAGTGTAAACGGAGCGTATGATATAGATGCAGTAAGCCAAGTTTACTTCAGCTGTGGTTGTTTGTTAAAAAGCCAACGAGGACACTATTTCTCGGCAATTCGGTTTGGCGAATGGCCTTTCAAATGGCTTCTGTACATTTGCACACAGTTAAGTTTTAACAGCTAAAATGTATTCTGGATCAGTTTATTGTTTTACTGCACTCCTTTGTATTAAATAAGGAGTGCTAGTGTGGTTTAGTTCGAGATCCATATACAAACGCTAGGCCCCTGAAAGGTTTTCAGTGCTGATTAAGGAAGCAGACGCTGATTGGTTCTTTTTGGCCTTGATGCGCTCATCGACCTTCCGCAGAGATGACCTACTACACAACATACGAAGTGGCGTGATCCAAGAGGCTAAACGGTCAGAGTCCGCGGCGAATCTCACTATGGGTGCTGAATTCCGTCAAAAAAGCGTGCAACCAAACACCTGATAAGTACAATTAATTGGCTTGAGTGGAATAACTTATCCGAGTGACCTTGGGAGTGGTCACGAAGGCAGCATACGCAATATAAAGCTAATAAACCGATGAAAATTGAACTTTATTTATTTCTTCCTACTGTAGCATGCGATACTTTCGCAAGCTTTAAAATACTGTTACTCTCTCTCTCTCTTCCTCTCGAAAATAACACAAAGTTGTATTTTCCCAAATTGGAAAGCCGTTCAAGCAGCCAACAGTGCCAATTCTTTCGTGGAATCCGCAAGTGTAGTATTCTGGCAAGTAAATTCCGTAGCTCTTAGTGTCTGTCTATTCGCCAAACGGAACCAAGAAGATCAACTAGTGGGGTACGCTTTGCTCAAAAATGAGCAAGAAGATGATCAAGCCTAATTTGGGGGCTATGGGTAGAGATATTTACTGTTTTTAATTCTGTATCTTAAATTCGGCAAGGGGGGCTAGGATGGCCAGTTGTGGCTTATAACCCGTCGCTAGCTAGTCATACCCAACTCAAGTGTTGCTCAAGAAATCGGTACCCCGCTCGAGTTTCGAACCCGCGACCTTGTTAGCTATTTGCCTGAGGATGAATAATCGAAAAAGTTCGTTCACCTTACTTGATTTTCTCAATGGCTATCATCGTTGAACTTATGCTAATCGATCTAAATAAAATAAGTGAAGGCTACAAACTTGAAAATTGGCCTTCCCATTGAAGTATCTCACTGTATTAGTTTTAAATATTGGAAGCTAGCCACGTGTACTATGGCAGTCTGTTTCCACGGTTGCTGCTTTTTAATGTTGTTTTCTAGTATGGCCCACCCTCGTGGTCGGAGTCATGATTATTTGTTAATAAAGCCAATTTTCCACGCAGATGAGGGAGATGTATGACTAAACAAGACATTCTTTCTCTCCGTTTTAACTTTTTAAATGTCCATGTAAATTACTTCTGCATGTTTGAACACAGTTACATTTTAGCACCTGGAATGTAAGGTGGGACAAATTTCGTTATTTTACTGCAATTCATTATATTAATTTTCATTGCTAGCCTGGGTTTGTTCGACTACTACATTCAAGCATTAGGTCCCTGCGAGGTTTTCAGTGCTGAATAAGGAAGTAGGCACTGATTGGTTCTTTTAAGCCTTGATACGCGCATCGAATTTCCTCAGCGATGACTAACTGCGCGATATTGCAAATGCTGCCTCCAAAGCATGACCTTGGCGAATAAACGGCACAGTGCCAGTGGAGAATCTTATGATGGGTGGTACACCCCTTTAAAAAAGAACACCGTGATTAGAACAGTTAATTGCCTCAAGTGGATTAACTTATCCTGGAGATCTTAGAATTTTTCACGAAAACAACGCATGAACCGATCCAAATTGCACTTTGTAGAGCTTCACTACAATAACTCTCTCAAGCAGGAAAGACGAGCCCTCGCATCGAACTGCGCAGTCATTTAAACCATAGACATGGCCACTTCACTCAGAAAGTCTGTTACTGTGATATTCTGCCAAGTGAAGTCCGCAGTCCTCAGTGTTTATTCCTTCGAACGATGCCAGATATCACACAAGGCAACTGGTACCTTTCCGGCCCGTGGCACGGTAGTTTTTCGACTCTTTCTCGATGTGGCCCCTCTGCTGCCTGTCTGAGCCCAGTCTGAGTCTCTCAGGGTGTGGTAAGCACCGTAGTTTTGGAAGTTTCCAACTGATAGGATAACACGGGACAGCGCAGTCAACGCAGTTTGTGTTTATGTGGAGTGACTGATCAAGAATCAGGCTGTAATAGCTCCTTCCTAATGTGAACTTTATGGCACTCTAAGTCATTGCGATCAGAGGGGTGTGTGTGGCGACAGCTTTAGGGGCAGCTCCGGCCGCGCCAGCTACCTGCACCTTCTCCAGCCCCTGCTCTTCTTGACTTTGCCATGGTGGCAGGCCTCGGTGGGTGAGGGACGATATAGAGAGAACTGTAGATAGATAGAGAAGGAGAAGGCGTGTCGATCACCAGAATCATAATTTGATTCGTCTGAGCTTTTGGACTCTTATTGGCGTCCATCGTCAGGACGAAAAGGTCAACGAAAAACAAGCAACAGTTATAGAGGCAGGGACCACTCAACTATTATAGGAGGAGGAAGGGACCAATCAACCACCAATGCCGTCAGTCCAGAGATGCCTGCGTAGGGCTATGTATGTCTAAGCCAGATCGATAAATCGATCGACTGAGTTCTCATCCAAGGCGGCCCAGGCTTCAGTCAATTTTCGACCTGTCTTGCTGCCGCCGTGGGTGATTATCCTTGCAGCTGCGAAGGTAGACTGGTGACCGGTCTCCAACGAATAAAACTATAACTCCGATGATCGGCACGCCTTCTCCTCCTCTCTCTATACAAATACCTGGGATGCGAACATTCGCCTCAGTGTGGTACATACCACTATACGCTACCTTATGCGCAAATCACCGTCCCCGTACCGCTATGGTATGGAGCGCTGTGGGAACCTAGTTGGAATCGACGGTTCAACTTTCAGTCGATTTCCTCGACTTATCCCCAGTTCTAACCTATATCGTTTACGTTCACTACAGGGGACAATCGAAATAATGTCACAGTCGGCTAACGGTGATGTACTGGGCGCAGTCTTACAACCACAATTTCAAATAGGGACTCCTTTTTTGTTCGCGCAAAGGAAAAGACTCTTCGTGAATCCTGCCAAGATTGTCAACACAGTCACTCGCCAGGCCGTTGGGAGGATTCACGAGCATAACAGACATAATGTCGTCTGGTAAGAGAAAAGGGCAGTCTCCGAGGAATTTTCGTTGACGCCAAGCATGAAAAATGGGTCGGGTATTCGTTCGCCCTGTCATGCTAATTGACGCCTTGCGCAAGGGGCAGCCTAAATCAACCTTAATGACTGTTCCGACGAAGGGCTGCTCAATATCTGAATTACTGAAGCTTGTTCCAGGTCTTTCACGTACGGGATCCTGTCCAGCTACCCTAGCTTCTGTATTCGGCGGAGGCAGCTAAGATGGAAAACGTTCAGCTTGCGTGCTCAGTTGGTTTACACTTTCCATGTTTCCGCGCCGTACAGGAGAGACGTTAGAACGAAGAGCTTGCAGTCTTTAGTTTGTTACTTAGTTGGGGGCCGTAGCGGTTCAACACGACAGCTTTCAGCCGACAATGGCCGTGGTACAAACAGGCTTATCATTACATGTAGTAACCACAGCAGTAGTATTAAATGTAGGAGCGACAGTCCACGCATTAGTAGTCGTGATAGTGGTATTGCAGTATGGTATATGCAGTGTTGGCGGTAATGGTAACAGAAATGACAATAACAGTAGTGGTGGTACTACTAGTAATTCTACTAAGACTGTTACTTCCGCTAATCCTTCTATTTCGAATTTTAATAGAACTGAGCTAAATAATTCATAGCTGCGACTATTTTCATAACTAATAGTACTGCAATAGTTTTTTTACTACTCGTACTGCTATTAATATGCCTACTATTATTATCATAACCACGGTATTACAATGATTATTCTGAATACTCTTCCTACTACTGCTAATATAAATACTACCTGGAACAAACCGGATGTAAAGGAGATCACCCACACAGGAGACGCTGAACTGTTTTGCCCACTGGCCAAGGTGGTTTCCGGGTTGAGGCCGCTACGCATAGCCTAGATCCAAGAAGCCAAAAGTTAGAGATGAGTGCCAGCTGAGGATGCTAGGCGTAGGCACCAACTGCAGTATACGGACGATGCGACCTACCACGATCGCCCGTTGGACTCCTTCGTCGACACCCCATACAGACATACACCAATTTTACTGTCAGGTTCGACTTTTATTACGATATGCTCTATCGTAGGATGGTGCAGACATAGTAACTTACAGTAGACACCAAAGACCACGCAAAAGTTCGACTCAGTCGAAAGCTTGATACTCTTTCGCTAATCGGCATGGACTCAATACGTGATACTTTTTAGCGTGTTGTCTATTCTGAATTCATTTCAGTCATGATTGGATGCAGGCCTTTTAACGAGCTTTGTTCTGATCACCAGCAAAACGTATCTATTGTGATAACTGGCTTCCTAAATAGTATGCCTTTTTATCATTAATTTCGACTGCCTTTATAAATTAAAATACATTTTATGAAAAACATGCACGAAAACATTATTTCTGGTGCTTGTTTAATAGCAAACTAGACCTTCTTTAAAATTAATAGTCAAAGAAGGGGTAGCTTTCGGTTTGAAAAAATTGATAATTATTAACTTTTTTACAAGTGTGGGGTGTTTATTCATAATACATCGCATCCATCAATTTATCAATGCTGCCTATACTGCATAAAATATTTTCCACATCTATTTCAATATTTGTGACAACTATGTGACTTCTTCCTCAAACGGTAGGCGAAAACGTACTTTTCCTTAAACAGGGTGTACACGGTGCGCAGTTTTTAAACCTAGAATTCGAGTGTAGCAGTCACTAGGTTAGAAAATTATTCGGCGATTGAGCAACTTTTTTTAAACCAGAAGCTATCCTTTCTTTGAGTATAAATTTAAAGAAGGCATAATTTCCTATCAAACGGGTACAATAAATAACTTTTTCGTGCACGCTTTCCATAAAATATATTTGAATTTATAAAGGCAGTCAAAATATATGATAAAAAGACATGCGGCAAAATTAGCTTATGTAGCCCCACTCCTATACACCTAGTCCCAGAAATTTTGTCCTGCAAAAACCGCGGTTATAGAATTTTGTGGGGTGAGGAAATAGGATAGGCAGAGAAGGGAATTTTTAGAAGTAAGTGTAAAGTGAAAAAATGCAGTCGGATTTGCTTTCCGCGCTCGCCGGGAGCAGGTTGTTCCGCATGTAAATTGAAGGTGTGCGCGGCGCTTCGCGCCGCGGACTATACTAATCTAACTCCAGAACGGTAATTTGGACCACAGGTAAGTTGAAGTAGATGACCTCCTAACCACCATTTCAATTTTTCGGGAAATTCAAGAAACCTGCAGTTTGATAATCAGGTTTGTCGGCAATAAGTTAAATGATAATAGAGATTAGGAAAATCAACAGATATAAATCAACACTTCGAAATACAGTAAAATAAAAATGCATTGAGTATTTATTGAAGTATATTCCACTGCGTGTCCTAATTTCCAACCCATAATACCCGATAAACACAGTTTTCTTAGGAAAACATGCAGGTTGTAGGGATAAATGAGTGTGGCTACATAAGCTACTGTTGCCAGACATGCTACTTAAGTAGCCAGATTTTACAATATATACGTTTTGCTAGTGGTCAGAAAAAAGCTCCTTAAAAAGCCTTCATCCCATCATGACGAAAAAAACTTCAGAATAGACTACACGCTAATCAGTATCACAACTTGAGTCAATGCCGATTAGCGAAAGAGTATCAGGCGTTCGCATATGTCGAAACGTTGCGTGTTCCTTGGAGTCTACCATACACGTGAGTCAGTTTTAAATGATAGAGTTGCACTTCATACACCGCATTATTTCTCCTAACCTCAGCTGGATTCGGAGTCCGGACAAATTCAAGAAGACCTGAGATGAAAGAGGGCGCAGGTCCGCCCACTGTATATATTCAAAATAAGCTCAACCAACGGTAGAGAAGGGGGGAGCCTCGGATTCCAGCTGAGTGGGAATGGCATGAAAACTATATTAAGGAGACACTGCAGTTTGCCTCTTAGTTCAACCCTCCATATAACAAAACGCACATATACGGCAGTATGAAAGTCAGTTTGGATGATGTACACAGTGTACTACACAGCAGGGCGGTGCAGGGACAACGATTTGCGCATGAATTATTTTCAAGTTATGGTGGACTTTCGTTGCATCTACTGCACCCTCCTTTTCCTCGACAATCTGAGCTCGGTGTCAAGACAGACTCAAAATGCAAGAAGACCGGAGAAAGCTTACGTGGCTGGCACGGCCAAAGCCA
>JAYGXS010000006.1:18235830-18283809 GCA_036362985.1 Ligula intestinalis | reverse complement strand
GGATGGGGTGGGGCGGGAAGCAGACAACCAGGTTTAAACACTGTCCTGAGCAGACCGCAAAATAGTATCGCAGCAGCAGCAGCGGCAGTCTTGACAACTGGCTCAGTGATGCTTGCGGCGATCTTTAGACGATTGTCGGGCTTTTTTGCTGTGACGAGCTGGACTGCGTGATCTAGGTCGTTTAGTAGCAGGTCTATCGTCCACCTCGCGAGCATCAAGCTTGCGATCCTCTGTTGAAAGTTGAAAGAAAAGAATGTACACAGGCATAATGCTTATTCGTAGAAATACTCCAGTAAACCCGAGTCAAAAATATGCCAATCCGTGGAGAAGAAAAAGCATATGACACACATTGATGAACGTCCACCGACGGTTCTACCTTGGGCAATACTATCTGTCTAGACTACTAGCCGTTACGGCAGCTGCTGGGGCCCGAAAAATGGGATCTAATGCAGGGCAGAGCGGGATAAGTGAGGTCCGTTAGCAGACGGTGAACTTTCAACAACGGCTTTCAATATATCCTGACGCAAACCGGCAAACTCGTAGCTCAATGGATAGGGCATTAGACTCTGACCGGAGATGTCGAGAGTCCGAGTTTCGCACCACTTGGGATTTGGTTGGCTGACGATGCATAATAAGTCAGAAATGGCCATTCCAGTCTCCTTTGCCGGCAATACTATCTGCTAAAAAAACATGATTTTAAAGAAAACTTTTAGATCAAAAATTTACCGGCGTTGGCTGAAACATACACCACAATGAAACATCTAGCAAAGAAACTGAAGTGAGGACGCTGAATTAGACAACAAATTCACTTTCTGGACATCTGAGCGAGTGGCCTGCGAACATTCAACTAGGACGCAGGTGTTCTGGCGGCCATTGGAGACTAATTAAGTGGTAAATGAACGAGAAAAATGCACTCTATTTAAGAAGCCATTTTTTACAAAGCATACTTTTTTTAGGCAGTCAGAAACTCGTTCAATAGCCATTCTCTTGACTGTACACTTATCAGTACTATAATGGTGTTGAACTAATAAGCTGGAATTGGACACACATTTCAAAATTTTGGCTGGCGTTGGGCATGTACTGTAGGTGCAGACGAGTACGTTATGCTCGGCAGCCGAAGGAAAATCTCCCCACCCCACCCTAAACCAAAACCTACCACGCAGAGCTTCCTCCTCCAGCTGGTCCCAATTCTTGCCTTCGGATTCGTCCGAGTCAAGAGAACCCTCACTGGTGTAGTCCTCTTCGGCCTCCCAATCCTCGTCCTCGTCATCTTCGTCGGAGGCGGATCCGCTGCCCTCGCCGTCACTGGCTGAAGAGGCCACCGAGGGCTCGTAGTTCTCGTCTTCCTCCTGGCTATCCACCTCGTCCTCATCACCTTCATCGTCCTGCGAGGGCAGAGGGGGTAGGGAAAGAAATTACGGTTAGAGAAATCCACAAATCCCGATAGCTGAGAATGTATGTGCAAGTATAATGACTCTAGTCAGTAAAGCTTGGCTTTGGGTTTACGGTAAGGCTTAGGGCTACTGTTTCGGGTCACGATTATGGAGCAAATGCCTATGGTTAGGATCGGACGGGTTTAGGTTAATTTTAGGGTTGACACTTACGGTTACGAATCAGAAGTGGCAGCCTCATTTCTTTGCCCACAGCTACTGTCATACGCACTTGTAGTTGAAGGTGTATTAGCACTTTTTGACGGAGCATTTTGCAGTATGTCATCTGCATACCTTCCTTCGTATTTCCCTCCGGTCGCTTACCCTTGCAGTTATACTGTCTGAGGTAAGAAACCTACAATCATTCAGTTGCATTAACTGCATCGGTTAGATTGATCCTTTTGCTTTGCCTTCCCGAGAGACCATGATCCAGCGTCGCCCACAAAACTCCTTTCTAGAACCAGTCTTGCATTAAAAGCATATGTGGTTTGGTTTGACTTTCAGCTCTCAATTTTCAATGGACCAGCATGTTAGATGGCAAGCTTTGACGAGCATGGTTGGTGCGTGTACAGCCGACATCACTTATCAGTCCCCTGAAGGAACTCATGTTTCAATAAGCACTTTGGGGATCCAAACCCCTCACACGAAGAGTTTATTTAATTTATTGTGATATGGAGACCAGAGCAGGAACCTTAACCTTGACATGTAGAGCCGCGGATAACGAGACGATTATACCCCGACTCTCCTGATATCCCGTTCCATTTGACTTAACCGTTTTTTGCAGCTAGCATTTGACTAAGCGGAATCACACACACACACAGTGGGTTTGCATCCGCTCGGTGGAACTTTACGTGACCTTCTGCACCCATGACAACATAAACTGAACAGGAAATAAGTGCTCTTCAGGCGCTTTGCTTGAAAGTGAAGAAGTAAAAAAACTTCTGCAGGGTGATTGTCAAGGGATGTTCAAGAAATAATTAATAAATATAATGTGACCTTGAGACATGAGGGAACGACCTTGGCAGTTAGACACCCAGCTACATGGGCCATAGCATGCTCAAGCTACGCCGGTTGTTTTATCAGACATTATTTCGTACGTAGCATGTGATCCATCGCAAACACACACGCACACGATGAATTCACACCCACTCGGTGGAACTTCTCAAGGTCTTTCGCGTGATACAGCCATGACAGTAAAAAACTTCACAGAGCATCAGCCCTCTTTAGGAGCCTTTCTTCAGACTAATAAAACTGAAAAATACAATCCCAGCTCTCAATTACCGGTGGACCACCATTCTAGATGACATCATTAACGACCCGACGAGCTTGATTTGTTTGAATGTAACCAACACCCCCAACCACTTTCCAAAAGGGACACTTGTATCAGGAAAATCGATTAATCAAGTTCCTAAGGTTGACACTGTCATGGTGTTACAATAGGAAAGACCGTTTCCTAGAGTCAGTAGTAGGCTGACATGGGCTCGGAAAGAGATGAGCAAGTGGTACAATCAGTCACTGGATAAGACGTTCGATTAGATGAACAACAGGTACAAATGCAGGTTTTCCCGGTGGGAGGAGAGGCTTTACTATGGTTGGCTAACGATTGCACGCAGACAGTCTCCCTGGTCGTTCTTGGCCGCCCCACCGCAAAGTATTGATCGACTGATTAATGGTCTCCGTCAGCTGTAAACTGAGACTCGAAAGTACACAGGTCAGTTGCAGGAATCAGGAGAAGATGCGACCGTTCAGACAAGAAGTTTACTGGCCTGGAGTTTCCGATTCTCATTCGAACCCATCACCAGAGACAATCGCAGAAATGGGTGATGGGGCATGGAGTGCGCAATATGTATAGTCCGGCTTCCGGTTGGGGGATTTACGACGACACTCAGACAACCTTAATGTCCTTAACGTGCTTCAAGGCAATCACGGCACTAAAATATTGATCGATTTTTTTTTCGATTTGGTCGCCTGCGTAGACTGTAAAGCGAGGTTCAAATGCCGACAAGACATCGCCGTTACTTCATCTTATAATGGGACAGGATTGATCCTGGGCATTCTACAGAAATTTCAATTACAAGATGTAGTGAGACTAAAGATCAATAGATGAAAATCGATTAGCTAAATCAGAGACTTCGACAATGAGAGGTGGAGACCGAAGAATCATGACTGAGCCTACGCAACTTACATCGTCAGGCGATAGGAAACTCCAGCCGTTTTGTTCGAGGAAGTCCTCCGGATTGTCCACAATCGTCTTCATCAATTTCGGCCAGTTCAATGACTTGGCGCCTTCGGAGTAGAATATATCGCATGACCTGGAGAGCAAAAGAGGGCGATGAAAACCATTTGGGATAAGTACCTAGCCTGTTAGTATGGTAAATCACAACGTCAGCCTTAATAGTTAGCAGTCTAGACAGAGCTACGGACTGCAACAGAAACTAGAAATGTGAGCCTTCAATCCTAATAAGTAAGGAGGGAGCGTGGGTGGGGGGGGGGGAGGGAGTCGAAACTTACATTACCCACTCCTTTACATGGTCCAGCGCTGAGCTCGGTATGGAATTGACCATGGCAGGTTTGGCGCGGTAATCCTTGAAGACGAAGACCATATCGAAAGTGCGGATGGACAGACTGACACGCTCAAAATGGACCAACTCCACCTCATCCAGGGTGATGACGAAGGGTGGCCATTCGACAAGGCTGACAAGGCAACTACTCGTTGGCATGAGTAGCACAGTGGATCTACGCAAAGAAAGACAACAAAACAGTCCGCATGAATCTGGAGCCAGCTTTTTATCTGCCGCCGCCGCCGCAGCACAAACTGCTCCGCGTAGTCGACAAAAAACTAACCTGAGAGGACAGCCAAAGAAACCAAGGTCGCGGAAGGGGATTTCGAACTCCAGATTGTAACGCTTGGCCAAGGCCTCTGCGCGATCGACAAAGGACTTAAATGCATTCTTTATCTGTTCACGCATCTCGCGTTCGCGCTGTTCCGCCTCCAGATCGTCTCGGTCGTGCATACGCGAGTGAGTCTTGCCAAGATCAGTTGTCAGTTCGCCGACTTCGGTGTAGAACTGGATGTCTGTTTGTTTCTTCTTGCCATACATGATGGCATTCTGAAAGACACAGGCACTGTTGTAAATAACGGTTACTTAACTAATGTGAGTAGAAAAGTTGAACGGAAATTAGTAGACTGAAGGTCAAAGAGAAAGTGCCTACCTTGGAGGCATGACCACAGAGGGCAAGAACCTACCTTGAGGTGGAAGTGCAAGAGAATAATCATTTCACCGTCACAGGGTTGATAAAAGGAGTGTTTTATGTTGTTGTACAGGATGTCCACTTTGTCTCCACGGATCGACGTAAAGCGGAAACCGTTACTGTGGGCCTCCAAAGTGCCTGACAAAAATAAAAACAACTTGAAGCAGAGGTGTCCTCACAAAAAGAAATCCATAACTCACTGCGGAAAAAGTGCCACTCACCCGTAATTCGTTTCGTTACAATGTTTGGTCGAATGTAGAGATCCCGAAGACGGAAAGGACTCTTGACAGGATCAACCACAAGGACGTCCTGCTCGACCAGATTCGCCCTCTCGCGCTCCTCAGCTTCACGAGAACGAAACTTTTTCAGAACCTCCTTGATTATGCGGTAGGCATTGTTTAAGTTAGTGGACGGAGAAGCAACGTCACCGTGGTGACGCTGGTTAGAGGCACGGTAGGTCATCTCTTTCAGAAAGGTAGACTGCGGGTTCTGATACCAGAAAAAAACCAAGGTTTTTAAGTAGAAGTAACACAGGGAATGGGAAAACTGAAATATCCCGGGGTGGAGGAGAGCAATACTTACCGGAAACATGGAGGCATCCTTGGGACCAACCACAGCTCCGGGATGATGAAAGTTGATACGTAGATAGGTGTAATCGGCCTCGATGGAAGTAGAGACGTTTTTCAGCGTGCTGATATGAAATGGTGTCGGGTGACCGAAGATGGGCAGGATAACTGTTTCGTACTTTTTGTCTGCAAGGAAAGATAAGAGTATTGTCTCAGGAGGAGTAGAGGGAGGAAATGCTTAATGCACTTTTACTGTTGGCGCAAATTAATGCCCTCCCGCCAGGCGAAGCAAATTAAAAAACACAGCTTTTTGGGTGGCCTGGGGAGAGGAGATACTGGCATCTTTGGAGTGGATGACAGCTGTTGGTGACTACTGGGTCCAGTACGAGCAGGAAAATGTGTGCGTGGTACGCAGTAGATGGTCATTATTGACAGTCTTGTTTTTCTACTACCGGACTTGAAAGCTCGTTCGGATGTCTTACAAATCAGCCCAGACGAAGTTTAGGACGCGGGTAAGCTTACACAGTAGTCGCCGGCTATTAAGCCCACCTCGGGCCCGGACCAAATTGGGCTTAATAAGCGGCGGGCTTATTAACCGTGTGCTTAATGCAGCGTCGTCGGTTATTAAGTCCACCTCGGGCCCAGACCAAATTGGGCTTAATAAGCGACGGGCTTATCAACCGTGGGCTTAATAGCTGGCGACTACTGTAGTTTCGCCGGTTAGGCTTGTTGCAAAAACAGGATGCATTTCGACTACTGATACAATTATAGAAATATATTATTAGAATATACTATCGACTGGTCTTAATAAGTATGATTACTAGAATAAGCATTCTTAACAGTGGCATATTACCTATAGCACTAGCATCCTAGCCCAAACTTAGTAGAATGTGATACAGTCTGGTGGATAGAGTTGCGAGGGCAGAAACCAAGGCAAGCTCAGGGCCTCAAAAAATAATTTACTCGGAATAGCATAAACACAGATTTCACACCCTCTGTTGAGATTAAGGCGTTATGAGCTCCAGCGTTGATTTTAAATCAGCGTCACCTGTGACTAATAGTAGCATCAGTAATAGTACAAGTACTATTAAGACTCCGTTACAGTGCTAGCTAATACTAGTAGAAATAGGAGTAGCTGTATCCTTCTCGGGCTCCTTGAGCCCATCTTGGCACCTACTTAAGGTGAGTGGGGGTAGACAGTGCGGTAGTATCCACGCAAAGGCTACTGTCCCTTAAGACTAAGTTAGGCGGTGTTTCTGGCTTGCTATAGATAAAGCGACCAACGCTGGATCCAGTCTGGTCTTTTTGACCCATAGTGAAGGTGAGTATTGCGGTTGGCGTTAACTACGTCTGTTATCCCGTTAAAGCTACCCCCTGTGGCCAGTCATCATCACTGCAGCAAACTGTTGGTGCATATGGTGGACTTCATTGAAATCGATAGTCAAGCAATCATATCAGATGGTGATCTTACGCTGTCCGATGTCGATTCATCTTGCTTACAGAGCCTATTTTTCGCACTGAAGTGCACATCTAAACTACTAGTATGCGCGTTAGGGCTGTGGCAGCTGTGAAGTGACAGGACAAACCAACTCGGGTTGCAGCCACCGATGCCTGTGCCCTCCTTTCTTTTTATCCAAGATCGTTGTGAAGATTTCAGTTGCCCCAGTGAAATGCACTCACGGTAGGTTCCAGCTGTTTTATCATTATATTTGGGCCAGAGCAAGAGCTCAGTAGATGTCGCAGCAGGCAGCGATCCATGAGCACGCGACACTGCAACCTGTGGCACAGTAGTGACGACCAACACTTGAGTCGTGGCTGAAAATAACGGTGTTGATGCGGCTACGTGCAGCAGGGCTGGTTACAACTACACGCGCATTGGTATCAGTACTGAATGAACACGCACGCGCAGGAATTAACAATATACTTATACTCGTGACGGCTGCGATCACGACTGATCTAGTCGGCCTCGATTATGTCCCGGATGGTACTTCTCTACGCGCAACGATCTGTGGTCGCAGACAGGGAAGGTTCAATCCACTCTCTTTGTCAGCACTGGAGGCCGGAGGTCCAAGAACCACTTCCATGTCCTGAGGAACTGAATAGAGCTAGGTTTTTAGGCGGCCCTCTCCTCAAGGTCTCCAATCGGGTACTGGCATCGGATGGAAGAGAGGAACACTGAGCTCATGGGGTTGATTACGAAGAAGGAGTCTTCTATGCAACCTGCCTGTACTCACAATTTCAAAGAAACCTCATGCAACAGTACTTCAATTCAATTAATAATATGATATAATTACGCCAAATAGTTTGCCTCGAAGTTACTTACGACACGGTTTTGACCGCGAATTACTTAACACAAAGAACTGTCAATAGAAATTAATATGCGAGTTCCAGGAAGCAGTTCAGAAGAAGATGCGATCAATGGAATAAGAGTTTTGTTTTCCTGACGTTTCGGATTCTGTCGAGAATCTTTAATAATAGGTAATCCTAGGACAGTCTGAGTCTGACCGCTATCTGTGCATGTCTCAGACCAATGATTAAGGATTCTCGACAGAATCCGAAACGTCAGGAAAATAAAAACTCTTATTCCATTGATCACATCTTCTTTTTCTATATTCGGTCATCATGAAAGTGTTGTTTGGAAGGGAGGGAAGCAACACTGACCGATAAAAATACGCAGTTTCCGGACATCATCTTCTTTCGGCATCTGGCCAGCTCCTTTGTAGGCCACGTTGGATTTGGCCTTATGTCCGAAATCCCCGTCGTTCTTAATGCCCGTGAGGCGGTTGCGGGCGTTGGTTTGTAGTTGTTGGAACAGTTCCCGGCGCTGTTGTAGACGTTTCTCCTCCGCGGATTGTTCGTTCTAGCAAGCGGAGGGCACAAAAATAAAATCTGCAGAGTGTGACAACCAAAATGAACACTATTCTTTAAGGTCCCCTCTCGAGGGGGAGCGGCAAATGGACTGCTATAAAGACTCCTTGACCAAGTCGTTTTACGAACCTTCTTAGCAGGGAGAGTTCGGGCATTATTTTCAACCAGCTGAATCTTACATGAGGAAGGCAAGGATGGGTCACCAGCTGAGACTAGCCCCATGTCCATCTACTCCTTTACTTGCTCTTGTGGTACAGGTTATATTGGTCGCACGAGTCGGCGCCTATCCAAAAGAATGAAGGAACACCTCCCGGCGTGGTTGAGAAAAGGTGAAGTCAAGAGCATAAACAGCTGTATTCTGGCGTACATGGTTGATTTCGGATATCGGGTGGGCACCTCCCCACTCCTCCCTTCCTTAGACTGCACCACCAAACTCTGCCCTCATAATCAGCTTTCTCGAACTTCCTCCCCCTCCCCTATTCCCAAGACTCACTTGTACAAAAAGACGAACACGCTTTAAGTTGTGCACCGCTCCCATATAAATGTATTGGCCCAACGAAAATTTATCGAAAGCCTACGTACGCCCGCCAAAGTCGTCTTCTGAATTCTCTGATGGGAATTTTCGCAACCCCAAAATGAGCTTACTGCTTTCATCAATTACTGTTTCAGAAACCTAGACAGTGATGTCATCCTGTTCGGTGACGAAATAAAGTGGTGGAAGGTTGTCCAAAATACGGCAGATGAAAGTCATCCGCAAGAGGTTGAAGGAATTGGCAACCCAGGGGTTAAGTTCTTAAACGGTAAACCGCTACAAAAAGCTGACTAGCCAAAAGAGTCGGGTGTGTGGACTACTTTTTCACTCAAACCAACGCTGAACGGAACAAAGGCAGAGAAGTCGGCTAGACATATATTGCAAATGATTATGTAAGTCTTCGTGGGTTTTGCTATTTCATTCAGCCGCTACTAAAATTCAGTACACAGACATAGAGGTCTTGGACTGTTACAGGCAACTACGAAATCTCAGATTAACCTTCCGTATAATAAATGGTCTGGATTGTTACATTGTCCCCGATGATTTTATTACTCAGGCTAAAGCGCCGACTTTGCGTGGTCATCCGCTAAAACTACGCGCAGGCAAAGCAAGGATCAATGAACGCAACCTTTTTCTTCAGTAACAGAGTGGTTACAATTTCAAACGTCCTTCCACAAAACGTTATTCTCTCCACCTTTGTGAATAGATTTAAGAGCAAACTGCACATACATCCAACATGTAATTCACCAGCCCTACACTTATCCATAGGACGGCACAACTACTTACAACTATTATACTACTTGTGTTTAGTGAGTAGCCGTAGATTATTACTCTTTCGGATGACCAACAACTCCTGGCTTTTCGCCTGCAATTATGTATACGACCTTTTTTCCCCTGTCGATACTTTGCTCAGTCACTTTGTTGTCAATAGGGGGCGCAAACACTTTCACCTATCGTCCCATGAATAAAGCTGAACTAAACCTATTAACCAAGTGCAGTCAGTGAGTCCAATGCCTTCCCAGTTGACTGTCTCAGGAGCATCCTCTGTGTCGGTTGATATCGAATTAATGCAAAATCAAGTATGAGCAGAATTTACAAAGTTGGCTTGATTTTAGGGTTCAAACATATCAGTTAAATAATTGGACAACGTTTGGTTTAGAAATGCGCAATTCTTTCTTAGGGATCTCTATACTTACCCGGGTTTTTTGCTCAATTATGGCCCGCCGGTGGCCTCGACCCATTATTTCCTCCGCGTTGCTACTACCACCACCGCCGTTTTGCAAGCCAGCTGAGGACTTAGTCACCTCGCTGGTACCACCAGCAGAGGAGCTCCTGGTTTTGCTGGTCAAGCCAGTGTCCCCATCTTCAGCACCACCTCCAGTCTCCTCTTCCTCTTCCTCCACATAAAGAAAGACATTCTTCTGGCGGCGTTTGGCGGCCATGGTCATTATCAGATTAGTACTTTCTTCACCGTGGCCCACTAGTACCACGTCGCCAATCCAGAGGGAGTAGACCTTGTTTTTGGCGTCCTCCGTTTCCTCGTTTTTGAGATCCTGCACATGTAAACACAAATGGTTACTAATTTGCAGTAAGTAGCGTTACGTGTCCAAACTATGGCGTTTTGTGTGCACGGGAGAGAACATCTAGGAGAAGGGGAGATAACCCTTCCCCCAGCCCTTCCTAAAGAAACTAAGGACTACTTTTGCATCCACTTCATAGGAAAAAGAACAAAATTATACGACACTGGCATGAATAGAGATGTGCCATCTGTACTCGTCACCGCTGTCTGGAAGATTTGAGATAATGCAGGCCGATCTACCAAGAATAATGCCATTCGGCATGACAGAGAAGACTTCGGAGTTTAAAGCAAAGATGCGAAGAGCGCCGCAGCAACCAGCACACAGTCCCAGAGCATGGTTTTTGGGACACCGTCTTGCATGAGGTGTCTTGAGAATTGTGAGTACGGGCGGGTCCTTAACAGCCACTCGGATGGCTTGTTAGAGGTTGTCTCCTCTGGCGCTTCGGGCTGTCTGATGTAGGCACGGGAGGTGCAGATCGAGAAGCACTTTTGTTGAGAGCATTCATGGAAAGGAACTGGTTCAACCGTCGAGGGGCAATACAAACCCAGTTGCTAGACGGACACAGTGACGTTGGATGCTAGGAAGGCGCTTCACAGGAACTTCCCGATAGTCATAGCATTCCAACCGAATAAAAGAACGCAACTTTCTTGGATCCGACAAGGTAGCAATCCTAGTCACTATGAATGGCTTCGCTGTGCCTCAGAAAGGTTGCTGAGGTTGGTTCGGGGCATAGAAAGGTGGACGGTGTCTTCTCAAAGCACATCCATGAGTGTGTGATGGGATGTGTGGACAAGGCTCGTTTTGGGTGCTTTCGCCCAAGAAAAAGAGTTACCGACTTAATAACCGACACAGTGTCACTTTCAAAGGAAGATGACGGTCGCAATGTCAGTCAAGAGGCAAAGGTGCCGCAACCTGTTGATTAGAAATCCAACTCTCTGAACCATTGAGCCAGGGGCTCGTTGTCTTGCTGGTTTCGATCGGGAATAGAAACCTTGGCGGACAGTAATGTTTATCCGCCTGTAATACTAGCCATTGTGTGACTGTTGGCAAGGCTCGAGAGTGAGCCCCAAGACAGAACGGGATGAGTCCCGTAACCGAGTGGTCAGCTCCTTCCCATCAATGCTCGAAAATTTTGGCAAACATACCACCACAAAAAATGGGTGACTAGAAGAACTGAGTTACTTCAAAGAGGCAATTTCGCCAGGGGCATATGAAATTACCCGTGAAGACAGCCAATGATAATGACAGTAGCGGAACTGGTGACTAAAAACAGAAAATACTCGACAAGGGAGCATCAATTGCTCGATAACCCCTTAGGTAGAATGCGGAACCAACACAAGAGACTCATCAGAGGTTTCAGCTTAGCGAAGCAGATAAAAGAAATGGCACTAACTTGGAAGCCGATGTTTACATTGACTGACATGCCCTTACGGAAGACAGATGTGCTCTTGGGTCCAATGAGTTGGCAGCCATCTCGAAATTCTATTCCCGTGGCGAAGCTAAAACAAACAAATCAGACATGGTAGGATCATACCGCAGGATTTCGATGTACGACAATACGTTAGTTTACCACTCTGCATTCCAGTTTTCTGCCAGAGGTGCTGAGGGTTTCAGCAACTTAGTCTTCAATAAAGCAGGCTTTTACTGCAAAGCTCATCGTCTCCTCGTTCCAGCGCCAAGTCGGAAGCAAACTAGCAAATAGTAGTGGTGGGGTTAACTACCTGTCCAACGTGGTATACACGCAAATTTACTTGCACTTGTCCCAACGGGTTTTCCACTGTTCGAAACATTTTTGGTACAGGTCAGTTTGTCTTTGACTTATAATAACAGCATACTCTTGCATTTTAGAAGCCCGACATTCTCCACTTGTTGTTATATTCCGCCAATATAAGGTCGCATTCCCATCAATAGACATCCGTTGCCTGAGCAACAAGAGTTTATGTTGATGGGGTTAATTTTAGTTAGCTCATTAAAACAACTATAAGGGGCTTTAATTTTATATTCGTTCATCACGCTCAACACAATTAAATGTTCATTTACATTCGCCAACCAAGAATTAAATATTTAAGTACCGATTCCGTAAGACAGTTGGGTGGGGGGAATAGATATGTAGGCAGCCCTAAAAGACAATTTTGCCCACGTTTTACACCCTTCTGGACTTATGTTGTTAAGCGCCTTCTGAAGAAACGTTACCTGTTGGTTTTCCTGTAGTCTTGAGAATAAGGAAAAGTCTTAGGGGACTAGGTCGGACGAGTATGAGTGACGAGAAAACCGTTGTAATACTATTTTTCGCAAAAACTGGTTCACTTTGAACACTAGGTGGGAGGCGCATTGTCACGAAGAGACCACCAGTCTCCAGATCGCAACAATTCAGGGCGTCCCCCCCCCCACTCAACTCAATCGCTTCAGTACTTACAGATAGCAGTGTTGATTGACTGTAGTGTTTCGAGGAGTGAACGACCCTATCAAGGTTGAAAAACAAACCCCATGGATGTATCGCATGGGCAATCGGTTGGGACAGTGAACTGATGAATGGAAGAGGGAAGACGCAGATATAAAGGGAGGTCGACACGTTGGCCTCCGTCGCTATGGCATCCAGCACATCTTTTTCATCATAAAAAAGCAGACTCTCCCCTAACTTGTTCGTAAATCGGGCCAAAATTCTGAAGCCTTAAGAACAGCAATTAATGCTTCATTCATTAAACATGGTGCGATGCAACCGTCCAATTTGTCACTTAGCCCTGCATTTGTACCAACGGGTTTTTTACCGTTGGAGATCGTGGAAACTAATGCTGTCAGGTTTCTTAACCATTTCTCTACGTTCTGAAAACGCCTTTTTTAAGTTTTCTTCTCGCGGAGAGTGAGTGGGAAAGGTGAGAAACAAGAGTTTCATACCGTTTGTCGCCAAAACTGGTTGATTTAAAACAGTGGGATGGCGCGTTTTCACGAAGCGGCTAGTCCCCAGGTCTCTACAATGCAGGTCGTTTTCTCTCACGAGGGCTTGACCTCTTCCAAGTTGGGGTCGAACTGGCCGCAGGCAACCTAGAAGCCAGTGTTTGACGTGGTATGAAGTACCAATCCAATCTGCACCAGGCGTGAATTTGCTTTGTCATACTGTGGTTGAAGGAGTTCAAAACATCTGATAATTGGTACAGTTACCGACATTCTTTCATTTTCGAACGATATGGAGTGGAGTCCTTGGTGCTAACCTAGACAGAATGTCAGTTAAGAGCCTAATTTTTGCCTAAACTAAGCGAAACATCTTAATGCATTGACGCCTAGAAATTAAGTAAAACTGGGCAGCAGGAAACTCGTGGGACCGAGTGACGAAATGCCTTTAGATACAGCGAGATCAAAAGCACAAAGAGGACAGAGAAAAGTTTTGGCGAAATCAATAGGTAAGAGAGAAAGCGATGAAATATAATCTATATAAAGAGATAAAGAAATAAAACGGAACGTACCCAAAAGAGCGGGGGAGCTTGTCCACGAGCTCAGGATGATCGGACTGGACTTTATTTACGATACTGCTGTACAGTTTTGCGAAGTGCATGCCTAGGTAAGTAAACAAGTGGGTAATTATAGGACCACAGGAAACAATAGCAGAAACAGTACAATCAACACGCCTTCTCAAAGATTAACATAAGCTGTGAAATGAGCGTGAATGTCAAGGAACCTTGAATACTTTGTGGAATTTACTGATATAGGACTAAAAAAGATGGACAACGGGGAATGAGTTAGAAATACTGAGCAGGTTTTGCGCATTGGTTAGTTGAAGGGCCAGCGTAAGGTTGAGTGAAAAAGTAGACTAAGCTAATGTCTTGAATGGAACATTCCATAATGACGCCGGGCCATCTAAAGACATATTTCTGTAAATTGTGCTATGACACCTGTAGCACTACCTGAATCGAACACCATTGCCTAATTTGAAACGAAGAAGTCAGCTGCACGTTTGATTGGAAATGGTTTGTCAAGATATGAAACTGCTTCTTGGACTAAGGTATACTATGATCACGGATGGAGAGACGCTACCTGCTGCCATGGATTGTAGATGTACAAAACATCACAGCTTTATCAATTATGACGAATGGAGTTTAAAAAAGCCTGGTAAAGCGATACATTTTCGGCCGTCAGAAAGTCAGCAGTTAGCAAAAAGGCCCAGAAAATCGGACTGCGTATAGTGACGGCTGCATAATAGCATTAACAAAGAAAGCTTGAACTGAGTGGATATAAGAAAAATAAAGGAATATTTTGGAGTGCAAATTTTAAAAAAAGTATATGAAACGAAAAAGCTCTTAGAGGACAGCATGAAGGTATGCGTGCACGAATTACTTCTTGATACAGATGCAATTGACCGGACGTTTCATGCATATAAGGGTTTAAGAGGGTTTATAAGACAGAAAATATGTGCGATAACCTACCGGGGGTGATTTCAGAAATGGCCCAATTAAGCAAGTCGTGGAGATATTCGTAGTAAGTAGACTGCTGTTGCGTCGGATTGACGATTAGAGTACGAACGACGTTTGAGCAGTAACTGCGGTACCGCACGCCTAATGAGCAGATAATGGTTCCAAAGTGCATAGGTTTCTTGTCACTGAACAAAGTAAACGTGAAACATAAGTCTTTTGTAGGTTTAAAAATGCTTACAGGAAAGCGCAATCCAGTAAAAGTAAATTCAACAACTAGAAATACCACTTAGACACATTTTATAAACAGCTAAACACATAGAGAGTACCAACCTCTCGACGCTGAATTTTAGGGCATAGTTCCCTCCACTTTGAATTATTGGATCGTAACACATTTCGAGGTTATTCGCCTCGAAACCCTTGATGATTTCTTTGTTTTTTAAAGCATCTTGGCATCCATCGGAAAGGGATTGGTGTGAAACTTTCTAATCATAAAAAAGCAAAAGAAGTTGAGGCAGCACGTAGAGAAAAAAAACAAAAATAATGGAAAAAAATTAATAGTAAATTTACCCGGTCTTCGTCGATCACATCCATGATTTTTTCCTTAAGATGTTTTGTAAAGACAGTGCAAGTTATTTCACTCGCTTTCTGTAACAGCTCAATTTCTTGCTCATCTTTGACGGCGAAGGCTTCAGAGAAGACGTTTGATGCATCAACACATTCCTTAGCTTTTGATTTTACGGCCTCGCCACAGGCCTTTGCGAACTCGGATTCGAATTTTTCTTTTATGAAATGCCCCAACACCTGACCCTTTCCACTAGAGGCAAAGGCGTTAACGAGTTTAGAGATATTCTCTTTATCACTATTCTCCTGTGAAAAAAATATATACTAAGCGCGATAAACGAACCGGTGTTCTTGTAAGAAGAGTAACTGTCAAGTCCTTTAAGGAGGCTGTCTTGGTGCCCTTTAAAAATTCAGTCTTTTTCTTGCTGCTGAGAATATACAATCCGCTCTTTGCGAACAACATCGCTGTATCCTGCATTTCATATCCAAAAAGCCACGTCTACCCAAATAAATGTGAGCAAGAAAACCTAAAACAAACCTGTAGCGAGACCGTTTTGCTGTAAAGAACATCAGATTTGCCGTTAACCACTAAAAAAGCATCGATTGACGCTGCGGAGCTTTCAGGTGACTGAAAACAAGATTAAGAAAAGCATAAAATATACCCTCCAGAGTTCATAAAATTTAGATATTCTGTTCGAAAACACACGCAAATCCAAGACCGTAGCCATCCTTTTGACTTTTCGATTCGACCGCGGTCACTGTGTGTGAGTCAAAACAAGACTCCGGGCTAACCCCTGGACTGTGTGCGGGAATTTACCGTTAATTCCACATTGAAACCCTTTCACGGGACCCGATAAACCCTTGAATAATTCTTGATTTTTAAAACACGGGTAACTCAAATGTTTTCAGAAAGGTATTAGCATCGTGTCCTCGTAACTAGAGCCTCAGGTGGCAGGATTAGCTTGCAAGTATAGAATTCTTCTTCTCCGATTTCGTTATTATCTTTGAAATCGTTGGACGCAAGTTAAAATATTAAAATGCTGTTTTATCTTGTTGTCTTTTATGAGGTCGATGCCAATTCAGACAACGGTACCACCATACAGCTTGGTATGTTATTGTGGAGTTCTATAGTAGTTAGTGACAACATAATTTTCCCTATCAGTCAATTTGCAGCCTAAAATGATTTTTAATTACAATCTTTCGTTAAGTTATCACGAGTAATAATATTTTTTGCTCTCAATGGCACTTCTTCGGGAAAATAATGCAGAACAAATAGGAGCCAAAAATTCATCTGAGTAATAATCCATATACATGTTAACGTCAATAATTATACTCCGTGACATTGCAATCAAGCAGGGGATGTGAAAAAATATTTCGAATACAATAAGTGTCGAAACTAATTCGAAGGAAACGGATTGTGTGTAATTAGCGAGGACCTCGGATAATGCCAGTTAAATGATGGAACAGAATTGCCATTAAGGGGTGTATGTCGCTCTACCACGCTAAGTGTATGTATATTCACGGAACTTGACATTAATTTTGGAAGATGGTGCATTGGAGAGAGACGAAAGTTGAGCGGATATCGATAAACATCCTCCACAGAGAGAAGTGTCCAGCAAGCGATAGGCACCCAGTAATAATATGTTCTATTATGCCGCACCGGTTTGGGAACCCGAGTGTAGTTCCGGGAACCCGTCTTTACCAGTTATGTTTCGTTAACACCTTTTGTTCTACCCCACGCTTAGCTTCGACTAAGTTTGCTTCCAGCCCCCCCCCCCCCACTAACAGATGCAGTGGGTATCAGAATACATAGTCAGAATATATATAACAACGTGGCTCATCTGTGTGCCCTTGAATTTCGCTTTCCGCATGACACCGCTATATTTATTTATTTTTCGAATCTAACAAATTCACTTCGAAAAAGTTATACTCGTCATATAGCTATAGACTACGGAAACTGTTTGTTTAACCAATTATTTCTAGTACTTCGTGTTATCGAATTTTTAGTTTATTGATGAGGCCCATTGGGCCTTAAATATACAACTTATTATTATTATTATAATAAAGGCAACTTGCATCCCTTCCGTTAGAAAAGAACCGATAAATAAAGCGAAAATTTCCAATCACCTTTATATAACAGTATACTCTCGGGTGATACAACAATCTCAGAAATAAACTGCGGGGTATGCACCCCAAATGGAATTTCCTGTCAGAAGTAGGAGGAATGCATGAAAAGGAGCCTTCCAAACCCTAGTCATCACTTTCCCATCTCCTTGCATCATATCTTATCATATCAATCAAACACCTATTTAAGCATTTTTTCTGCCATAATTCTTTTGGAAATCGGTGGCTTGCTGAACTTCGCCGCGGATATAGGACCTTTTTCACTGCCTTCTCAGTTACCCATGTTTATCTAATAGTGTTAACCATTACTTTATGAAAGGGTCCGTTGTAAATCGAATCTGACTTACTATGTGTAACATACTGCTCATTCCTGTTGTTATACAGTTTCTTACGCGCAACTGTGATTACCAATCTTGTATTTACTTTTAAAACAACTCTAAGTTTTTAATTAAAGGACCTCTTGGGCCGTAAATATGCAATTTATTTATGCAGTGAGAAACTTTATTTACAATAGTACCGGCAAAATTTGTCAAACCGGTTAATTTTCGAATGGTTGAGAATGAAGGAAAAGACAGATATTTAATGCAGCCCATGGTGAAATACACAGAGATTGTTTTTGAATAGAATTGACGCGGACGACGACTCATGTTAAAATAAAGGATTTTTCGATAAAGAGCATATTTGGTAAGTTAATTTAAGAGGCAAGCGATCTGTCTGAAATTTGCGAGTTTTAAATTTGATCCGTTAGTATCAGTGTGATCTGAGTAAATGCAACGAGACAAAACAAAAGGAGGGTAGAAGATGTTCTAAAACGCAAATATGTATAGCTAAATAATAGAGTTGTTACTGTATAGGAACTATCATGCTCCGTATAACCGAACGGATTTCGAAAAAAAGTATAGAAGACTTTTCGATGCTATAATATTCATTGACACCGAGTACATCATCAAAAGGCACGGAAAAGTTGGTTTCGCGCTAACGAACACATCCCGAACCTTCCATGGAAGTCTTTACGTCTATTTGAAATCACCCCGGATCCACCGGTATTCAGGAGTGCAATTATTAAGCGCATCACGACAGCATTCAGTTAATGAAAATATGAGAAAAATTACGACGTTTGCTATCGTACGTACAGCCCTTTCTTGCAACATATAGTGTTTTTACAGGCATGGCCGCCACGCCCGTATATCTTCTTAGCTAACGCTTTATGTATGCCTACGCAAGGCCCATTGCTTATAGAATGAACGCTAGCTGCTCTTTTTGCAGACCTTTGCCACTGCTTTGAACCTTGGACAGTGATCAAAAATTAAGAGTACTTTCTAATGGGTTCTGGTAGTCGATGTGCACGATATCGCCGATGTGTCTTCAGAGAACGCATGTGACCACCACTCCACTGGGCAGAGCACGTAAGTCAGATGGGATTTGTTTCTTCCAAAACAACGTTGGACGAGCAATGTTGCCATTATCTCCTAGCAACTTCATTGTGAAGTTTTTGAGTATTCTTTGTATAATGCTATACTAAATGCATGTTATGCTCACCGCCCTATAGTTGTCAATACTTACTCTGGACTCAAATTAGCAATGCAGTTTAAATTCGCCACATTCCACTTAGAGGAGTGGTTGCACGAAGATGATGCGAAAGCGGTCTGGAGAAAACCTATGCAAGCATTTTCCGGTCTCTTGCCGGTATTTCATCTGGACTTAGGGGCGTCGATTAGTTCATTGCACGTGTTTGCCACTGTAGGGCTTCTCACAGGATATAATTATCTCAGTTAATACATTAATATAGTCACTTTAGTCACTTTATTAAGGGAAGAAGGCTTTCGCCCTTGAGCTCCCTATTCATAACCAAAATCGCATAATAGGTCAACCGTAACAATAGTACATAATACAAATGAACAAATGTAGGCTTAACATCAGCGATAAGTGTGAGCCAGTTGCAAGGTGCTGCTACTGACACTTTGTTCATTATATCTGCCACAGTTTCTCAGCAAATGAGAATCAAGTTTGTGTTTAAAAATGTCAACAGTATCTGAGAGGACCACATCTTCCGGGAGTCCGTTCCACGCTCCAATGACCCTCTGGGAGAAGGCGTTTCGTCGAACGTCGATACGGGCCGGTTTCCTCGGTAGTATTATTAAAAGGATGACCTCGCAGATGGTCAGTCCGAGCCAATTCGAAGAAATCATCAAATTCTAGGGCGCAGTCTTGGCCTCTAGCAATTCGGTAGGTTTGTATGAGGTCCCCGCGGAGTTGCCTATAATTGAGAGGGAAAAGATCAAGTTCGGTCAGTCTGTCTTCATAAGGCAGATGACCAAGATTCTTGACCATCTTCGTAGCCCTCGCCTGCACTCGTTCCAGGTGCAGGTAATCCTTCTTGAACCACGGACGCCAGGCCTGGACAGCATACTCCAAGTGGGACCGAACAAACGCTCCGTAGGTTTTCCTGAAGAGCTCCTTGTCAATGTTTACGAATCCCCGCCTTATCGCAAACAGCACCTGTGTCGCGCGTTTAGCTGCCTTTACACACTGAGTAGATGGTTTGAGTGAGGAATTTATTAGAACACCGAGATCCTTTTGTTCGTTCACATTTGAAAGCGGGTGCCCATCGAGGAGGTATTGGAAGGAATCGTTCTCCTCATCAGTCCTTCTAGTACGGAGTCTTAAAACCACACACTTACTAATGTTCAAGTTTAAAAGCCAACGAGCAGACCAGCAGCTAAGTCGATTAAGACTCTCTTGAAGCGCTTTCCTATCGGCGTCAGACCTGATGGCTCTCCAGAGTTTGACGTCGTCGGCAAACATGATAGCACTGCAACCGAGGTCGTTGACACAGTCGTTGATATAGATAAGGAAGAGCAGTGGCCCTAAGACAGCCTTGGGGGACGCCACTCAGAACATATGTAGGGCTTGACTTTGAGTCACCGATGCACACAGTTCGCGATCGCCCTGTGAGAAAATCTGTGATCCATGCCAGCAGGTTTCCTCTTATGCCAATTTCTGACAATTTATACATTAGACGCTTATGTGGGACGCTGTCGAATGCCTTCTTGAAGTCCGTATAGATGGCGTCAACCTTACCATCTTCATCTAGTGCGCGAGTCCACTGCTCAGTGGAGAGTAGAAGGCTGGAAAGGCAAGAATGGTTCTTTCTGAAGCCGTGTTGGGGCCCTGACAGTAGATTGTTCTCCTCCAAGAACTCCATTGTCGTCTTCTTAATTATCGTTTCCATCACAATACAGCAAATGCAAGTTAGGCTGACGGGCCGGTAATTGTTAACCTTCGTTCGGGCTCCACCCTTGTATATCGGGTAAATATTTGCCATTTTCCATTCAGATGGCAGTTTTCCTAGTTCAAATGAAGAACGAAAGATATGTGCTAGGGGCTCTGAGAGTTCGCTTGCCAATTCTTTCAAGAACTTGGCTGGTATATTGTCTGGACCGGATGACTTTGCTTCTTTGAGGCTCTGTAGCTCCGTCTCAACTACAGATGTTGGAAATAGTAGAGAATGAACTGCCGGACCGGCGTTTGCAACAGCACTGTTGGCATTATCAAAATTAAGCTCGGTATCCCTAGTGAATACCGAGGCAAAGAACCGGCTACAGTACTCGGCTTTCTCGTCATTCTCAACGACTTCTCCGCCATCATCATTCTTAAGTACTGCGACAGGATCCTTGTTTTTTAATCTAATGTTAATAAAGTGGAATAGAATTTTGGGCTTTTCTTCGGCCTGTTGGAGGATTCTTGATTCATAGTTTTTCCTGGCCTGGCGAATTGATTTTTTTACTGCATTTCTTTGGCGTCGGAATTCCTCGAGGTGTACTGGCGACCCAGTTTTCCTGAATAACTTCCATTTCCTATTCTTCTTCTTCTTCAGTTGCCTGTTAAGGTCTCTCGTCAACCAGGCAGGACGACTAGTCGTCTTGTGTACCTTGACCGGACAAAAGCGCTTAAGCAGATCTAATGCAACCCTCTTGAGTGATCTCCAATCCTCCTCCGGATCCCCCTTGAGTAGGCAGTCCCAATTCACGGTCGATAGTGCATTCTTCATTGAATTGAAATCTGCCTTCCATATGTTTGGCTGGTCCTCCGTTTTCCTCAGCCGTTGAGTATGGAGTGAGTAATCCCACATTAGCGTCGTATGATCACTCTTACCGAGCGGAGCACTTGAATGAACTTCATCTATGTAGGACGAATCCTTGGTGAAAATGAGATCCAAACAAGTAGCCCGCTGGTTTTCTCGAAATCTGGTTATGCCCTTAACGTTCTGAACTAGAGACAGGTCAAGCGTGAGATCCATTAATTTGGAACTGAAGGAAGTTGACGCCGCCTCAACTGTCAGGTTGTTCCATTCAATTGCAGGGGCGTTGAAGTCACCAACGATGAGAACCTCCTGGTGGCTAGCAGCTTCTTTCACCAGACCAAGGAGTGAGTCGTCGGCTCCGCTCAGAATGTTTTGTGGCCGGTAAACGGCCAGGAATTCAAGGTTCTGTGAATTCGCCTTCTCGATCTTTAACCAGATGGACTCATACTCCAGGGCTAGAGTGTGTTCTCTTTCTACAACAGAGATTTCAGTTCTGACATACACGACAACCCCACCTCCTTGTCGGTTTTGGCGGTCTTTGCGGAAAACCTGGTATGCTGCATAAATAATTGCAGTTGCGACGTCATCAGTTAAAGAATCCATCACAGAGAGGAAAACAGGCATAAAACGATTGCATTATCCCGCCCCGTGTTAAATTTCATCATTTAATTTTTTTACACATTTAAACACTGCAAATTCCTCCTTAGCCGTTTAGTTATGGTACCAAAGAGAACTTTGACGTCTCTGTAATCCGTTCACTAATTCATGTTTCATTCCCCCTCCACATTAGGAGTACACTTTATTTGCTCGTGCTCTTCTTTGTCGTTTTCCTTCGTAATCCTTTAAAATGCGAAGATTATGCAGTCGATTCTCCTAAGATTGACATTTATGCTCATCGCTATCGTACGATCTATGGCTTACCACACAGGATGACTTCTATCTTTGGCTCTTTTTGTTCAATATTAACATTGGCTATGGCCGCGTTACAGCCATATGCTGGTTTCCAGTAGGAATTTCAGACCAGTTCAATCACGGTATATGACTTACCACAATCGCGAAATCTCATCGACAGTAGCTCAATATTATTTCACTCTTCTCCTCTTGCAGGCAAAATTTCGGCAGGATCAAAATACGGTCACTATTATTAAGCTGAGGTAAGGCTTTGACTTTGTCAGCATTAGTTATTTCCTTCTCAAAGAAGAGAACTATATAAATCGACAGTTAATCCTCCTTGGTTCTCTTTGGGAATGTGACATGGTGTACGAAAAACATATAACTTGGCAGCTATGTTATTGCAGCTTGAAGCATTTGCGCTAAATATATACTAGTAAATGTTCACAGTCGAAGGCCGTTGCATTAATATCTTTGATGGTCAATGCCTCCAAATATTAAGCCAACTGTTTTAGGAATTTTTACAACCATTGTTCAATATCAAAGGGTTTGATTAAGCGTTCTGGATAGCATCAAATCATCCTATTTTCTCCGTTTCTCGAGTAAACAATTTTAATTTCTGTTGCTTTGATATCCTTCTCCACGCATACGTTTGTTGAACAGGAATAAATCTTCGGATCGCGCAGTGGAAAAATAGTCTCCCAGCCGAAGTGTATGGCGGAATTCGTTGGTAAAGGAGTAATTATCGATTAAATAGCAGGGAATGCATGTTTAATGTCTGATAAGTGCGCAGAAGGAAATAAAGTAAAGCCACTTGTAATTGTTTTACTGTACTGAAAATATGAGTAAAAAACACACAAAAAGCTTGCGAAAAGAGCAAAAAGACCAACAGAAACTCTCACTGGTCAGTAAAAAGCCCTATAGGCCAAGAAAACGTTGAAGAACCCGCAATTTCATCCGAATACAGTTCCGCAATATATTTGAATTACTGATTTTGGACGTGTTGTGTGGCATAAGCAGTTCATTAAATTTGTCGAACCGGTTCAGGACATTTCGAACTTTTTTGGCTTGGTGCGTCTAGCGTAAATGGGCTCATTTGTCAGATAAACGGTGCTGATAAAGAAACACTACCGAAATCGGTTTTCCATTGAATTTTGCCACAAGAAAAATGTTTGGGACAGCACAGGCATCAATTTGCACTTACATTTCCAGTACCTATGCCAGAGTAAGTAGCTGGATAATCGTATCGAAGATGAAAACAACCAGAAGTGGAGAGCAGAAGGCTACTTTTGTGCACGCATAGGCTTCAACATCTTTGTATTCGACACATTTGACTGCCATGGCCGCAGAGATAATGGGGTTAATGTTATTTGTATGTTCATTGAGGTCTTTTTTATAATCTTGATCCTTCTTTCCTCTTGTTGGAAATTGCGACTCCAATTTCCTTCAAGCGCAGAACCGTTTGTCCATCAGCTATGTTACTACATTAGTCGTTTTCTCGAGCCGTTAAACTTGGAACGCAGGAAGCAAACATGCATAGTTAGCTAAGTCTACATACCTCTTCTTATTTAAGGTGCCCAATCTGTTTAGGCATACCAACGGACGCCATCTGTTCGTGCATGAGTAAAAAGCATCCTCCTCTTTACCACAGGATCTGAGTTACAAAAGCAGCCACAATAAGTTTTTTTTTTCATGCACCGCACACCTATTCCCTGTACATCTAACAGCAAATAGATAAGGGCCGTGACTATGCTTCCTCATCTTGAGAAGTGGAGGGTTATAAATCCCAGAATGGGTTCAACATCTGTAAACCTGACTTAGCATAAACCTTTTTAATCCACACAAGAGATATTTAGGTCTAACATGTGAAGGAGATGCAAAAAACTACTCGTTCGGTCGCATTGCTGTGGGAGTTGGTCCGGTTCTATGACGCCAAACATGATGGGTTCCTTGTTGCTTTGATAGGATGATGCAAACATTTCCTTGTTAGAAGAATGTGAAGTGTAGTGGACCCTAGCAGCCACTTGGAACCCAAGATCAGCCGCTGACGCATGACGCCTTTGGCCTGCAAGGCCCACGCGTGCACGCCAGCCCTTGCCCATCACAAGGTCGCGCCCTACCGCTAGTCTAGATATCAGCCGCGCGATTGGTTACAGTAACGAAGCATGTGCCTGCGCTCTGGTTATTTCCGACGCTGTCGTCACTCCGGACCCGACCCGACTAGGGAACGGATGTACTAGTCTGCGAGTCAAAACTCTTTCTTTCTATTCTCCTTTCCTTCCACAGAATACACTATTCCTAACAATCTGGCTTTCACACCATCTTCTCTCCTCACCTTAAGGAACCACGGGCCTGGAAGATCGTAGCTGTTAGTGTGTATCTTCTTAGCCTTAACACCTGTCGCCAGAAGTATACTCATACTGAAATACTCAAAAGGGAGACCCTCACATGCAATTTCAGCTCTGTCGATCAATATGCATTATATGAAGTTGTAGCCAATAAAATAACAAGTGACGTGTCAAAAAAGGTAGAAATTAGAATGCCCAGTTTAAATCAGTCAGCTAACGAAACAGTCTGTCAAGCACGCGAACTTTGTGACAAGGACAGTGAAAATCAATGAGTTAACTTCATACTACATTTGTAACAATTATTTACAGTGAATAATTTTCTTAAATTCAGCGAAAATTCCCATTTCTACGATTGAAAAGTCGTGTTGGCAAACGATCGTTTTCGGTCATTCATCGTCAGGCCAGTACATGACATGGGGAATAAAATTGTTCAATTAATTACAGCGATTATATAATCGTCAGGTTAGGGAAGGGGGGAGGGGGAGGAAAAGGGTGAGGGTAATTAAGCAGCTGCGTTTTCCCTCGTCTCCTGAACGCGGGCGCCTGCGCGGGTAGGACGCTGAGTGCCATGCCCAGATGAGACAGGGGGATGTTCTCGCGGTCCGCGGATTGAGTTCTGTATGTCAGCCGCACAGCTTGCGTTTGACTATTCTCCGTAGCTTCGTCTTCTCTGGCTTCAGTAGGTGTTGGATTTCCGCGTGCAGTCGGCCAAGGGAGGCCGATGGCATGAACCAGCGCCTTTTGACAGCATAGAATGGGTTTTGCTAGCCGGATTGCCACTGCTTCTGCTGTGGCTAACACCCGTTTGCGCAGGCCTTTGGAGAAGTGCGTTGGCGTGCGGTATATGACCCGAAAGGCTTCACTCGCGTCAGAATGAAGTCAGTTAACAAGCCGGCATCGTGCTCTGACTGAGATGACTTGAAAATAGGCCGCATGGTAATCAGTATGGGAACCCTACTAAATGCGAGGGATTATCAATGTTTCGCAAATTTGGGCA
The DNA here is from genome assembly GCA_036362985.1 of Ligula intestinalis. Taxonomy (NCBI): domain Eukaryota; kingdom Metazoa; phylum Platyhelminthes; class Cestoda; order Diphyllobothriidea; family Diphyllobothriidae; genus Ligula; species Ligula intestinalis. Next base: position 18,258,170 of record JAYGXS010000006.1, on the reverse strand, counting down.
CTGCGTATGAAATACCGACCGTAATATTGTCTCGTATCCTAATATTAACCCCCTTCGGAATTCAGCACAAAGCCACCTATGTCACTAATGATACTTATTTCTTGTGCAGAAGACGACTCGATCACTGGGCCGCTACGTTTATTCGCCTGACCTTTCAACATCCGTCGCGGATGCAACATCACCAGAGACATTAGACTCGTTTCTGATACTTATTTCCTGCCTAGCTTTGTGGATAGCTTGACTTTCCGAGCAGCCCGATCGATTGCCATCTTTCCAAGGCTGAAATAGAGTACACAGATGAACATATGTTCAAATGGACTCCCGAGTTAACTAACCGACAGTTCGATCATCGTTCTTGACGATGCCCATCACGAGCTTCAGCAGGCTGAAGGCAGGTTTGGTAACTATAGCTGGATTACATTGAAAGAAGACTTGCAGGATCTACGTCAGTCTCTCACCACTCCCACACCTGTATCCGATTTCAAAGCAAGAGTCGAGAAGGCCAGAAATGGGGGAGGGTGCAGGTAGCTGGCGCGGCTTACACCCCAATGCGCGTACCAACAGCACACGTTGCCAGGTCGGCTCTCGCGTGCGCGGGAATGCCATAAAGGTCATTGCAAGAAGGAGCCATTGCAGCCTGACTCTGAGATTCAACAATCAGCCACCCCAACACAAAAAGACACACACTGGACTGACTACAGTGTCCGAGATAACCTATCAGTTGGCAGCCCAGCAATCCGCGGCTTTTAGCGCACCGCGATAGCTTCAAGCGCGTTATTAATGCACTGAGGATCGACCTCACTCTCTCGCTCACCGCCAGCAACAAGCTACTGCCTAGCTGATCAGTCGCCTGGGGTGGTATGGGCGTAGCGACTGACAGGGCCAGCTAACCTATCTGCGTGCGCCACAGCACGACTTGGTCCCCTTGATACACACACACACACACACACCAGGATTCACAGAACCAGGGGATTATAATGAGCCAGTGCCCCCGACTCTCAATCCAGTCATCCGCCACTTCACACACAACACAAATCGGGCCGATGGTGTGTCCGGTAAATTAGTCAGTTGGCAGGGTTTTCAGTGGCAATCTCAGTGAAGATTCAGTGGAGTTAACTAACCGCCAAATTATGAAATAGGTTTTTAATTGAAAAAAAAGGTACTGAATTATTGTGCACCGAATTCCAAGATACTTCAGTCACGATAAGATGCCGGCCTATGAATGAGCTCCTTTTCGACTACCTGCAAAAATTATACTCGGGGAGCAACTGACAACTTATTTACATATTATGCAGTTGTCTCGTTAATTTTTCAGATTGTTAAAAAAATTCCACTATATTTTATAGAAATCATGTAAGTGAATATTATTTCTTATACCTATTTTGTAGAACAATTAATTTTCACTCAAATTTTCGCCTTATGATATTTTTGAAGGCCCTCGAAGGTCACATCATACTGCATCTTACTGCTATTTATGCGAGCTGTAAAATCGTCCAGCCTCATTAGAAAAAAATTATAAGTTTAGCATAAAAATGTGTGTTTTTTGTTCAGGATGTACCTCATGTAGTTTTTGGACCCTGGATTCATGCTGAGAGGCAGCTCAGGTTAAAAATTGGGTCAAATGGATCACGAGAATCTGTCAAAACCTCCAGTCGTTACCTGTTCCTATCAATTAATTGAACCTGCTCGTCATCTGACGGACTCAAGATTGGCTGCTTAGGAAATCCAACATAGGCAGTCAGCTTACTGTTTCAGAATTGATGAATTCAATACTTTACAGTAAACTGAGCGCATCAAGTGGGTGAATTGAATGAAATAAGAATAATTAGTAGAACAAAAGAATGCCCTTTCTTTGCGTATAAACTTGCAGGCAGATGTAGTCTTCTGCCAGATATGCATAACAAAGAAAAGTCTGAGAAGAAGACGCTTCGATCGCTGGGACAATACTTTTACTCACCTGATGTTTCGAGATCCACCGCGAATTCGTCATCAGAGGTATAATTAGGGAGCAATAGCAGATACAGCAGATAGCTTCGAACACGCTTTCTACGAAATATGAATTTACAGGGACATTGAAAATTAATTAGATCCATGCATACTAAATGAGTACCCATATTTTACCAAGGGTCGTCTTTATAGGCGGCCGGAGGGACTAGCAATCAAACGCCGACATCGCAAAGTGACTGGGATCTTAGGCTGTTCGGTAATTAATATTCAAGTCCTGCTCGTGTACTCTTTTCGAAGCGAGCGCCTATTTTAGAATTGAGACATACATTTTTTGAGATAACACATCTACTGCTTCTGAGTCCTTCTCAAATTTATCTCCCTCAGGTGATCGTGTGTGTGTATGTGTATGTTTTTTCCGTAGTCCATGAACTTTTAATGTCATTAATCTCTTTAACTTACTATATTTGTTAGTGAACTAGAACTGGAGTTGTTAGTGAACTAGAACTGGAGGTGGATGAAACATTTTCCCAAAAGTATAGTTTTTATCATGACTTCCGATCAGCAAACACGGCTGACCTACTGGCACATCTAAACGCTCTCGACTGGTCTGAATTTTTCCAATGTTTGGATGTAAATGTTTGTACCGATGCACTGTAAAAAGTGTTGGATCCACTCATCCTCCACTTTGTTCCCCGTAAGAAAGTAATACATGTCCAGGATGAAGTGTACCTTCCTCTGTCTTTCCGTCGTAGGCTGCGTAAACTCTCTCGTCGTTTGCATCGGCAGAACGACACTTCCGTTCTGCCCTTGATCACACTGATCTTTGAGCAGGCGAAGAAGCTCTCCGAAGAAAAGCAGATAGCCGATGAGGCTCACTTCGCTGAAAACCCTTCCCTCAATGTTGCGAAACTCTTTTCGCGTACAGTAAAAGCGCAGAGGAAAACGCAACACCCCATTCTTCAAGATGCTTTAGGAAACCCGATAGCTGACGCTAAGTTGACCGCCGATAGCTTCAATGCGTTCCTATCCAAAACGTTTAGTGAAAGCTCGTTCGCTGCACCTCCGGTTATCCAGGCTTGGACGGGTGCCATACTCGAAACCATAAGTTTTACCGTCTGGGATGTGACTGTAGCCATTCGTCGTTATCGTCAATCCTATAGTCCAGGACCAGATGGCGTCCCAGTTAGCCTTCTAAAAGCTGAAGCGAATGATATCTTCCCGTCTATTCTTTGTAAGGTATTTAATCTTGCTCTTGAGAGCGAAACCTTTCCTTCGTTGTGGAAGGAATCGCACATAATGCCTATTCGCAAGCATGGCCGATCGACCTCATTCGACAACTTTAGGCCAATAAATACACTTCCCGCAGCCTCGAAGATCTTGGAGACCTTAATCAAAGAAAAGATGATGCGTCACTTGACAGAGAACAACCTGCTCAATACAGCTCAACATGGCTTTATTGAGTAACGATCTTGTAACACCTGTCAGCTCTCTTTCTTCGATTATGTGCTGCAATCTAGAGACAGCGGTTTTGCCACTTATAGCGTCTATTTTGATTTTACTAAGGCCTTTGATCGGGTCGATCATAACCTCCTCCTTCTGAAACTAGCCTCCTTCGGCATAGGTAGCAAGCCACTGAACTTCATATCTTCCTATTTGGGTGCTCGCACACAACGAGTAAAAATTTCCAATGCTATCTCCAACCCCACGCATGTGAGGAGTGGAGTTATGCAGGGTAGTGTACTGGGTCCGCTCCTATTTTGCCTGTTTGTCAACGACGTTTCAGATTGTTTTCTGTATGGCAGACCCTTCATGTACGCTGATGATTTAAAAGTCGCTTATCGATATAAACCGGCAGATCGCAACATCGTGCTCGAGCTGATAAAAGAGAATCTTCAGGCCTTCGACCAGTGGTGTTGCACATGGCGCCTCACCCTTTCATGGCACAAATGTTCCGTTATGGTTGTTGGCGATGATCATCAACCGGAATTAAGCATTGACGGCCACGAATTAAATGTCCCAGGAGCTATCAAGGATTTGGGCATATCCTACTCTAATAGTCTCAATTTTTCAGAGCACTGTGCCTTGATAGTCTCGAAAGCACGCCGTCCCACCGGATTTATCCTTAGAAATTTTAAGACTATCAAGGTTAGAACTAGCCTTTATAATATGTACCTGAGACCTAGTCTTGAATACTGCTCACCTCTATTCAGTCTTCTGCGCACTAGTGAACGGAAGAAAATAGAATCGGTGCAGCACTTCTTCACTAGAAGAGTTTTCACTGCAGAACACCGTAACTTAACCTACCAACAAAGGTGCGAACTTATAAAGCTGGATCCCCTATGACTTCGTCGATTGCAGAAGGGTCTTTTTTTACTGTTTAAACTTTTGAATGGTCAAAACTTTAATCCCCCTTAGTACAATAAGGCAGCTTGAGCACTCTCGACGCGCCAGTCATCGAGACGTGTTTTTATTTCTTCCTATGGCACGTAAAGTTAAGTACCGGCAATTCTTTTCAGAAAATGCCATATCAATCTGGAATAAGCTGCCCAAAAGTATTAAAACCCAGCAAAACAACCCTATGTTTAAGAGAGCTATAACTAATTGTCTACATTGAGGACAACTTTCACGAATTTTTGGTGCTGACTCGGTGGAATCTCTCTTTCACTCTGATGGCGTTCGTGGACTTTGAACCCCGCCAGGCTTCATGCTGAAGATAATGCTGCTGAAGCAGCAGCCCGCAGTCTGCTCACCCTTCAGCCGATAGCGCGCAACTTTTGCCGACAACCATTGAAGGAAGACTGAGAACACTGTGTTCTTGTGCCAACCCTCTCCGTCTGGAACTAATGTTTTTAAACGATATGAAACAGTTCTCCTGCTGATGAGTCAACTCAGCTTACAACTGTACATTTATTCCGTTTGTATCATACCTTTGAAGGCAGGTTTTTTTCACTTGAAACAAACTCCCTATCTCGCCCAGTATTGACAAAACAAAAAACCTGAAACAAAAGCAATGCTGGCCGCGACATAGGGAGTTTGTTTTAGGTTTTTTCCGGTCTTCGAGGTGTTGGAAGTCGCCCAAAAGGTGCATTACCAACTCTTTACAATTGCCTGTAAACTGGCATAATAAACATATTATTATATTTTGCATAATACCCTGACTCAAGCCTACGTAACTCCCACCACGGGCACCTTTGCGTCTGCAGACGAGCATAGTTGCGAGTTGAATTCTGCTAGGTTTTTTCTCTGCACATGGACTCACGTGAACTCACACAACGGATCGGCACGCGAGCAAGCTTTGCGCGCATCAATCAATAAGTTTAATGGTTTACACCCAATTCTAAAACATTTTGGCGGTTCTTTAATTTGCATTAAAGAGGTTTCATATTCTTCCAATTTGCGGAGACGGAAATAGGGAAGATTGGATTTTCCAGCAAGATGAAACAAATTTAGGACTAAAACGGAAAACCATGCGTTAAGCCATTTCTCAAATTGACAGCGATCTCTCTGGTCCATTGAAGGGAATTGCATCATTGCATGTAGGAGAAAGTGAGCGCTCGGTTTTTTGAGAAAGCAGGAGTAGCAACTATATGTTTGGCCGTACAAACTGGAGAGAGTTTGGCGTTTCCGAGTCCCCTCCAGCTATATGTTTTTACATTATAACACCTCAGTGAATCGAGATAAAACACACGGCTGTGGCATGCCATTGCGTATCGGTGAGAACTTTGGTGCACGGTGAATCTTAGAAGACACCAGTATAACCCTCCTCACTCTGACTGACTCGTCAGTTCGCAGTGACCAAGCACCTTGCCTCTCGCGGCTGCTAGCACGTGCGCATGCACTGGGGTCTGCCAGCCCCAAGCTGGTCTAGTCAAGCATCTCGCTGTGTATGACTCACACAAAACCGCACTGTGGACGTTGTGATGACTCCCGCGCTCTCACACTTGGAATGCCGTCCTCTCGAGGTGTGGCAGTCTGATTGTCAATTTCTCCAACGTACTCGCCACTAGCTTTGTAAAAAATTTACTGCTGCTCCCGACTAGCGTGTCGCTTCTTCCCTTCCCACACGGCACCAGGCCTTTATATCGCAGCGGCAGGCGTCTTCCTTTTTAACGTAAACTCCCGAAATATTGATAACCACAACAAGATCTGGATACGCAAATTCTAGACGTGGCTGCGCTCAATTATCACAAAACTCCTTTCGACTTCAACTGATTTATTCTAACGCATCTTATGTGACCAAGATATAGGGACTTTAGTCACCGAATTCCTGTCCTGAAGCGATATGCAGATCATCTTTCACTCTCAATCCATTTAGTCCAGGTCATAGTTCCTTACAAATCCAGTAGAGCAGTCCTTTTAGGAGAAACAGCATCCAGACCTCCTTCCAAACATTTGTTGTTACTTCTTATGTCACCGATATCTCTCAATTCAACCAATACTGATATGACATAACATTTGCCGTTGACCTACCACTCAAACACCATTTTCCAGCCGCTCCTTTAACCTTGCTCACTCATGCTAACCACAGCCACCCACGCTGTTCACAACCCTACCGTTAGTACGTACCTCTTTCACTAAATTTAACTATGTTTCCTCCGTTCGGATGCTTACATGACCCGAACTCCGGTCTGGGAAGGGAGGACTTGTAATGGCCAAACTCCGTGTGCAACGCTTGAGCTCTCGACTCTCGCGGCTGCTATCATGTGCGCATACACCAAGGTCTGCCATTCCCAATCCAGTTTGGCCAATCGCCTCGCTGTGGATAAATCACACATGACCGCACTTTAGACGGTCTGATGAGACCCACTCTCTCACACTTCGGACGCCACCCTCTCGAGGTGTGGTCCTCCGACTGTCAGCTTCCCTCAACCTATTCACCACTAGCTCCGAACTGGCCTCCAACTGCGATTAATGTTGTCATGCAGAACTTTCTCTTAATATACGCAAAGCAGTACGTTTGTGGTTGCAGTTGACACTTCTATTTACATTTGAGACACTGACTGACCTGTCTGCGAGTGACTTTATGAAAAAGTTATTTCCTATGACGTCCTTATCGGCGAAATCAAACAACAACTGTTTGCTTTACTCAGACGCACGTTAACCAGTCCAGAAATGAACGAAAAAGCAGTCCATTCTGAAACTGCGTTGGAATCTATACTCGAACTGTAGTCTACTTCTTAACGACCAACCAATAAAGTAAAATTCTTATTGAATAATTTTGATATAAAGTGCACTCAAGACTAATTCAAACGTACTTCTGGTGTTCTGATATATTTGCTTGTTTTTTGTGCATGTGTAGACTTTCTGTACATTTTCTCAGTCATAATGTTTTTTCGTGTTTTTGAAATGCCGCTGCTTCAAAGAAATTGACACTTTTATCCAACGTAATTTTCTTTCCTGTTTTTTTTCATTCGCTGAATGTTTTCCTTGCTATTAAAAAGCATTGGCACATTAGCAGTAGCACATGGTGGTGCATTTGGTGTGTAGAAGGTAAGACACTGTATATACTGCTGGTTGTCTTTTAGTAGTTTATTAACATTACCCTGTTATTCCTCTCTGTCGGATGGACTTCGGTGCTGCAAGGCCTACTTGCGACCGATTTACTCCAAAGTAGCCACTAATTTCTAATAAAAATTAAAAAAGCACACTAACGGAAGTGGACTGGTCTCTCATAAACCGGGAGAGGACAGCTTGTAAGTATTAGCATATTATTGCAGTGACTCCACCTTCGGCGTCACACCATGCACGAGGTCAACTAATAGTAGTCCCGGTCTCCAGTGAGGCAGCCGATTACAGATGCTGCAAACTGCGTCATTGCTAAACCCCTTGCGGCGACCAGGAGATGCAGATTCACCAGCCCGGTTTAATCATTCCCTTTTAGCTGACTCATACAGGACCTCATATGACGGCTGCCGAGATAAGCTCTCGGATGCGGTCCTTTGGACTGCAGTTGCGCGCCCTTCCGACAGACAAGTTCCACCTATTTACTCTCCCCTTTTTCTGTTTAGAAGAAACTTATCCTTCCATCTGTCGTTTTACCTTTTCTATTTCCACAAATAACCGGATCTGAAGATCGCACTGACTAGCGTTTTATCTATTTACTTTATCCCCTGCGATGGTTTCACATGACCCCATAAATCCGTTTTACTATACCCTTAGTAAAATTGGAGTCTTTGCTTTCGTTCGTAAAGATAACAATGCCATTAAACCCCATGTGTGACTTGGGACCAGGCGATACAACTAATGAACAACCATTTTATTACTACTACATTTTGTTGTATCTAGCTATTTTTATATCAGAAGAAAAGGAGGTGATCACTTGAACCAGAGTTTTGTTTTCTTGAAGTTTCAGATTCCATCGGGAATCCTGAATCATAGATGATGATAGCAAAGTCATAGTCATGCACAGATATATACTTATTCACGCCCACCCCCCTAGACTCAGCAAGGACCTTTACAGTGGAATTCCCACAAGCTTACTTTACAGACTTTTCTGCAGATGTCCTGCTTGAATTCCTTGATCTTTGCATGGAAACAATTAATCTTTATTTTTAGTAAGTAACATTACTATTCGCCTTGCAGCTTACGCTTATACGCCTGCAAGCTCGCAAACGCATCACCCAGGGTGAATACGTCCTGAAACAGATCGGTGGACGATTACCTTTTACAACAGGTTTTCTTTGCTGGGAAATACTACCGACAACAAAACGGTTTCCCTATGGGGTCACCAATATCCGACTTTTTGGCAGAGGCTGTAATGCAGAATTTGGAAGCTAGAATCCTCCCTGCAGTTAATAAAAGATTGTGGCTGCTTTACGTAGACGATATATCTATAACCGTGAAAGGAGACAAAGTGAAATCGCTCTCTCGAACCCTCAACGCCACCTTCCCAAGAATTCCACTTCCCTTCGAAAAAGACGGCATATGAACAACTTTCATTCTTGGCTGTCCTCGTACACCGAAACACCGATGAAAAACTTCATACTTCAGTTTTTCGTAAAGATGTATACTCCGAGGTCATCTTACATTTTGCGAGCAACCCGTCTAATGTCCCGCAAACGCAGTTTTATCAACAGCTTGCTCAGTCGAGCAAAAACACACTGTTTGGATAAAGAAGCATACCGAACCGAATTGAAGGATCTTCGCAAACCATTTTCCCAAAATGGGTCGATGCATAAGACAACAACAGTTAAAAAGGGTATTTTTAGAGCTGCGATTACCAAAGCGCCGAAACCAACGAACTAGCAAACGCTCCCATATCTGAAGAATATATCTAAGCCCGTCGAAGGACAGCTACGAGAGCACAAGATACAGGTTGCGCACAAACAGGTAACTACTTTGCACACCCAGCTGATACATCACAAGAACAGGGTTGACGATTCAACCGAAAGCAAGTTGTTTTAAAAATACCGTATACCATTTGTGATGTGGTCTATTGTGGTCAAATCGGGAGAGCTCTATCCACCCGCATACATGAACACCAGATAGCGGTGTGGAGATGGGACCACCTTTTGGAGGTTATCATGCACACACTGGACAAAGAACACGCGCTTGCATGGGAGCAAACCCAAATCGTTGGCGCCTGTCCAACTAGACAAGGCCATGAATTCCTAGAGGTAATGCACTCAGACGAGGCATGCATCAACAGGCATATGGATTTGGAAATCAACTACGAATCTTTCAAGATCAGATGGAAGCAAAAACAGCCACCACCGACCGTACGATTAAATGCGGGTGACCACTACTCTCCCTTGACTGGGTGACAGCTATTCTTTCCATTGACCTCATAATTAAATGCGGGTGACGATTATCCCCCTACATTCTAGCCCACTGTAAAATCTTGTTAACATTTTTCTGCACAACTCTTATTTGTCTGACGACGGGCTGGGGAACCAGAATCGATAATTAACGCAAAAAACAGTAGTCTTTCCCAAAGGACTTTATTGTTATTAAAATATATCGCTTGGGATGCCGAGACTCCAATTATATCTAGTATGTAAATCGTATCATTTAACTTGATTTTCTGCCTTCTAGTAGACTAAATGGTTATTTTTATTGTCTGTCGCTGCATGCAAAATAAGTATGTTCTACATTTCTTTCGTTCGCGTATTACACAAATTTCGGTTTGTGTAATACTACGGTAATACTTGTCAGCTTGCTGTCAGGGTCTGAGGAAGGGGACCCAAGGCAGAGCGGAAAGAGTGAGTTCCACTCGCGGTCGGTAAACTTTCATCAACGAGTGTCTTTACCTCCCGACCTGTAAGATAAAGAGCTTGTGGCTCAATGCTTAGGGTTTTAGACTCTGGTTAGAAAGGTCATGCGTTCGAGCCTTGGGTAGGTGCACCACTTTGGGTTGGGTATGACTGGCTGACGACGGCTACTGTGTCAGAAATGGAGATTTCAATCCGCTTTACTATCTGTCTAGGCTACTAGCGACTACGGTTGTTGTCAGAAATGAATTTCAAGGTGGAGCAAGACAAGTGGATTCCACTAGTGGTTGGTGAAAAGCCATTTACTGCTTGTAAACGATCTTAACCTTCACTTGTTGCGAGCAGCAACAGAGTGACCGATGCCGGACTGCAGTTTAAACGTGTAAGTTCGAGGCACTGACAGAAATACTTTTCTTTTCTACTGAAACCTTGGCAGGGCGAGCAACGCGGAAAATGTTTGTTAACTCTTCAGTTGATCTGCTTGCGAAGCTTACGCTAACCCGAGTTTAGGTAATGCCATCAGAATGAAAAAAACAAGAAACTAAAAAATGGCTCTAGCGAATAACGGTTTAATCAAATGGTTTGAGAGAAAATGGTCAGAATTAAGACACTATGGTTGGTCATGTGTCCAGAAGAAGGTATCTTAACGGATCCAAAAATAAGCCGTATCGTTAAAGCCAAGGACTTGTTATCCAGAAACCTCATGGCACAGGCCTACGCAGATAACAATTGTCCTCTATTTCATGTTCTAAAAAAGAGAGGGGGGGGGGTGAAGAAAAGCAAATTAGAACCTGCTTAATTAGCTGAGTCGTAACTGGGATAACGTATGTCGTTGCATTCAGGTGAGCAGTTCAGACATAAAAGCGGGGAGACAAGGTTATTTTCTTCTCCAACCCAAACAGGACATTAGAATAGGAATCACCCGCAGCGGAGACTGCGTTGCAAAAAAAGCCAGGGGTGATATTGAGTGCTACGATAAGTGTAAGTTGTCGTGCTGGGGGTTAGGGTTACAATTAGAGTTTCGGTTTAGGTTCGTGTTATGACTAGTTCCGGGGTAAGGACATGGTAATATTTACTCCTCCTGGAATTATGCGTAACGCCACTCTTCGTATTTGGGGGCGAGACATTCCTTGGCCCAGCGTCCTGTTTAAGGCTTCGTATTAGTAATCCGTACCAAATTGGATGTATGGGCGGTATCACCTGTTCTTTGACACAGGTCTTATCATTGGGAATGGGCGTCAAATAAAAGCCCGGTAAAATAAACTCTGTCCTCGTTTGGAAAGAGTATTTACATTGTCGTACAGTTTTATTCCGCTGTAAAAATCATCAGTGACATCTTAGGCCAGGATTTAAAGTCACGTGCGAAAGTTATTCAGCGCATGGAAAGCGTTGACGAAAAAATTATTTCTTGTACTCGTTTGATCGAAAATTATGCCTTCTTTACGTTTTATACTTAAAGAAAGGGTATCTTTCGGTTTAAAAAATTTCGACTTACGAGCTTTTTTACGATTGTAAGAGGTTCATTCATAATATATCGTATCCGTCAATTTATTAATCCTGCCTTTACTGTATAAAACATATTCCACACTTATTGAAATATTTTGAGAACAATGTGACTTCTTCCTCAAACTGTAGGGGAAAACGTACTTTTCCTTTAACAGGGGGCACCCAGTGCGCAGTTTGTAAATCTTCGATTAGAGTGTAGCAGTCAGTAGATTTCAAAATTATTCGGCAATGTAGCAACTTTTTAAAACCGAAAGCTTCCCATTCTTTAAGTATAAAATTTAGAGAAGGCGTAATTTGCTACCAAACGAGTCCAATATATAATTTTTTTCGTATAAGATTTCCATAAAATACATTTGAATCGATAAAAACAGTCAAAATCAATGATAGAAAAGCATACTATTTTAGTAGTTACCTTTTACAGTACATACGTTTTGTTAGTGGTCAAAACGAACCTCATTAAATATTTTGCATTCTATGATTACCTAAATAAGTTCAGAATAGACTACATGATAATCAGTATCACAACCTGCGTTAATGCCGATTAGCAAAAAGTATCAATCTTTTGCGTATGTTGGCATGTTGCACGAATTCTGGCGCGTACTGTAGTCGCAGTAGGTTTGGAGCATAAATGAACAGTGAATAACGTGAAATGTTTTGCAACTAACGTTGATAGTATCTGATGAGTTCTGTGACTGTGTGAAAACGGCTGTCTTCTCGCAAGTAACATTGGCCCATGCTTGTGTCGAAAGAGAGCATGTAGTGTTTCACTCGAATGCCATCCGGGGCAGAGTAACGAACGGAGAGGGCAAACGTTGTATCACCTATAAAAGCAAAGTAAACAAAAGAATTAAAATAAAATATGCTTACTGCTCTACTCATTACTTTTGTTATTATAACTACCTGTATCCTCGGAGACCCCGTATCAGATTAGATCATTACTACACCATTATTATTATTAGAACTTATACTCCTCCCACTACATTTGCTGCTACTAATAATTCTACCATTACTTCTATCAAAACATATAGCATTCACTTGAGACTGTTGCTGACAGCTCGACGGCTTCAGTGGAATTAGAATCCACTGCAGGAAGGAAAAGGGTCAAAAACAGTCAGCCTTATAATCTAAGAAATCTCGATTAAGAGCATTAAGTTCTTTCCCGCAGGCAGGGTTTCCTAATACGAATCCAGCTTTGTCTGCCAAATCATTTAAGTCTGTTAAAAAATTGCTAGTCCTCTGGTTGAATGCAAATTGACTGTGAACGGGATTCTGCACAGGGGGTCATTTCCCTGCATCGCATTTAACGAAGTCCATACGTTGCCGTCATTTGGCCAGGCAATTTGCTTCAAACATAATAAAGCGCGGGGTTTCCGGGTGGGGTCTATAAGCTCAGGTGGCTAAAGCTTTGATTGCTGCGACTGCTCACAGTCTCGCGATGAAGCACATGCACACGTTTAGTACACCACATGCTGGTACTTGACAGCGTTCAGTGCTGGCTGTTGCCATAGAGCTCTCGTTAAATCTGGTCGATCCATGTCCACGGGAAGTTACTCAGCTCTTCCTGACGCGGACTGAACAGAAGATAGCCACCCTGAACGGGCAGCTGCAAACACAAGCGTATTAAGAACGAACGATTTGCAGGTTTTTAACACAGTTCCTCTTCGCCGATGGTGCTCTCTCTCCCTCTGCCGTGTTAGCGTTTGGAACAGAAGTCTGGCGAACGTATGGTTTATGTGAATTCAAAGTACCAGACCGGGTAATTACAATTAGATTCAAGCCTTAGCAGAGTTTCTTATTCCACGTTTTCGCAATGGAATCCAGTGACTCATTTGAGTCTCTAAAAGCACCGGATATAAAATTAATTTTTGTTTTGTTATCAGTTTATGTGGTCCAAAGAGGGTAAACGGGAAACATGAACTATCGCAATTTGAGCATGACGGTAATGAGTGCGCTACAGGAAACCTACAGTTAACTGCTTTGTGAAGCATAGATAAATAAAACATAGTTACACCACTACCTTGATAAAATACACTAATAAAACGCAAGACAATACCGCGATGGCTTCAGTCGCTTTTGAGACAGCCATAATGTATAGCGTGCCATATTCTACTTTCTAAAAACTGCTTGTCTGTTTCACTGAGTTGAACACTATTTATTAAATCAGGAGAGTCAACCTTCGAGTTGAACACTTGTCATTGGACGGAAAATCAGCCAAGAAATAAGAAGATTGATTCTTTAGGAATATTTTAATTGGAAACACGCATTCACCCACTCAATTAAAACAGAAGGCTTTATTATATATCAGCTGGTGCCCAGCGCCGGCCATGGAAGTGTTTTAGGGAGCTACAGTACGGCGAAGAAGTCATGCAAAAGTCATGACAAAACTGGACTTGTTAGTTTAGCATATATTTTATCACGTTAGTTTGATCTAGTGAGAGGATTTAATCCAGAGAAAGCCCTTGAGTAAGGAGAACTGCCTTTTATTTCATTATATACAGAGTAATAGGCACTAATTTTGGCGAAGTTGGAAGCAGTCTGATATCGGAGAGATGTCTGTGCTATGGAGTACAACAGAACTAAGTCTCCTATTTGTATACGTTAATAATGGGAGAACCTCAAAAGAAGCAAGCGAGGTTTAAAATATGTAGCTTGCAGAACCGGAAAACCTAGTGTGATGTTGACGAAAAGCAAGTTAAGCCGAGAATATGGAATTGAATTATTTTTCAGAAGATAGGAATAATTTCAGTTTTAAAAGTTATTTTTTGGCGTTTTTTGAACCTTTTTGTCCAAATTTGCAGAGAAAATGTTTTAACCGCATTTTGTTTTACCGCATCAACGAATTGGGACGGTAAACAAAACTGCATACATATTATCATGGAGCTGAAGGTAAAAGCCAATCCTTTTAAATGTAAGGTATGCAGCAGTATACTTTATTGTGCAAAAGACTTTGCGCTTATGCGTAATTTGGGAAGGATTCCGGCAGAAGATTAATAATAATCGCAAAAGCATAGTATAGATTCAGCCACTCCTTCTTGCATTCGCAAGCTTGGAACGAAGCCATGGCCATTTTCACAAAAAGGAATATCCAAAAGACCGTTTTTACGGTAGATTCTCTATATAAAAATCCTGTTTTAAAGGTGCTCATATAAACGTCGAGTAGAATCTGGATTTACGGAGGAATACTCAAAAGTAATGAAAAAGTTCGAAAATATGCCGGAATTCAAAGATTGATTTTTAGCTTTTTGTAATCCAATAGGGGAAATAATATAAAAATTTGACTAGAGAAAATTTATTTTTATATCAACAAAAAAGGCATTGCTATCCACTCAACTGATGATAAGATTGACATTTATTGGTCTGATTTATAGATTTTTAAATATCTGCTTAACTTGAGTATTATAAGAAAGATCAGTTCTTTGAATATTTCATGTAAGCAACACATTTACCCACAATTTTTTTATTATTTCTACGTTTTCGTACATGCCTTAATGTCAGTTTGCGCGTGATTATGCAACCTTCGCAAACTTTGACATTTTGCGTGACTTCCCCACCATACTGTATAGCACCAGACGCAGACAACTTTGGCAGCACCGAAAACGTCAATGCTGCCACAAAGCGGCATACTCACCAGTTCTGGGTCTGAGAAGAAAGTTTGCGTTTATGTTGCCCGCATTAGCGAGAAGTATGCTAATGGCCTGCTCCCTATTGACGTTTTTGAGGGCATCAATTATGGGTGAGATGCCCTTTTCGCCAGTGACATAGTTGAAGGGAATGAAACCTTGCTTGCCCGTTCGTGGATTGAACCCCTGCCACCAGTCGCCGCTGTTGTTGTAGACGATCAACAGGTCACCTGTCTTAAATTCAAGGTCAGAGGGGTCGCAGGTCTGAAGGTCGTAGAGGGCCAAGACGAACATCCTTGTCTGGCCGGGCGGCGGATATTGACCCGGGACTGCGGCAGTCTTCTGCATCAGGCCAGCGCTCATCTACGAGACACAGAGAGAAAGCGAATGGGCTGATTCAGGTGGATAAGTAAGCCACGTACTCTTTATGGTCCACTTGTCATCCAGATAGGTTGCCAATCAGCGGTCAGGTACGTGGATGAGGGCAATAACGCTGATAGGCCTACTAGACCACTCTGCTTTACCTTTAAGTGGAAAACTAAAATGCTACTAAGTCTAATTCGGTAGTCGGTTCGATGAAGTGCTTATGAACCATCTGCTAGACCCAGTGTGTGGACTATCTGTGCCATCTGTGTATACATATATTTGTGTTACGGGTTCCAGCTGGTGGTTAGGGTTATGCGTGGCTGAAGGGAGGCAAATAAGTCAGAAATAGTTGTATACAGTAGTCGCCGGTTATTAAGCCCACCTCGGGCCCAGACCAACTTGGGCTTCATAAGCGGCTGGGCCTATAAACCGTGGGCTTACAAAAGTTACTCTTAAACGCCATCGTCCCTCTCTGTCACTATAGGTTGGTCGACTTCCGTCTGGTAGGCGGATGTCTTTTCGTGACCCCTATCATCCACACAAAGTTTTTTTACTTCTTGGAGCCAAAAAGGTCGGTGCGTGTCCATTCCTGACTTAATATATACATCTTATCTCCATAGTCACTATGTGAATGCCTTCGCGGGCTGTAATTGTGAACTCCTGGGTGAAGCGGAACTTAATTGTACCTCTTCCAGATCGGCGATGCCCATATATATCTACAGAAGACAGGAAAGCTTTCTCTGGGATCAGTTGTTTATTCACCCGACGTTTCAAACTCTAATACGAGCCCATTTTCAAGGAATAAAAAGTGTACAGCTCACTGTATATATAGCTCAGTTCTGCCATCGATTCCATCCCATTCGATTCCATCTTCTATTTAATTACCAGGGCCTCGCATACTTTTGACCATCCAGAATATACGCACATATATAACAAACGAAGTTTCTCTGTAATAAAATGACGTTTATTGTGTACATTTCCGAAAGTGGTCTCGCAGCTCGTTGCCAGAAAAATGAGTGGTGCACAAAGAGAGTTAACTAAAAGCGACGTCTAATGAAAGATTATGTAGTTGAGTAGCGTGTAGGCGAATAAGTGTTTAATTGTACGGTCAAGAGTGGCTGTTGATGCTTCTTTTTGACTTTGTGGAGTGTGGCAATAATTTGATAGAGGAAATATCAACCAACTAAAAAGGAAATAGCTAATACAAGCGAACATGTGAGTCCCAGGAAATAGCAAAACAGAACAGGCCGGCAAACGATTTCATACTTTAGTATCATTGAAAATGTCACCAAGTAAGCGCAGAATAACGTACTTTCTTACTGTGCTCGTATGTTTAAGGACAATTAGTACGCTCTCTGATCTGCAAGCCTCATGGTAAATATTAGAAGGGATGTGCGCTGAGGTTGAGGCGTAAACACATGGTATAAGCTAACGTTACTAACAACTATACAGTAGTATTACAATAGTCCCAAATTGGTAAGGAAAGATATCCAGACGACAGCGGTCGAATGGCCCCTAAGCGGCGTGGGGGAGCGCCCGCAAAGGACAAAACTGTAAGTGCTCTTTGGCAGCTTGGGAGGGCTTAAATAACAGGCGACTAGAACCGATTTATTCAGTCTATGCAGACATAAACAAAAATAGTCTGACAGGTGAGATTGGAGTACGTACCAGAAAGCACTGGTTTAAGGTTAAGGGATCCAATAGGGAAATGAACTTCGCGTAGTTGCGACATGCAGCCTCTGCCAATCGATAAAACACTTGTCCGGTCATGAAGAATCACCAATAGATGCTTACAAAAACTAAGTGATTCGTCAGGGAAGCGACGGAGGTGGACTACATGCAACAATTATGTAAAAATAATGAAATCCACCATCTGAGGTTCAACGTGTAGGACTTAGACTGAAACGGGGGGCCAAGGGAAGGTAACATTTTGATCAACTTATATGTCCAGCTTACTGCAATGCATGGCCTGTACCATGTGTGATGTGCTGAGCTGACTGCTCAAGTAGGGTTTCCCAAGCAATCAATCTAGAATCTTTCAGATCCAATTGAATAAAAGGCCTTTTAATAGCTTCTAATAAGTCTCTTGAGGTGAGTCCCAGTATATTTAACCGTACTGCCAACCTGAGTTTTTTTTCGCGTGTTTAAATTTTATCGAGGCTTCACGTGTTCCGAATTGGGTCATATGAATTATTCGCCCATTAATTAAGTTAACCTCTTGGTCATCTGGCGGGTTCTCGGTTGATTTTGTAGAGCCGTCAACTCACTGCAGCAGAAGTATTGGATTCTATGGGCTGAAGTAGGCGAGACGGGGAGCTTTATCCAATTGTGATAAAAGACGGGACCCCCAGTGGAGCCTTGTAGTTTAGGTGGTCAGAGCGCCAGATGTACTCAAGTCATGCACATGCTGGTGTGGACTCGCATCCTTCTGAGACTGCCAAGGTTTCTAATAGGACAACTCATATTATCTAGGAAGTGCAAAGCCCTTTGTAGGATAAACGTTAAACTTGCAGAAACACAACCTTCTTTTCTAGTTTTCTTAAATCAGCATTCACATTGGGGAAAATTTGAAGAAACAAATACTAATTACATCGGCAACTCGTTGCCAATGTGTTTTTTCTCAGTTGTATGAGCTGGTTATTCTGTTGGTCCGAGGACAGACCCTTTCTTAATGTAAATTCGTGATACTAATGCCATATGACGAACGGAGTGATTATTACCCAAAATGAGCGACGATATCGCGGCTTGGGTAGGACCGTTACTCACATAGGTATAAAAGTTGACAGATGGTTTTTAGTGCCTGAAAGAAACCCTTGCGACACTAACAACCGCATTAACTTATTAGCCATTACGAATCATATTACTTATAAACAGTCAAGATGAGATCTCAAAGACCGCACACAAAGTGGCCAAACATCGTAGGCTAAAAATTCCGTTTAAATGTAAATCAGTGTTTTCACTCGAGACATCCAGTCACGCCGAAAAATGGCATGGTAGAAAACCAATAGAGTGTCAACAAAAAAGTTAGTGGTCATTTCATCCACTCATTTTCAAAAGGATATTAACAAAGGTCTGTCGGTAGGATGTTATAGCTTGTGTTAGGGCGGATGCTGCCGGTGTTGACAGAATACTGTCTAGTTAAGCAAACCAGATAAGACGAAGGTGTTCTAGTGGGAATCGGATTTCTCGAGATCGAGTCCAAATACACCTTGACTTTTTATTACTTTATGTGGTCAATATGCAAACCAGAGCTATAATCCTATGAAATATCAATCGAAATTATGAAAGATTACTGAAGCATGGTTTTAGCCTTAATGGTCTTGTGGCATAATCTCAATGTATGTCAGCCCCATCGAGATGTCGGCTCTGGAACAAGATTCTGGAGGGCAGTCCTCAAACCCTACACTCCGTAATAAATGACCACCAAAATAGAAGGATATTTTCTCACTTATTTTTAGTTCCCTGATAAATTGAAACATCTTTTTTGGAAGACGTGCATAAAATATTCTTGTTTGCACTTTTTGTAAAAAATCAAGCTTTTAAATAGTAGCCTTGAAACTTGTTCAAAATTAATTTTCCACTTGGAGTAGATAATTATTTTCAAGGAGTACAGGCACAAACCGAAATTTGATGTAACCATTGGCTCCGAAGGCCACCACGCACTGCGAAATAACTACGTAATATTTGCATGCTACCAATAATCAGTCGGTAGTGTAACCTTGCAGACAGCATAGGTACTAGGTAAAAGCCAGAACACCTGTTTTGCCGAATTTTTGCCGTTGTATGGCACAGCAGCGAGGAATCAGGCCCATCAGTGGGTTCGCTGGCTTTTCCTGCGGGTTTTCTCGTAACGAATTAACTTAAGCTCTTTAAGCTTTTAATACCCTCAGAAATTAATTTATAAGTCGCAGTAGACTGCCTCTCAGTCCTGAAACTATTGAAATTCTGCCCAACGAGGTATCCATATTCCGATAACTTGGTGTTTTTCTGGCATTTAACCTTACATTTTCTCTTCAAATAGAAGGTCGTTTTTTATAAAAATCCGTAAAATTTTTGATTATATCCGTCGCTTGCGTTCATATCGCACACCGCAAGCCCTTATAGGGCGATTTGTAGACGCCTGCATTCTACCCTTCATTCTTTACTGCGCCCCAGTTTTTTTTCTTGCTTTACTTAGAAGAGACCGGGTCATTTTTAAACGTATCCTCCGAATGCTCTTTCCAGTTGCCGGGGTCTCCTATGTTTTTTTAGCTGACATTATAATACAGCGACATTCTAAAACGGTCAAGCAATTTGCTGACTGCATCCTTAGTGAGGTCAAGCACCCTCTCAACTCTGAACTAATGACTACTTAGTCTTCCCATATTATGCGCCGAGGTTTCCGTATATGTCTTGCCGTACATCGGCACATCAGCACTCTGTACTCCCATTCTTTGCACGCTATCTCACGTGCGAATAAGTGGAAACTGAGAAGTTGAAAGCCGACCTGTCTCCATAGTAGATGTGGATACCGTGTAAACCACTACTTTCGAGTATTCTATGACCTTTTAACTTTGACCTTTTACCATGACTCCTCATTTTCTTATCCCCTGCTCTCCATGATTATAGTCATTTTTCCGACAGTTATTGGGTATTCCCTTCGATAATAAAGCATTCTCTCTCTGTCTAAAAATAAATTAAAGGGGTCTACTAACTGTGATTATAAGACTTGACACATAGCTATTAGCTGAAGATTAAGTGTTGATTCATCTGCCCGGGATACTTTATCTGGGTTTTCAGCAGGGTAAATAATTGCGTAAATTAGTTGTGCTACTAACTGCCTGCTGGCAGGTTGTGAGTATTATTCTGAAGCGGCTGATGGAATTCAGCCCAAATATATGCATCAAATTTCGGTCTGCGCCTGTAGACATTGAGTCTTCTAACCTATAGAGAAAAAAGAAATAAATTTTAAAGGAAATGAAGAAACCAGATATCAACCTTAAAGTTGGGGGACCCACTGATTCGGACCCCAGGTAGCTGTGTCACGCAGCGGCCAAATAGTGGCGAAACACGTGTCTGGGCTTTTTACTAGTACCTAAGCTGTCAGTATGATGAACTAAAACATCAATATATACTACTACAGCCTGCCTATCGGCAGCTTGTGAATATTACGCGGTTAGTCCGCAGTCTTTGACGGACTTCGGACCAAATATTTACATTAAATTTCGGTCTGCGCATGTAGGCTCTTGAGTATAATAATTTACCTCAAGTTAGAAATTAGTCCCTAAGGAATGTAAAAGGCTACAATTTAAGAACTGGTGTGCTATCAGGAAACACCTAGTGAATGAAGAATTACCCAACTCTCAGCTGGGCTATGTAGCTGCAGTTTATCGATCGAACAAGTTTCTGGGCTTTTATCTAGTTCCATTACCGTTAGCGTGGTAAAAAATGCATAAATTATGCTGACATCAAATTTGGTGTCCAACGAAAGGACATATTTCGGCTTAGATAAGCGCTTGCAATTATGAGATTTCTTATGACCGGAGAAGCTGATTCCGAAAGCAGCCTATATGTCCCTTAAATAATGCTGCTTATGAGGTATGGTTCAAATCCATCGCAAAAATTTATTTGTCTTGCATGGCGTGATCGTTATAACGCATGCATATGTATAAAGCTAGCAAAGTGATCAACACATAATTTTGAGAATCGGTAACAATCTAATATATGGATCACCACGGAAGGCATAAACTCTGGAATTCTGTAAAACGGGAACGATAATAATGGTAGTTTATTATTTGGAAATTTATTTCATTAATTTTTCTTATTATTTCAATTTATTTTAAAATTATCGCGCACTTCTTCCTTGCTATATATAACATTTAATAATAATTTTACCCACTATGTCCCACCTTCTTTGCAATATTTATTTTTATTGTCTCTCCTGCATCCCGTAATGCTTCACCCGCATAACTTCCCATTGCCCTTACGCTGTTACCGGAAACTCTTAGTACATGTGCAACTAAATAGTTTGAAAACCAAAGGATTTCTTTTCTACACACTACTCGCCAAAGTTTGCGTATAAGAATTAATACTTTGATGAGGTTTTCTTTAAGGTTTATCGAAAATCAAGAAGAAAACTTGAGTGTAGGCTGTAGTTTTAACAGGTGGTCGGAAAGAAGCTCGTCCAAAAGCCGGCTGGCGAAAACACAATAAGATTATACAGCACGCATTTTAAGGCTACAATCCTGTGTAAGTCATTTTATTGAAACGAAATTACATTTCGGAGTTCAAGGTAAGCATGTCTTGATATCTATTGAGCCTACTTTCACCACTTTCTCCAGCTTACTAGGCTCGAGTAATCGTCGTGTAGCACTTAAAAGTAATTGACTTGCTGACAGTAATTCAAATCTGGAGCCAGGCGATGATTGCCACACCTAACAACCTATTTTTATGCACTTATCATTCTCTAGTACCACGTCACCGTCATTCTGCTTCGCATTTCATCTCGGTTGCGCTAGGCTGCGGCAATTATGCTCGCCTTTATTGCTCAAAGAACATGTGAATGCGTGATTTGATGAGGTCATCGAGGTTCGTGAGGACTATTATTATAGCATTTTACGGGCTCCGAGGCCCTTTAAGCGACTTGGCATAAATTTTTTCGCCGCGAGAACAGGTTCCACTTGAATCCACCAACAGCCTTACGAGATGGACC